>CM076572.1:1001519605-1001870984 GCA_034641835.2 Pinus albicaulis
CACTATTACAATTAGCATACAGATCAGTGATCAAACCAGATGGGGTAATAGAAGACATTCCAGTGTCCCTAGATTCTTGGGAGTACCCTATGGATTTCATGATCCTAACTCCTAAGAATAATCTAGGAGGCCATCCTATTATATTAGGAAGACCTTGGTTAGCTACAGCTGATGCTTTTATTAGTTGTAGATCCAGTGATATGTATATCTCTCATGGTAGTTCAATTAAGAAATTCACTTTATATCCTCCAGCTAGGACAATTACAGATCTAGATGACACTCAATGGATAGAGGATGAAGAAGATTTACAACCTCTCTTCACAATTTCAGAAATTAGTGAAGATAATCAAATTCCGAATACTCTAGAAAACTTTGAATCCTCTCCAGAACACAAACATGAATCATTTCAAGAGGGATCCAATATTGAGTTTTTGTCATCAAGGCAGATGTCTCTTCATTCTATGGATAAATTTGGCAGCTCTACAAGTGAGATTTTTCCAGGAAAAACTTTGAACATAAACAAGAAGCTAGAAAAATCTCAACAAGAAGAGTTAGTCAAAGTATTACAGAGACATTCTTCTGCATATGCATGGGAATACACTGACATGAAAGGGATAAGCCCCAAGACTTGCACTCATCACATCTATATAGAGGAAAATTTCAAACCAATCAGACAACCTCAAAGACAGATGAATCCAAATCTTAGGGAAATTGTTAAGGAAGAATTGCAAAAACTGTTAAATGTCAATTTCATCTATCCTATTTCAGATATTCAGTGGGTTTCTCCTTTGGTAATTGTGCCAAAGAAAAATGGAAAATGGAGGGTATGTGTTGACTACCGAGAACTAAATAAAGCTACTCTTAAAGACCATTTTCCCTTACCTTTCATAGATCAAGTATTAGATACATTAGCTGGCAAGAAGTACTTCTCATTCTTAGATGGGTTTAGTGGTTACAATCAAATCCAAGTAGCACTTGAAGATCAAGATAAAACCACATTTACTTGTCCTTGGGGTACCTATGCTTACCTAGTATTGCCATTTGGATTATGCAATGCACCTGCAACATTCCAAAGGGCAGTATTAGGAATTTTTTCAGATCTAATACATGACTGTGTAGAGGTGTACATGGATGATTTCACAATTTACGGGAACACATTTGAAGAGGCTTTAGAAAACTTGGAAAAAGTCTTAAAAAGATGTCAAGAAGCAAACCTTTCACTTAGTCATGAAAAATGTTTTATGATGTTTACCGAAGGTATTGTTTTAGGACACCACATTTCAGGGGATGGGATTAGAGTTGATGAGGCAAAAGTTGAAGTCATTTCTAACCTATCCATTCCAAGTTGTCAAAGAGATGTTAGAAGTTTTCTAGGATTCACAGGATATTATCGGAGATTTATAGAAAACTTCACCAAAATAGCATCTCCACTCTTCAAATTACTCACCAAAGATTGTGAATTTAAGTGGACTTCTGATTGCCAGTTAGCTTTTGAAACCCTTAAAACCAAAATTTCTGAAGCACCTATATTAAGGGGACCTAACTGGAAGTTACCTTTTCATATCTCGACAGATGCTTCCGATACAGCTCTAGGAGCAGTATTGGGACAAAAAGATTTGATTCCCTATGCCATCTATTATACCAATAAAAATTTGACTCCTGCAGAGTTAAACTATACTGTAACTGAAAAAGAGTTTTTAGCTGTTGTTCATGCCATAAACAAATTTAGACACTATATAATAGGCTATGAAACTTTTGTTCACACTGATCATTCTGCAATTAGATACTTAATGAACAAATCAATCACTAATGGCAGAGTTATAAGATGGTTATTGCTCTTACAAGAATTCAACATTACCATTCTAGATAGGCCTAGAAAACAAAACACAGTAGCTGATTTCCTATCTAGACTCCAAAATATCAAAGATGACACTCCAGTTGAAGATCAATTTCCTGATGAATATCTTTTGCAATTTCTACTCAAACTCCATGGTTTGCTGATATTGCTAATTATTTAGTTTCAGGAAAATTTCCTTCAATAATGAATGCAAGGGATAAAAGAAAAATAATTTATGACAGTGCAAAATATTCATGGGTTGCTAATGAGTTGTACAAGACAGGTCCAGATTTGATCATTAGAAGGTGTGTTCGTGAAGATGAGATGCCTGAAATTCTCAAAGCATGTCATGATGAACCTTGTGGCGGACACTTTGCTGATAAGAGGACAGCCTATAAGATCCTTAATTTAGGATATTATTGGCCATCCTTGTTTAAAGATGCTAAAGAGTATGTCAAAAGGTGTGACAGTTGCCAAAGGGTAGGGAAACCTTCTCCTTCACGTGAGATGCCATTACAACCTCAGGTACATATTGAACCTTTTGAAAAATGGGCTTTGGATTTTGTAGGACCTATTAGTCCTCCATCAAGACAAAAGAAATATATATTAGTTTGCACTGATTATGTTACTAAATGGGTAGAAGCTAAACCATTACTTGTTGCTAATGAAGCATCCGTAGTTACTTTTCTTTTTGAGGATATTTTTACTCGTTTTGGTGTCCCAAGGGAAATTTTTACAGATCAAGGAGCTCAATTTACATCAAGGCTAGTGGAGCAAATGATGGAGAGGTACAAAATCAGGCATAGAAAATCTACTCCTTATCATCCACAAGTAAATGGTTAAGCGGAATCTACTAATAAGGTCATTGAAGGAATCCTAACAAAGATTGTTCATTTACATAGAAGAGATTGGGTAGATAGGCTTCCTGAAGCCTTGTGGGCCTATAGAACTACATGGAGAAACACAACATGCCATACTCCTTATGAGCTTGTTTATGGAAAGCAAGTTTTGTTTCCCATAGAGTTCCAGATTCAAACTTTCAAAATGGCAGTTCAGCTAGGACTTGATTTGACGGAGGCACAAAAGCATAGACTGGAGCAGATTAATGAATTGGATGAGATCAAACAAGATGCAGTTCAGAAAACAAGTCTAGTCCAACAGCAAAGGACTAGATGGCATGACAAGTACATCAAAGAGAAGAAGTTCAAAGAAGGTGACTGGGCTCTCTTGTTTGATTCAAAATTCAAGGATTTTCAAGGTAAATTTCAAACACATTGGCTTGGGCCATATGAAATTGTTAAATTTTTTGACAATGGAGCAGTAAAAATCAGGACAATAGATGAAGAAGAGGTCACTTTTCTTGTGAATGGTCATAGATTGAAGCTGTATCACAAACCACTCTCAAGAGAAGAATTTGTCAACAAGTTCCAAGAAAGCAGTGATGTGAAGTTAATGAAGAAGAATCTTTCTTCTTCATCAACTTGATTGAATTTTCTGAAGCATTTCTTTTGAAAAAATAAAAAATAAAAAAATAAAAAATAAAAAATAAATAAAAAAATAAAGGTATAAACATGAAACCAACCATTTATTGGCATGTTTATACAGAAAAGATAGGGTGAAAATCAGAGTCTCTCTGACACTCTAACTTTTCCCATTTTTGTTTTTTTTGCAAGCAGCTGTTACAAAATCATAAGTTCAGATTCATTGTACTTATGATCCATTTCATCTCATTCCATTCCATTCACTTATCCATCCATACTCCATTTCATTCATTCATTCATACTCTACTTCATTCCATATTTCATTCATCTCATTCCATACTCCATCCATCTCATTTCCATGTCAAAATTTAAAGTTTGATCTCTTGATGTAAATGAATAACAAATGTCATGGATTGAGAGCAGTTTTTATGTTCTTCCACTCCATTTCATAAACTGAATCCATTCCATTTCATCATCCACTTCATACATATCATGTCGCATCATCCATCTTCATTCATACCATATAACATCTCACTTATATCCAAAACCACTCCATTCCATGATTAAAATTCTCTACAGGTACATTCTGCAGCTTAACAGACATTCTGCAGCTGATCAGACTTTCCGCAGCCAGACAGTCATTCCGCAGCTACAAATCCTGAAGGCACCAATTAGCAGACATTTGAATTGCAACAAAATGATCCAGTGTATCCATGAATAAGAAGAATCAAGAAAGATTATGAAGACTCTTCCAAAGGAGAACAAAGAAGACAAAGACCACAAAAAGTAAATGAAAGCAGAGGTAACAATTTTTCATTATAATGGAATTTCATAAAGTTTAGCATAGTTTTAGTTATGAATTATTCGAAAAAGTTGTTTTAATTATTTTTATTGATCATGACCAAAATACCCTCCACAAACTTTGGATTAAAATCTCTCATTTCAAATTCTATACCCGACATCATTTAAGCGGTTAAAATGGCTGAAGTGTTTGAATTCCTCACGTCACCCAACCAAATCATTCAATGATGATTTTCTTTTCCGTTGTAAAAATCTCCGTCGTCTTTTCACTCATTAATTCGTTTTCTCCACCTCACTCCATTACCTCATTCCGTAACTACTTCCATCACTCCATTCTGTAGCCAGCACTTCATTCCGCAAACAGAGATATCCTTATCACCGTGAGCAGAGCAAAAGGGTATATCAGTTTGAATATCAAAGCACTATCACCGTGGGCAGAGATTGAGCATTATCACTGTAAACGCAGAGGTATAGCAGTGTGGAATTTGAAGTCATTTGTCACCGAGAGACAGAGGTATAGCAGTGTGGAATTTGAAGCCATTTATCACCGAGAGACAGAGATATATCAGTGTAGAATTTGAAGCCATTTGTCACTGTCAACCAGAGGCATATCAGTCCGAAATTTCATTGTCAACCAGAGGCATATCAGCTCGAAATTTGAAGCCATTTGTCACTGTCAACCAGAGGCATATCAGTCCGAAGTTTGAAGCCATTATCACCAAGAATCAGAGGCATATCAATTCGAAGGTGAAAGTTATTGTTTCTGTGGGAAGAAAGAGTATTGATTTGAACATTGAAGAAGCAATTATGGGCCTTATTGTAAGAACCGAACCAATGGGTACAAAATACTTGGAAGGATACCTTCAATGTAAAGAAATGTTGCAACGGGTAGGATGGCTACAATTTCTTGAGAAATTTAATGGCTTCCACAAAGAAGTCACTAAAACATTTGCAAGATCATTTAGAGGAGCTGAGGTTGAAGTGGGAGATGTCAAATTCACTGTCACTAAAGTTTTCATTGCAGAAGCTACAGGATTGCTTAGAAATGGAGAGAGATGGTTCAAAAACAGAGAATTCCATAATGAATCCTGGAAGAAAATTCTAAAATCACCAGGTATGGATGTCACTGTGTTTAAGAAAGGAATTCCAAGTTCTGCATTGAAAAATAAATGGAGAAACATACTACTTATTCTACAAAAATTTATTACATGTGAGGGTAGATATGGCACATTTTATGTTTACCGCATTAGACTGATAATGCATTTTTTGGGGGAAGACTTAAACTTACCCTACTTCTTGCTTCAAAGTTTGAAGAAGATGGCTTCCTGTGTTCAAAGAATGGTTCAATTTTTAGAGACAACTCTATACCATCATGGCTTGGTGAAGATTTTAATTGAACACCATTTAGCCAAAACAAATGATACATGGGACAATTTCTTGATAAGAAATCATTTTGAAGAGCCAAAAGAACCCTCACCTGAACAACAACCTACAAGGAGAAGCAGAAAATGGAGAGCTTCAAAAATTGAAATTGACAAAACAGTCCAAGAAAGTAGTGAGGAAATCATCTCAGAGAAGTTGACTCAAATCAAGAGACAACTTAAGAAAGAGAAGGTAATCAGGAAATCTACCACAGAGAAAGGAGAGGGATCTTCCCAGCCAAGAAGAAGCCATAGACTAAAGGGGAAACTAAGGAAAACTCAAATCAAACAAACAAGGGTGATAAATATAGAAGATGAGGAAACATCTATTGAAGAAGATGTTGAAGAGGATTTTAATGAAGGAACCCCTGAAATTGACCCTGCTCAGCAAGAAGTTTATGATTATGTTGAAACTTTGGAAAGGAAAGCTTCAGAGAGTAGAGAGAGAACCCCTAGTCCTCCACTATCCGAAATAGATGTGTTAAGAAGGGATAGGTATGAGCTGGAAATACTTAATAGACACATCAAAAATGAGAATGATATTCTGAAGGAACAAGTCAAACTCAAAACCAATATGAACTCAACCTTATCTCTACATATGGACAAAGTGGAAAAGACTAATGAAAAGTTGAAAAAGAGGAACAAGAAGCTAATCAGGGCACTTACCAACTTAAGGTTCAAACTTGTCATCAGAAAACCCAGAAGATCTTTAGCTTCCAGGAAAAGGAGAAGGAGAGGATTAGATGTTCTTGCAGAAGCCTCTGAGTTTATAGGATAAGTTGCATGAGGACATGCAAGAAGTCAACAGTGGGGGTATGTTGAGCCTCAAGATTGTGCTTTCTTTCATCTTACTTTACCTCATTTTCCTTTGTCCATTGTTATCCTAGACCCAATTGATCAATGAATTTAGTTAAAATTACTTTTAGAATGATTAACATGACTGACTTGCTAAGTTTTGTGATTTTTGTCATTGTAATGCATTTTGACCGGAACTAGCTGCAGAATGCAGACATTCCGTAGCTAACCGGCAATTTTGCAGCTGTCTTCACGTTTAGGTATGTTCCAGGTGGCTTCTCAAGAAAAACCGCATATGGGTATATTCCACGTCATGCCTACATTGTTCGTTGCTCATCATGAAGGAAAAACCGAATTCTGGATATGGTTTTGGTACGTGGGAACACATTTAGGAAGGCAGACTTCTAATAGGACTGTCTTAGTCCAGATGTCCTTTTCCTTTTTACGTTGCCACTTCAAGAGTCCTAATGTGATTTTGATAAGGAAAGACAATGATCCTGGAATTGTTGCAAGTCTTGTTATGTACATTTGTTATATAAACACTTGGGAAACCGAGAGCTAGGCTAGATTTTGTTCTAGATTTTGCTTAGATTCTGTGCTACATTTCTGAAGACGCAGATTGCTCTGTTCAATTTATTTCTCCTTTAATGAAGCAGACAGTATTGTTTTGAAAGCGTTGATTTGATTTGGAGTTAGATTCCGTCTGGTGGTAGAGGGCCCCTGCCTCCTGCACGATTTTATTTGCGTAATTTAGATAAGTATATTAGCTGCCTTTACGTTTTTGAAGTTTGAATTCGTAGTTGTTTTCATTAGCCACTATAGTTATACTCGTTCTAAAAACTCTTCCAAAAGAAGAAGCTCTTCCAAAAGATCAAGATAAATGAATGGGAAATGGCTATAGTGTTGTAGGATTTAATTGTAATCTCTTTTGTTCACCATCACAGTTATACTTATGCTAAACACTCTTCCAAAAGAAGAAACTCTTCCAAGAAATCCTTATGATGTCTTAAGCATGATTGTGATCCTGAACGCTTCAGTTGTGTGTTTTCACTAAGTACCATAGTTGTTCTTGCTCTTAAAATGCTCTTCCAAAATATCATAATGATGGGTAGGAGATAGCTATGATATCTTATTTTTTCATTGCTTTCAGTCTTTATATTTGCATTTTCACTGAATTGTACAGTTAGGATTGTTCTAAGAAACTCTTCCAAAATACCAATCATGATGGAAAAACAGACTGTATAATTCCATAGAATAATGCATGATAGCTTAGTTAGGATACTCCGGAGTTTAATTGCACTTAACTCATGCTCAGTTATTTTGTTTTAAGTTTGATAATGACTTGTTAGTTCAGCACTGTTTTAGATTAGTGACATCTTAAGTTCAGTTTTAGCTTAACTCATTGCATTTGCACTCCATATTTAGTTATCATTCACTGCATAGTAGATTACTTCAGTTGTTAAACTTAAAAAAACAACCTTCATTATTTACAAACCTCTTCTTGTTCCAAATCTATAATTGATTCATAACCATATGAACAGAAGACAATATCATTTTAAGGCATGAAACACTTTTGCAACTTCCCTCATCATCTCACAGACACACCTTTCCTCAAAAGACTATTTTAAAAATATATAACCTTGAGTGAAGTGTAGTGGTATAAAACTAAGTTGCAGAATAGAGTTAGGAACTAGTTTTAGAGTAGAAGATCCTATGATGTCAACAATATTTTCTCCAAATATGTTTTCAAAAATCTTTAATCATGGATAAAATATTGTCTCATTATAAGCTGATGATTTAATTGTTTAGATTAGGAGAATTTTTATACTTAGCTGACCATTTCTCAAACTTTCCCAAAATACCTTTGATAAAAGAATTGGACAAACAATGTGTTCATCAATAGTCGTGAACCCGATGTCCGTTTCTTCGCCAAGCATCTTCACAATAGTCTTGTTTCCAGAGGATTGCGAGTCTTTCTCGACAGCATAGAATTTCAGGCTGGACAATCCATACCTTCACAAATCAAAGACACAATTAAAGGATCCTCTCTCATTATTACTATTTTCTCTCCAAATTATGTGCAATCGCAAAGGTGCCTCCATGAACTACTCCTCGCGCTGCTCTGTAAGCCGACCATTTTTGCAAAGGCATATAAGTGTCATTTATTGCATATAAGTGTCGTTATACCGACGACGGCCAAAGTGTCACTATTGCGACGAATGCCTCCAAACGTCGCAATTGTGACACTTAGACATTGTGTCGCAATTGTGACACTTGGAAGCAGTCGTCGCAATAGTGACACTTTGGGGCATAGTGTCGCAATTGCGTATAAGTGTCGTTTATTGCATATAAGTGTCATTATACTGATGGCGGCCAAAGCATCGCTATTGCGATGGATGCCTCCAAACGTCGCAATTGCGACACTTAGACATTGTGTCGCAATTGCAATGCTTGGAAGCAGTCGTCGCAATAGCAACACTTTGGGGCATAGTGTCGCAATTGCGTATAAGTGTCGTTTATTGCATATAAGTGTCATTATACCGATGGCAGCCAAAGCGTCGCTATTGTGACGGATGCCTCCAAACGTCACAATTGCGACACTTAGACATTATGTCGCAATTGTGACGTTTGGAAGCAGTCATCGCAATAGCGACACTTTGGGGCATAGTGTCGCAATTGTGACGTCTTCCTCCAAACATTGCAATTGCGACACTTTGTCTAAGTGTCGGTATTGCGACACTTTTCTCTAAACGTCGGTATAGTGACGGTTTTGGGTGGGATTGAAAAAATTTGGGGACATTTCCGACATTTGGTCAAAAGTGTCGAAACCAAGTGTTGGAATTTCCCGCAAATGTACTAGTGTTAGAAATTTGAAGATGTTTTTCCAACATAGATTGCAAAGTTTCCTCCGCACAAGGAAGTATAATTTTCTATTGAGTTGGTACCAGGGGCAACACCAATATAAAAAGTACCTTATAGGATGAGCACTCCAGAGTTAGGAGAGTTGAAGTTTTAGTTGAAGGAAATTCTTGATAAGGGATACATTACACCAATTTTATTGCCTTGGGGTGCACCAGTGTTGTTCGTGAAGAAGAAGGATGGTACTATTAGATTGTGCGTTGATTATAGTAGCTGAATAAGGTAACGATAAAGAAAAGGTACCCATCACCGAGGATTCATGACTTGTTCAATGAGTTGAAGGGAGAAACAATGTTCTCAAATATTTATTTGATATCAGAATACCATCAGGTACCCATCAAAGAAGAGGATATATAAAGGACTGCCTTCAGGAATAGGTATGGGCATTATGAGTTTGTTGTAGTTCCATTCGGTTTTACTAATGCTCCAACTGCTTTTTTGTGTCGAATGAATAATGTGCTGCGTCCTTAATTGCACAAGTTTTTTATATTATTCATTGTTGAAATCTTGGTATATCATAAGAATTAGGAGGTGCATGACAAGCATTTAGAAACAATGTTGAGATTTCTAAGAGAGCATCAATTGTATCCTAAGCTTAGCAAGTGCAGTTTATTTAAGACATAAGTACACTACTTGGAACATGTTGTTTTGAAGAATGGCATAACATTAGATATGGAAAAAATAAATGCTATCATGGAGTGGGCAACTCCTAGGAATGTGGAGGAAGTCATATCATTCATGGGCTTAGTAGGTTACTATAGGAGGTTCATCAAGAAATTTTCACACATTGATAAATGGTTGGCTACCCTTAGTAAGTTTTACTTTGAGATTAGATACATTAAGGGAAAGGAGAAAAGGGTTGCATATGCTCTCAGAAGGAAAGTACAGTTGAACCATATTGCAATAGTGAGTTAATATGGGGCAAATTTATAGGATCAAATCTTACATGCCGAATAGTGGGGTGACAGGTGCAGGGAGCTTATGCACAAGTTACAACAGGGTGTAGGTGATCAGGATGTGGATTATCATATTACATCAGATGGCTTGGTGATATTTAGGGACAAGATCTATGTGCTAGATGACAGTGAACTCAAGAATATTATCTTGAGGGAGTTTCATGTAAAACAATATTAAGGTCACCCAGGATATCAAAAGATGTTGAAAACAGCGAAGAAGTTCTACTAATGGCCAAATCTGAAGAAGGAAGTGGCAGAGTTTGTGGCAAGATGTTTGGAGTGTGAGGAGGTCAAAGTAGAGTGTAAGAATATAGGTTGGTTTCTTAAGCCTATTCCGATTCCAAAGTGGAAATGGGGAGTCATTTCCATGGATTTAACTACAGGTCTTCAGAGGACATTGAGGCAACATGATTCTATCATGGTTTTGGTAGAAATATTGAACAAGATAGCTCACTTCATTCCAGTGAAGACTACTTATTCCACCACTAAGGTAGCATAGTTCTTCATCAGGGAGATCGTGAGATTGTGTGGTGTTCCGAAGAATATTGTGTCGGATAGGGATGCCAAGTTCACTTCCAATCTTTGGAAAGAGTTGTTTTTAGGATTTGGAATAGAGTTGGCCTTCATTACAACTTATCATCCATAGAAAAATGGAATGAAAAAGAGTGTCAACATGATAGTGGAGGATATTATGAGGATGTATGTCATGCATTAGTAGAGGAGATGGGAAGAGTAACTTCCACTGGTCTAGTTTGAATACAACAACGGTTATTAGGAGTCACTGAGGATGAGTCTATTTGAGGCATTGTATGGGCGCAATTGTAACACTCCCATTAGCTAGAGTGGTCCAATGAGTAGGATAATAATTGGATCGGACATTTTGGAAAACATGGAACAAGAAATCTGGGTTATAAATAAGAATGTAAAGGTAGCACAAGATAGAAAAAAAAATTATGCAGACCAGTACAGGGCATTTAAGGAGTTTCAGGTTGGGGAGCATGTGTATTTTTGCATCAAGCCAAAGAAAAGCTCCTTGAGGATTAGATCACGTGCCAAGTTAGCCCCATGGTATTGTGGGAAATTTTAGATCCTTGAGAGGATTGGACCAGTGCCCTACAGAGTTGCACTGTCTCAGATAGTCAAAGTCCATGATGTTTTTCATGTTTCATTTCTTAAAAGATATGTAAAGGATGTTGATCATGTTATTGATTGGTCTATACTAAAGGTGGAGCAAGAAGGAGAATTCTAGTTGGAACCCTAATGAATGTTTCAGTGGAAACATCTCATGCTCTAGAACAGAGCACTCAAGCAGGTTAAACTACAGAGGAAGCACTTTGGGCCCGATGAAGCTACATGGGAGATGGTTGATCAGATGTATGCTATGTATCCTTCATTATTTTCCGATGAAGAAAAATGAATTTTTGTATTTGTACCTATTTAAAATTGGGTTTTATTGTAAATAGCACAATGAGATAAGTTATAAACCTCCAATAAGCGATATGGTCATCATGTTGCCATGTTTTTCATGATGGTTATACTTTGAGTAGGATGTTATTGTAGATACTACAATGAGTTGGTTTATAAATTTCCATAGGAAATATGTTTTTCTTTTCATTTTTTTTGCAGGTTATAGGTGTGGTTTAACATTGAGGATGGTGTTCCCCTAGGGGGAGGGGTCTGTAACAACCACGGGTTAAAATTTCATGTGGTAAAAGTTAATAAAGGTAAAATAAGACCATGAGAAAGGGACACTTATTCCAAGTTGAATGTCGGGAAAAATATCCTAGTGGGCATCACTTGTTGTGTATTATGGTGAAAGAGAAGTTGGGAAATTGGAAAACGCAATTTCTAAGGCTTTGGAAAGGAAAAAGAGTATTTTTTTCATTTATTTATGAAAATAAAGGAAATTAGGAGAAAAGGAAGATGAAAATTCACAGGTTTAATTTGAGGAGGAAAATGAAGGAAAACAATGGAAAATTGAAGAAATTAGAAACCTCATCAATAAAAATACCTAAGAGCATCAGTTGGTAATATTTTGTCAGTATTTTTTCACTTTAGTGTTAGAATTAGTCTAAAAAAGGAAAAAACACCAAGAGGATAAAGAAAAAAATCAAGGAAAGGAAAAGACAGACAAGGAAAGGAAACGAAGGCAAGGATCAAGAAACTTCAATGGGAATACTTGCAGTTAAAAGATTGCATTTGTGATTTCCTGGTTGGTTTTGACATGCATGGTATGTGCATGTTGGTATATGGTTCTTTTTTTGTCACTGGCATGGGTTTTGTTGAGTTTTGACAGTGGGTTTTAGCATAGCCTTGACATTTTTGGATAGCCATGGTGTGATGGGATTGTTCTCGGTTTTGAGCTTTGGATTGTCAGATGGTTTTACAATCTAGGGTGAGGTGGTCTCAGGAAAATTCTCAAAGTCATAGGAATCCCTTGATCAGTAATGGTTGGATACATGGTAAATCCTGAGGGTGGAGATAGGAAAATTCCTCAAGGATGGTGAATGAATCCTGCGGCATCCAAGCTCGGTTTGGGTTTGTGATCTCAAAACTAGTTTAGGTGTGATCACGGTATGGAGAGGGTGGAGGTAGTTTATCATTTGGATTCCCTTGGTTGTTTTTGGATTGGTTTATCCCATGAAATCCCACATTCATGCTTGGAATATGGCACAGGGGTGATTGGATGAAGAGAGATTTGGCTCAGCCAATCTATGGTAGGGTGGAACGTGGAAGTCTCAAACTCAGTTTGTATTTGCCTATGTTTAAAGTATAAGCTTATTTTTCTTTGGATAAGTAAATATACTAGTTATTATGTTTCTTTATTAGTTGTTCTCTTATTTTTATTTATCTGTTTATATGATAATTATAAGCATGATTTATGGCAGTTCTTATTCATGGCTCTTTTCATATTTTCACTCATAACTGATTAAATAATGAATAAAATACCTAATCAGTGTTATGATAGATAATGTGAGAAGGCAGTGATCCTTCTTGTTAAACCTCAGATAAGTTTTTAGTCCCTCATGTTCAGACTTGCATTCATGATCTGTAGGTTGCATATCTACCAAATGTTTGACATAATGTTAGTCCTGGTTAGGGATGGTAAAGTCAAGTCTTGGTTTCATTTTTTGGTTTATAATCATTGTTTCTATGTTATTTATCTTCTCTATAATTTTCACTAAGTTATGTGTAGATACTTGAGTCCCGACCATGTAAAAGTGGCACAAAATTCAGAGTCGTTGGCATAGAACTAAGCCACAAAGTCCATAGTCACATGGAGGCAGGCTCATGCGTGTGACTGGGAACCCATATTCACATGGAGGCCTTGGAAAGGGAGAAACTAGGGCTCTAGTTGAGGGAAAAAGTGGGTTGTCTCGGGGGTTGGACACCTGGAGGGGTTGGGTTACTCCTAGAGGTCCTGTGGCACCCGAGGGAAGTCAGTAAGGTCTTAAGTTGTCGATTCCATTTCCTTAAGGTCACCTAGGAGGTTGAGCCTTATAATAGTGACCCTCAACTAATGTTTACCCTAGGTAGGGCCATTAAAGTGGGTAGATATTGGAGGAGGCATTACAAAAAGCATAAGTAAGGAATATTGTTGATACATGTAAGTCGTATCTACTCGTGTTTTTGAAAATTCTATGTTAAATAAGTTGAATAGTTGTGTGTTGATTATTAATCACATAAATTGATGTAATTATTTGTATATTTTAAATCAAGGTTGTTATAGTGTGTGTATGTGTGTGTGTGTGTGTTAGGGGTTATTTTCAGTGGTTGATAACCTACCCACCTAGGTTCAAATGTCCTCTAGTGACATGTTGAGCTTTAATGCTTTGAAGAATATTCTTGTAATGACCTTGAGCCTCAGAAATTTGTTTTTATTTGAGTATAACTATAGGTCGACTTGGCTCTCTCTCTCTATCTTTGTCTCTGTATATATATATTCAAAATATTTCTTAACATGCATACAAAATACAATGAAGGTAATGAAGGAATTATATATCACTCCCTAATTTTTAGTATGGGAGTGATATATAATTCCTTCATTACCTTCATTGAGCCAAGAGGCTCATTCTACAACTCATTATGACAGTGACATGTAATTTTTTCAGTGCTCAATTTGGAGTTGACACATGTCTCTAAAAAAATATTTTAAATAAAAATATGTCTGCTATAATATAAAATGTAAATGATTATGAAAATTTGGTTATTTTTAATAAAATCATTATAAAACATCAATGATATCATTCTCATTGAGCTCACTTGGTTATTTCTTAATACTATAATCTAGTATGAAAAAGATGTAAAAATATATCGCTTTTTCTTTTGGAGTTATAAGTAAAATATTTCCATATCTATATCTATGTTAAATTCATCCAGGTGGATATTGGTGGACACCCACCTATTCCACTTGGAAAAACAACATTGTTTCTTTCAGTTTCCTTAATTGGAGCACAATTTACTATTTTTGGCATTTTTTCGGGTCCTGAACTTCTAGACCCATTTTGAGGCCCTAAACGAAGTTTTTTTGGAAAACGGTACAATGACTAGTTTACTATAGGGTTTTTCAGCTGAAATTTGTAGTCCTCAGATATATATTTATAACAAGGTATAAAATTCATCAAAAAAATATCATATGCCAAATTTATGACCCCAGGAAGTTGGTGCACCAACTAACCCCAACAGAGCCCAAAACATTTTGGCGCTTCATCACCCAGGGTTAGTTTTTTGTATGTTTGTGGTTTCCCCTTGTTTCACAATAATAAAATGGCATGTGAGCCTCATTGTAACATATTTCATAGGTATGTAGCCCGAAATATCTTCTCAGATATAAGCCACCATCATTCCAGCTAGTTTATTTTCATTCTGCATGTAAACAATTTTTAGTATTTTGTTATCAATGAATCGAAGTTCAGTTTTCATTATAGCTCTATTTTTATGTTTAAATTTGTATTTCATTTCGTTCTTGCATAAATATGGATCAGTGGTATCAGAGTAGTCTTCTCTTTCTCTATTTTTTTTTGCATGTCCCCAACTAGGTCGGGTTATAAGGAGTTAAGGGTTGAACTGGTTGAACATTTGCAAGACTGGCCTCACTGACCTCGATGACCTCCCATGGTGGAAGAAAAGAAATACGAGGGACTGAGAGATCCTTTCAAAATATTTCTTGAAGAATTTCACGAGCGAAAAAGGAATGTGATTATGGATAACTATGCCCAGATTCTTCTGCGGATGCCTGAAGTGAAGAGAAACATCTTCATCCAACAACCACCCTCAATGCACCACACCCTTTAAGGGACAATTCAAATATGATATTCCCATATTTGACGACCAGATAGATGAAAATGTCGTAGATAAATAGTTAACTATGTTGGAAGGATATTTTTGAATTCATGAGTTTTCCAATAAGGAGAATATTACTTTTTCCCTCCTCAAAGTACCCCCCACATCAAGGACTGGTGGGAAACCTACTATGAGTAGAGGGATGAGAGGGAACCCTCACTGTTTTTAGCCACACCCACTTGGAAATATTTTTGAGACACCATCAAGGAACAATATTACTCTGTCGAGAGCTATGTAGGTAAGTACATAAGTACATAAGAAAGCCTACGAGCCTCATTTTAAGAGGCATGTATCCACCACATCTCTTATCAGATATAAGCTACCATCATCTAAGCTAGTTTATTTCCATTTTTCATGTAAACAATTTTTAGTATTTTGTTATAAATGAATCGAAGACCAATTTTCATTGTAGCTTTGTATTTATATTTAAATCTGTATTTCATTTCGTTGATGCATAAATCTGGATCAATGGTATCAGAGTGGTATGATATTTCTTTTTTTTTTCTGTGCATATCCCCAATGAGGTCAGGGTATAAGGAGTTAGGGCATGAACTGGCTGAACTTTTGCAAGACCACCCTTGCCGACCCCGATGACCTCCCATGGCGGAAGAAAATAAAGATGAGGGAGTAGAAGATCCTTTCAAAATATTGCTTGAATAAGACCTTGAGAGACAAAGAAATGTGATGATTGACAACTTTAGGATGCCCACACGAGACACATCTTCATCTAGCAGCCACCCTGGAGGTGCCACTCCCTTTAAGGTACAAGTCAACTTTGACATTGCCATATTTGAAGGCCAGATAAATGCAGATGTCGTAGATAAATGGTTAAATATGTTGGAAGGATATTTTTCGGTTCATGATTTTTCCAATAAGGAAAATATTACTTTTTCCCTCCTCAAAGTCCCCCCCACGTCAAGGACTAGTGGGAAACCTACTATGAGTAGAGGGATGAGAGGGAACCCTCACTATTTTCAGTGGCACCAACTTGGAATTATTTTTGAGATGACATCAAGGAACATTATTACCCTCTCTGAAGCTATGAAGGTAAGTACATAAAGTGGACCACACTATGATAGGGAAGGGCCCAAGATGTGCCAAAGTTAAAAAATATTTTTCATACCCTTTGCACAAAGATGAGTATCAAGGATTCTAACTAGCATTTGGTACTCAAGCCGCAACTATCTACACAAATACATCTAGGATGAGATGGATTTCCTATTCATGTCCTTGCTTGGTGATACCTATTGATACATTGTAAATATCGAGAAAAAAAATTAAACAAAAGAAGCGATACTTTGGATCTGTGAATCCAACACAAGAGAAAGGCACCTCCAAACCGTAGAACAATAGACAAAGCCAAGGTGGTGTGACCCAAGACAACCCGTCGACGCTGCAATCAAAGAAAAACAACACAAAGACAAAGGACACAAGAAAGTGGTGTGAGTTCCATAAGAGCCCCACTCACAACACAAGTGAGTGTCAAGCCAAGCAGTCACTAGTGTCCTAACTTAAGGCTTAAGAGTTATATTTATGTTCGGACTCTGAGTTAGAACCTAACAAGGGGAATGAAAAAGGGAATAAAATTATTGATGTGGAGCTGAACACCACCGTTTCCACCACTAGGACCCAAAATATTGAGCTCAAAGATCCATAGGAAGGGGAGCGTCTCTTCCACTCATAGATTTGGGTAAAAGGGTATCAATTGCAGCTCATTGTCGACAATGAGAGCGAGAAGTATCTCATACCAGTAGAGGTCATTAAGTGGTTGGGCCTACCGACCACAACACACCTGCAACCATACACCATTGGGTGGCTCCACCAAGGATGAGATATTTGCATCAGCCAATAGTGTCATCGTCCCTACAACATTAAACCCTTCACGGATGAAGTATTGTGTGACGTTAATACTCTTAAATTTTGTGATATATTATTAGGTCAACCATACTTGTGGAAGTGTCATTCTATGTATGAGTTGAGGCCTCGAACTGTTGTTATTACTTTGGGAAGTAAGTTATACATAATACCATTGGTACCCTTGCCTACCTCCATCTCTTTGATCTCTGCTATGCAATGCAGTAATATTAACTCTCAGACCGAGATTTTTTTATTTTTATTTTATTTTTTCTCAGAGTAAGGGGAAGGTTGTGGCCACATCCATGTCCCCTACAAAGGGTTCCACCGTGCAGCATAAGAAGGTGGATAAGGTAATGGAATAATACAAGGACATATTCTCCTCGCCCACAGGGGTACCTTTGCACTGTTAGCTCAAGCATTTGATCGATCTAACTCCCAGAGAAACTCTACCCAATGGGCCAATATATCATCGCTCTATTCTATAAAATGAAGAAATCAAACTGCAGATCCAAGAGTTGTTACAAAATGGGCACATCTGACCAAGTTCACCACCTTGTGGGAGCCTTAGTGTACTTTTACAGAAGAAGGATGGGACCTAGAGACTTTGGATTAATTATCGAGCACTAAATAAAATCATTGTCAGGAACTGGTATCCAATCCCATGGATTGATGACCTTCTTGAATATCTCAAAGGGGCCAAGTATTTTTGTATAAAATCCACACAGAGCCAACTGATCTTGTAACATGCTAACAAAAAATACTAAATAAATTCTACGAATTGTGGAAACCAATTACGATCGCATAATCACATGAACAATAAAGATAAATATTTCAATATCACAACACAAATATTTATCTAGGGGAAGCCTCAGCTAAAAAACCCTCCATTTTTATATTGCATTAAGTCAATAATATGAAACAATACAATTCTATTTCCCTTCTTGAGAAACCTTTGCAAAATCTCTGACTATGTCAGACTGATCCTAGAAAGTTTTGTCCAATACTTAACCAAAAAATTGCACCTGAATGACTAGTATGGGTTGCACATTTATGAGGGATTTGACCCCCTATTAAATAATAAATTCCCACTAATTGGTTATGGAATATCTAGAGCCCCAAGACTGCCTCAATTTTGACACTCCTTTTCATTATCTTTCCTTATTTTTTACAACACCATAAGCTCAAACAAGTGTTGAATTGCACATTTTGACTTGGTAAGGTATCCTAATGATCTATTTTTCATATTTTCAAATGTTCCTTATTATTAGAATGAAATTCGTATTTAGCTATGGAATTAATGTAATTATGTAACCAAAATTTGTTTATGTAGCCACTGCCACGATTTGACAGGTTCTGAGGTATTAATGGAGCACCGAAACATATGGGCAGTTGACAAATGATCTGGTCATGGATCCTATCCTATCCATCTGTCTAGAATCAAGCAAGAATTCACCCATTAATGCAGTCAAAGGGAAGGTCAACCAGGAGCTGGAACAAGCGAGCGAGGAAGTCCGAAGCTTCACGATTTTCTATGCCACATAACAAATCATGAAGCAACAAAATTCTCCTTTCTGTTTAGAATTATAAATAAAATTTTCTTAGTCCTAGAAGGTGTAAAAGCATAAAAACATTTAATGATAGGATTTTTTAAATATCGAGCTGAGTAATTGTATAAATAGTACGAATTATTGTGAGACTGTGATATCATTAAAACTCTATTTTTATTTCCTAATCGAATGAAGAAGCATTTTGGATTTTCAATTAGAATTTAGTAAAGTGTAGATTCAAAGGCATCTATTCGAGAGGGCCCCTGCAATAGAAGAGGTTCTATTTCGTTTATGTTCTTGCATTTAGATGTTATTTCATAGCTTTATTTTTATGTGTTTACTGTGTTTTGTAGCATAGATACATGTTGTGCTTTTATTTATATTTTTATTGCAATCATTTCCAGATTTCTATGGTATCGATGTTCAATTTATCATTTTCATTTCATTACTTGTTATCATCATTTCAAGAATGTCATTATGTTAGAGAAGATGCTTTGTTTCTATCATTTGAATAGATTTATTTCCTAGATGGTTAAAAACGTAGAGATAATTTATTATAATAACTTGGCACAGATTAGTTTTTCATAGATTATTTTATCATCGATTAGTTTATCAAGGATTATATTAGTTTCTTTTCATTCAATAGTAGCTTATCATAGATTAGTTATTGTGAGACATATTTGAAGTAGCAATAAAATATTTCCTTTCTAGTTTTGAATCAATTTTGTCTTGTGAATTCAAATATTTTTGCTTCATAACAAATAAATAGTTTTAATGATTCTTTGTTTTAATTTTATTTCACATTAAATCTCAACATATATAAAAATTAGAATTACTTTTTGGTTTCAGAATTTTAGTTCTTCTCAAAATTAATCCTTAGCTACGAACAAGATTTGTCATCTCAATCTTGAGGAATTAGTTAAATTTTGATTTAGTTTACTTTTCATAATTCATTCAAGGACATCCAAAATAAAAACATTTTAAAGAACAACCTTATAATATTCCCAATTGGCCATGAGCTAGTTGGAATATTAATTTTTGTTTTGTTGTCTTGTTTTATGAATAAGAGGACAATGGAGGTCCATAAGTCTCCTTAATAAGGAATAAATCAATGCTAATGTAAAAGGAAAACATCTTGGCAGCTTAATTGAGCACCCTTATGTGTCAAAAGGGGCTGGAACATCTTGACTAGGTTAACTTTGACCAAATCAATATCACTGTCATGGAGGAGTGGCAATCAATGAGGGACAACATAGTTTTAGATGGAGACACCTTGCATGGAAGTGAATGGGGATTAGGGTTTGGAAGCTCATATCTTATAAAAGGAAGAGGATGGTAGCCATATTGATTATGTTGATGTATATGATATTTCTGAATATATGGTCTCTTTAGACATATAGCTTTCTTTGGATGTTTAGCTAAGATTGCAAGTGTTTTTTAGCACTGGGTGTTCCTGATCAGGAATCCCACCTCTTTCATTGAGTAGCTCTTGGAAGAGTCTTTTACTTCACTTCCACTATCAGGCATTTGGCCAAAGCTTCATCTTACATCTACAGCACAGATCCTGTTGAGGGTTGAGTTTTTTTGCAGGTTGGAGAAGTGGAGACCATATTTGGGCCACTTCAATACTTATTTTCAGTGGAGAATGGTTCCTTTCCATTGGGAGGAAAATAAGGAAGGCCCTTGTGCTTATTTTCAGATCTTGGCATTAGGCCACATATTTATTTTCCCCTACATCGCAGTTTCTTTCCAGATCTACGTTATTTTGAGGGAGGAGTTGCAGGGTGGTTTCAGTACACCATTTTGAGAGGAGGTTTTCTAAAGAAGGGATCAACCTTTCATCTAGGAGATATATTGGAGGAGGCTGCATTATTTATCATATCATATCAGCCACACTTTCCAAATATATATGTTGCAATGGATCTTTAGCCCTAGGGCTTAGATCCACATCTTGTACATGGTGTATTTCTGAAAACCATTGAGGGGTTCTTCATTGGAGGTTGTACAGTGCCTAGATATGTATTAGATCTATGTTTTGAGGCATATATAATCCCATTTTATTTTTATCTTCATTTTCTGTAGCATTTCCTTTTAAACAACGTTGTAGCAATCTTCCAACATTTTGATATATAGTAGCAACACCTCTTTTGAGGGTTTTGTCCATTGGAGGCTTGTTATATCTTGTTGTACATCTTATGGCCCATTTATTATGCATATTTTTCTATTTTTATTATGATTATAAGGTCTCCATATTGGCCTCTTAATTTTACATGATGTTAAACACTGTTATTCCAACATTTTTCACTATATTCTTGCTTTTCCCATTTGGGAATATTACAATGGTATTAGAGCATAATCTTGGCACAACCTGTGCATCTTGAAAAGCCAATATTTCATATGAAGAAGAAGATCCTCTTACTAATAGAGAGAAGAGGTATCAAAGAAGAAGACACCAGAAGTTTGTCTATACAAATGACAAAGAAGACAAGGGTAAAACCCCTTCATCAGAAAGAGAATATGAACAGAAAAAGTTTCCTAAGATTCTTCTCAAAGCTATGCAAGACATTGCTAGAGAAATAAAGGAGATGAGGATGGAAAGGTACAAGTAATCCCCTAAGAGATTTCAACATGGTGAAGGCTCTGGCATTTCTCATCACTGGAGTGATCAACTAGTGCAGCAGCAATAAGTTTCCCAACACTCTACAATGCCTACATTCTTAGTAGTGGGAAATGAAGGGTTTCAAGAACAAGAAACTCTTGAAGAATATTTCATGGAGTATGAGTCTCAATCTCAGAGATTCAAGGACAACTTGAGCTTTCAAGAATTTTTTCATATCAAGGACAATAGGAGACCCATGCATCATAATAGAGGTGGAGGATTCATTCACAATCATGATCTACACTGCACTATGGGAAGATTTTTCTTACCCAACTTTGATGGGTCATCTAAATGCACTGCCAAATCATGGGTAGAGAATCTTGACATCTACTTCCATTTGAACAAAGTATCGGAGATGGAGGCCATTAAGATAGCAGCGCTGCACCTTGAGGGTGAAGCACATGATTGGTGGTTCCATGGCTTGTCTACATTGGGTCATGCCAATGTGACTGCATATTTAGAGTTTACAAGGAGGTTGGTGGAGAGGTTTGACAGAAGATATCCTGAAGCACATTCATGGGGCTTGTAAAGATCCAACAATCAAGTAATCTAGAAACTTATATTTATGAGTTTTTAAAACTTTCTGTTATGGTTCTCGATTTATTTGCAACAAGAAGGGTCTATATGTTCATTGATGGGTTAGATGAACCTCTTCATGGGTTGGTTAAGTCTACCAAGACCACTACCCTTCAATATGCCATTGAAAGGGCTATAGATCTTCAAGATGCCTTGCCAAAAGAAAAGGCAACATTTCAGCAAAAGCCCTCTTTTCCATCAAATGGAAAAGAAGAGAAGGCTCCTCTTTCAAAGGATATCCAAAGTAAAAACCTCTTGATGATGATGTCTGAAGAGATCTGAGGAGAAGGAATCTTTACTTCACATGCCAAGAATCATGGGCACCCGGAAATAGATGTGCAGTAGGAAAGGCACACTATATAGAGTTCTTCTCAGATGTTGAGGAAGACAAATATGAACCAAGAAGAGGTCACAATGCTGACACAACAAGAGATGGGAATGGGGCATTTGCTCCAATTGGAGGGGCTCTTGCATCATTGAGAGGAGTACCTAAGTACTTGAACTTGAGGGTTCGAGGTTCCATCTTAGATCAGAGGGTTTCTGTTTTGATTGATAGTGGGGCTACCCACAATTTTATTGATGCCCAACTAGTGTAGAGGAGGAAAATACCCACTGATGATTTTGAGGCATTTTATGCTTTAGTCGTTGGAGTTAGAACTATGCAATGCATGCATTATTTTCCATCCTTATCTGTCACCATGGGGACATATACATTGACTTATCACTTCTTTGTGGTTGACATACCTAACATCAATGTGATATTGGGTGTGCTCTGGTTGATTACTTTGTGGAAGGTCACCACAGATTGGGAGACTTTGCAGATGGAATGGGTGGATAGAAAGAGTGGTAAAACTCAGATGATTAAGGGCATGCACACATATCCCCCACATACAACTTCCACATAGAAATAATAGATGAATTTTCATAGTAGAAGCAAGGACATAACAGTCCCATCTATTATGCACATGACTTTGGCCCATGTGACATTATTATTTTGTGGCAAACCACCTAGGAGGCTACCTAACCCAGATTTGGTGAGACATGTCTCACATCATGATGCACCATTTATAGATCCAGGAATAATGGGAGCATTAGGAGGCCATGATACAACACTGAGAGTCTTGGGTAGACTCAAGGAGGAGGGAGACATTCTCCCAACATAATCATTACCCACTCTCATTTCAGATTCTGCACTGTGGGAGGAGTAACATGGGAAGTATAGCAACCTTCCAACATATACCGTTGGCATGGGAGATGTTAAGGAGAAGGGCAGCCATTTGAAATATGTTATTTGTGATAGATCATCAGCGCTGTCACTATGGAGGATAGATCCATATTGGAAATCACAGCTATTGGTGGATTATTCCAAGGATATTTTTACATGCATGATACTTGATGAACAACTACATGAGGAGGTCTATTAAGTCCAAAATGAAGTCATAATTATCATGGTAGGATTTTCTTATCTAGAGCCTACAAGATGAAGGAGAAGTTGCTACAAAGAGCACATGAAGAATTTCTCTTCAGGCATACATATTCTATGAGAGCTTACAACACTATTATGGAGAGCTACAGTTGGGAAGGTTTTGAAGAGGAATTATATCAGCATTTGAAAAGATGCATGGACCATGTGGATATGGGAGAGATACATAAATCAATGAAGGAGTTATCACAACCACCTCTTTCCTCTTTGGGAATGAGAGGGGATCTATCTATGGACCACTCCATTTGTATGAGCAGAAATTTTGGTGACGAACATGCTTATGTACATAATGTTTCATTTGATGAATATTTGAATTCCTTTACCATGTATATGTAGGACATTACTCCAAGGAAAATCATTCTTCCATATAAAATTCATCGCCAACTTTGGGCCATAAACATTTCTAAACATGGCCACTCCCTAGGAGGATATAGGGAGATGTTGTATCATTGTGGGTGCACTCCAAAGGCACCAAACATTTCTCACCTTTTTAGCAATGGTGAGAATATTTTGGAAGCAAGTAAGTGTTGGGGAAACCACCTACCACATCATTATTTGATGCAGTCAGGAGATATACTACGCTGGTTCCACATGTGGAAGTATGACCCACCTCCATTTTTTCATATTTGTGTTTATATGTACTTGGTTTTGATCCCATACATTGATGATGCGCTTATTATTTTTATGGGAATGATTGGAGGGAGAATGGGAGGATTGTAAGTGCCCTATGGGAGAGAGATTCTCCATGTTCATTATGCTACATGTTTTAGGGAGAACGTTGGGCAAGCCATGTTTTTTTCATTGGATCTATTGCTTCCTTGTGGGATGGATCAATTTCATATCATGAGAACTTTGGAGGAGCATTTCATGGAAGGATGGATTGGGAGACACTTAGCTCATGAGGGAAGCTTATTACATGATGGTGTCACTCATGATGGAGGAGAATATTTGCAGCACTCACCTTGTCAGTTGCTTGAGGACAAGCAACATTTGGGAAGGGAGGACTGTAATATTCCCAATTAGCCATGAGCTAGTTGGAATATTAATTTTTGTTTTGCTATCTTATTTTATGAATAAGAGGACAATGGAGGTTCATAAGTCTCCTTAATAAGGAATAAATCAATGCCAATGTAAAAGGAAAACATATTGGCAACATAATTGAGCACCCTTAGGTGTGAAAAGGGGCTAGAACATCTTGATTGGGTCAACTTTGACCAAATCAACATCGTTGTCATGAAGGAGTGGCAATCAATGAGGGACATCATAGTTTTATATGGAGACACCTTGCATTGAAGTAGGGTCATAAATGAAAGGGACTTAGGGTTTGGATGCTCATATCTTATAAAATGAAGAGGATGGTAGCCATATTGATTATGTTGATGTATATGATATTTTTGAATATATGGTCGGTTTAGACATATAGCTTTCTTTGGCTGTTTAGCTAATATTGAAAGTGTTGTTTAGAACTGGGTGTTCCTATTCGGGAATCCCACCTCTTTCATTAAGTAGCTCTTGGAAGAGTCTTTTACTTCACTTCCACTATTAGGCATTTGGCCAAAGCTTCATCTTACATCTACAACGTAGATCTTGTTGAGGGTTGAGTTGTTTTGTAGGTTGCAGCAATGGAGACCATCTTTGGGTCACTTCAGTACTTATTTTCAGTAGAGAAGGGTTCCTTTCCATTGGAAGGACAGTAAGGAAGGCCCTTGTTCTTATTTTCAGATCTTGGCATTAGGACACATATTTATTTTCCCCTACAACGTAGTTTCTTTTCAGATCTACGTTACTTTGAGGGAGGAGTTGCAGGGTGGTTTCAGCACACCATTTGGAGAGGAGGTTTGCTAGAGAAGGGATCAACCTTTCATATAGGAGATCTATTGGAGGAGGCTGCATTATTTATTATATCATATCAGCCACACTTTCCAGATCTATATGTTGCAGTGGATCTTCAGCCCTAGGGCTTACATCCCCATCTTGTACATGGTGTATTTCTGAAAACCTTTGAGGGGTTCTTCATTGGAGGTTGTATAGTTCCTAGATCTGTATTAGATCTATTTTTTGAGGCATATATCATCCCATGTTATTTTTTATCTTCATTTGCTGTAGCAGTGCCTTTTAAATAGCGTTGTAGCAGTCTTTCGACATTTTGATATATAGTAGCAGCACCTCTTTTGAGGATTTTTTACAGTATAGGCTTATTCTATATTGGTATACATCTTATGGCCCATTTCTTATGCATATTTTGTTATTTTTATTATGATTAGAAGGTATCCATATTGGCCTCTTACTTTTACATGATGTTAAACACTACTATTCCAGCATTTTGCACTATATTCCTGCTTTTCCCATTTGGGAATATTACAAACCTTCACACATAAAATCACCAAATTAAACTAAGTAAGAAAGGATTATAGCATATGTAGTGCACCTGCACTTCACAATATTACCAATTCTGGTCGATAATTTATGATATAAATTTAATACAATTAAATTGACTAAACATTTTTGTGTCGTTTTAGAGAAAGTGTAAATAGGAGTCTTATCTCTTAATCCATAAAAAAGTATAAAAAAATGACATGCGTAGAGAAAGAGATTCTAAATTTAGATTTGTAGCTAGAGGTAGAAGTTTGATTGCAATAACACCGCTCACCCCGTCAAGACCTCATAGTGCCACACCACCCACCCAAACCTACATACCATTCTTAGCAGGAAGCCATAGAATTTTTGAGGTATTAAGATCAGAAACTCAACCTAGAGATTCATCAACTTCATGAACTGAAGAAGTTGTGGAAGAACAAGATCCCATATCCACGACATAAGGAATAATCTTTCTAACCTCTATTAGAGAACAATTTTTATCCCAAGAACTAGAAATCCCTAGTGAAGAAGAAGAAGAATAAATATTCTCTAATATATCATTGATAGAAGAACCAGAAGAACCAGAAGAGGAAAAAAAAATTCCAAACTTAGAATCCTATATTAGTTCTGAAGAATCTGCAGTGGCTGGGCAAGGGGAAGGAGAAGTACACAATGTGAATGATAAACATTTAATACTAGGAGGAGGTAGAAATGGGATTGGTGGTGGAGGAAGAGGTAGAGGAAGAGATGGAGTAAGAGGAAGAGTTGAAGGTAGAGGAGGTAGGGGAGAAGACATAATAGATCCAAAACCCATTGGATTTCCTATACTTGATGAAGATACTACTGCCACATTGAAAAATATCTCACCCTCTATCCTTCCTAATTTCTGTGGATTGATAAGTGAAGATCCTGAAACATTTCTTTTTGAATTAGAAGTTTTATGTAGATCATATGACTACTTACTCGATTCTCAAAAATTGAAATTGTTTCCAACAGATCTTAAGGATGTAACATTAAAATGGTTTATGGGTTTAATAACAAATTCTATTAGGACATGTGAAGAAATGAAGAATTCATTCTTACAAAAATACAAGGATTACTCAACACCTCATACTCAGAAAGATGAAGTTTTTAAGATGATGCAAAGAGAAGATGAAAAATTGGAGGATTTGATTGAAAGATTAAGTTATAATCTCAAAAGGGATAAGGTGGAAAATATGGATGAAGATACTTTAAAGGATCTCATGTTGAAATCTATTAGATATGAATAAATAGATATCCTTAACATGATGGGAAAAGGAGATATTTCTCAGTTATCATTACCTGGAATTTCTAAATTATGCATACATCTTTCAAGAGGTAAGTCAAGAATTGGGAAGAGTTCAAGAGATCCTGTTCTCTCTCGAATTAGTAAATCTGCAACTGGAACGATAAGTAGGGTTGAAATATGAAATTTTCTTGATGAATTTAAAACATATATTCTAGGGAGTCTTCGCGAACAAATAAACACCTTGAAATTACAAAACAATTAAAGAGCTGAAAGTGATGCCTTGTCTATATTTTTTCTTAAGTGTAGAAAGAAACATGCCTTAAGAGAATTCCCTCTTGATTTAAAATTCATAGAAACCAATGTCAAATGTATATAAAATCATGAAACAAGGAAGTGTCCTTCCATTCCAGGTCTTAAAGTTGTCTACCGTGAGGAAATATTTCAAAACCAGGTAGATCATATTTGATTTGTTTCTATAAGACCATGGTAAGGATAAAAAACTCAAGGTTTTGACACTCAGATGTATACCCAACCCCCAAAAAATAGATGTAATGCACCAATGCCATGACAATAGCCCTGGTCTCAATCCCAACCTTGGACACAAGGATGGAAAAATCCTTATGTTAGATATTCTCAATATCACCAGTATCCACAACCTTATCCAAAATTTCCACCACAAAATTTTCCTCAAACCAGTCAACAAACTCAACCACCATCAAAATAAAAATCCACAACTTTTATTACCATTTCCACAAAGGCCAAACCAATTTCCTACTCAACCACTTCCAAACCCAAACAATAAAAACGCACAACCTGCTTACAACATGGAGGGACAAAATTTTTAGACGTATATGATAACTCCACTATATCTTAATAATGTCCAACTTAGACCTGGTATAATATTAGAAAATAAATTACCTTCTGTTGTTATCCAGGAAAGAGAAAAAGATGATAATTCTGATGAATAAACATCTCTTCATCAAAAGAAAAATAATCATTCTAAAGAAGAGACATATCTTCATCAGAATGAAATTCTTCGAAACCAAACACATGATACTCCAATAAAATCAACCCCCATCATAGAACAACCTTCAGTATCTATATCAAAACCCCCTTTCCATGAAATATTACAAATTGATAAATGGGTAGAAAAATAGATCATGTTGCCTGACTTTGATATGTTAGATGAACTGAAGAATGTTTGTATAAAAATTCCTTTGATACAAGCTATGAAATGAATTTCAATCCTTGCAAAGATAATAAGAGAGTTGACTATAAAGAAACCTGGGAGAAGGAGAAAAGAAATAAAAAAAATATAGCTAGTAGGTAAAATTTTAGATATCATGATGGGAAAAACAACAGTAAAAAAATATTTGGATCCAAGAAGTCCCATTTTGAAGACACACATCAACAGTATCGAAATCCCAAACACATTGATCAAGTTAGGAGTAGCCATAAACATCATGAGTAAACAAACTATGGAAGAACTAAAACTTCCAAATCTTCAATATACACCAACATTGTTAGAACTAGTAGATAGATCTATAATTAAAACTGATGGTGTATTAGAAGACATTTATGTATCCTTAAATTCTTTGGAATATCCATTTGACTTTTTGATCTTAACTTCCAAGAATAACTTAGGATGACATCCATTAATCTTAGGAAGACCTTGGTTAGCTACAACTAATGCCTTCATCAGTTGTAGATCTGGTGATATGTTTATCTATGATGGAAGTTCAATGAAGAAATTCACATTATACCTTCCAACAAAAACAATGATAGAGGTAGAAAATGAGGAATGGATGGATGGTGACAATGACATATAAATTACTATCTCACAAATCAGTGAAGAAAATAAGATTATAAATTCAATAGAAAATAATGAATTATCTTCACAATGTGACAAGAGTCAAAATTTTTGGGAACAATGCAATATTGAATATTTATCATCGAGACAAATGTATTTATATTCTATGGAATTATTTGGAAATTATTCAATAGAAATATTTCCAAATAAAACTTTAGATGTAAACAAAATTTTGGAAGAATTTCAAAAGGAGAAATTAATGGAAACATTACAAAAACACTCTTCTACATGGGAATACACTATCTTGAAAGGAACAACCATAAAAATTGCATACATCACATATATATTGAGGAGAATTCCACACCAATTTGACAACATCGGAGAAGAATGAATCCAAATTTAAGGGAAATTTTAAAGGAGGAACTACAAAATCTGTTGAATGTAAACTTTATTTATCCAATATCAGACAGTCAATGGGTTTCACATTTAGTAATTGTTCCTAAAAATAATGGAAAGTGGAGAGTATGTATTTATTATAGGGAATTAAATAAGGCCACTTTAAAAGAACACTTTCCATTACCTTTCATAGATCAAGTTTCGGATACATTAGCAGGGAAGAAATATTTTTCATTTTTGGATGGTTTTAGTGGGTATAATCAAATTCAGGTAGCACCAGAAGATCAGGAAAAAACCACTTTTACTTGTCCATGGGGAACTTATGCTTATTGAGTACTGCATTTTGGATTATGCAATGCACCTGCAACATTATAAAGAGAATTATTGGGTATTTTCTCTGATTTAATTCATGATTATGTGGAAGTGTATATGGATGATTTTACAGTCTATGGAAATTATTTTGAAGAAGCCCTTGAAATTTTGGAAAAAATTCTCATAATATGTAAGGAAGAAAACCTATCATTAAGTCATGAAAAATGTTTTATGATGTTTACTAAAGGAATTGTTTTAGGACACCATATTTTAGGAAATGGAATTAAGGTGGACTCATCTAAAGTTGAAGTTATCTCCAAATTAGAAATCCCAAATTGTCAAAAAGATGTTAGGAGTTTTCTTGGTTTTACAGGATACTACAGAAGATTCATAGAAAACTTCACAAAGATTGGATCTCCACTCTTCACATTTCTTACAAAGGATTGTGAATTCAGTTGGAAACATGAGTGCCAAAAGGCACTTGAAACTTTGAAAGAAATTATTTCTAAAGAACTCATCCTAAGAGGACCAAATTGGAAATTTCCTTTTCATATTTCAACTGATGCTTCAGAAACAGCTCTGGGAGATGTATTGGGAAAAAAATTCTTGACTCCTTCTTCGATTTATTATACAAGTAAAAATTTGACTCCAGTAGAGTTAAATTATACTATTACTGAAAATGAGTTATTAGCTATTGTCTATGCCATTAACAAATTTAGACATTACATCACTGGATATGAAACTTTCATTCACAAAAATAATTCTGCAATTATATATCTAATGAATAAATCAATTAGTAATGGAAGAATCACAAGATGGTTACTATTATTACAAGAATTCAATATCATCATTGTAGACCGACCAGGAATACAAAACAAAGTTGTTGGCTTTTTGTATAGAATTCAAAATGATAACAATGATACACCAGTAGAAGATAGTTTTCTTGATGAATATATTTTTGCAATATCTACTAAATCTCCATGGTTTGCAGAAATTGCTAATTATTTAGCCACGAGAGAGCTACCATCATATTTTTTCCCTAGAGAAAAGAGGAAGATAAATCAAATGAGTGCATCTTATTCATGGATAAATGAAGAATTATACAAGACAAGTCCATATATGATCATTCGAAGGTGTGAACGAGAAGAGTACCCGAGATACTAAAAGCATGTCATGATGAGCCATGTGGAGGACACTTTGTTGACAGAAGAAATGCCTACAAAGTCCTCCTCTTAGGATATTATTGGCCTTCCTTTTTCAAGGATGCCAAGGAATATGTTAAGAGATTACATTCCACCATTAACCCAACCTAACATGCTCTCGATAATTACAAGCATCATTCATTCATTCACTCTTACATATCATCCATTTCACAACACTAAGACCACTCATGCTCCTAAATCACATCGAAACCCCCGCCTACCTTGTCAAAGAGGCGGCCTTAAGGTAAAGCTTCTCGATAAACATGGGAGTAATTGTGAGGACAGAACTTGAAGGGAGAAAGTATGGAGGGTTACCCATAGATGAAGGAAATTTTATAGAGAGCACATTGGCTCAGTTTTGTGGCCCAAATTTTGAAGGGTTTCATAAGGAGGTTACTAAATCCTTTGCTAGAGATTTTGATGGAGTGGAGGTCGAAATTAGAGATATCAAATTTTCAATAACAGAGTATTTCGTAGTTGAAGCCACCGGGCTACCAAAGACAAGAGAAATATGGTTTAAAAATAGAGGGATTGAAGGTGAAGGATGGAAAATATTTCTAAAAATCCCAAGTATGAATACTAGCATCTTTAAAAAAAGGATCCCTAGCACAAACCTTAAAGGAAAATGGAAGAATTTATTACTGATAATCCATAAATTTTTCACCTGTGAGGGAGGGTTTGGATACATGTTATTTTACCATGCTAGGCTGTTAATGAATTTTCTCGAAGATAGTGAAATAAATATTCCATAATTTTTATTGCATGGCTTGAAGAAAATGGCAGGAACTATTTAAAAGACAATTCAGGTTATAGACAATACAATGTATCATTGTGGATTAATCAAAATTCTCATCGAATTCCACCTTAAAATCCTAGGAGACATGGGAAAATTTCCTAATTCGAAACCATTTCCAAGAAAGAGACCAAGAAAACCCTAGTTGTAGCAAGGAAAAAACAGGAAGAAAATTAAAATTTGAAAATCTTGTTGAAAATGAATAACCATCTCAGGAATAGTCAGAGGATGAAATCCCCATTGCAAAATTTTTGGGAAAATTTAAGAAGAAAACTGATAAAAAGGAGCATAGCATAAAAGGGAAGGATAAATCCACAAACTTAGAAGAGCCTAAGGAAAAATAGGGCCAAAATTCAAAATTATCCTTAATCAGTAAGAAGAAGCTTTAGACTCAGTAAGACATCAAAATAACCACCTTCAAAAGAAACAAAATGTGTTGATTTAGAAGAGGATCTTAAGGGTCCATCACCCACTCTATTTCACCCACTTAGATTCCAAGTCGAAGAAATCGAGAGGTTGACCCATTGCAGCATAAAATTTATGATTATATTCAGTCCTTGGAGAAAAGAGATCCAAGAAAGACATCGGTTTTTGAAGAGTAGCCGCATAGTCCACAAGAACTTCTAGTTTTGAATACTAAAGAATAAGAGATATTTTAACTAGTGACACTAAATAGGAATATTAAATAGGAACATGAAGCCTTGAAGTTGTAGAACCAGATTGAGAAAACCATAACTAACAACATACTTTTACATTTGGGTTTATGGTTCAAGAATAACAAAATATAAAGAAGAAGAATAAACAACTAAAAAAGCAGGTCATAAACCTAAAATATAAACTCCTAATGAGAAAGCTAAGGATGGTTGTAACCACAAGGAAGGCAAAGAAGTTGAAATTAGATGTTTTAGCAGAGGTATAAGGGCAGCTGAAGTAACATGATAAATACCCGCATTTTGTGTTTTTGCATGAGGACATGCAATGGTCTCCTCGTGGGGGAATGCGGAGCCTCAAGACTGCCTCAACTTTGACACTCCTTTTCACTATATTTCCTTCTTTTTAACAACACCATAAGCTGAAACAGGTGTTGAATTGCACATTTTGACTTGGTAAGGTATCCTAATGATCTATTTTTCATATTTTCAATTGTTCCTTATTATTATAATGAAATTTGTATTTAGCTACGGAATTAATGCAATTCTACGGCCAAAATTTGTTTCTGTAGCCACCACCATGATTCGACAGGTTATGAGGTATTAATTGAACAACGAAACATATGGGAATTTGAAAAATGATCAGGTCATGGATCCTATCTTATCCATCTATCCAGAATCAAGCAAGAAATCACCCAGAAATGCAGTCAAAGGGATGGTCAACCAGGAGCTGGAATAAGAGAGAAAGGAAGTCTGAAGCTTCATGATTTTCTCTGCCACGTATCAAATCATGAAGCAACTGAATTTTCATTTATTTTTATAATTTCAGATAGAATTTTCTTAGTCCTAGAAGGTGTAAAAGCCTCAAAACATTTAATGATAGGCTTTCATAAATATCAGGTTGATTGTTTGTATAAACAATACGAATTATTGCAAGACTGTGATATCATTAAATCTCAATTTTTTATTTCCTAATCGAATGAAGAAGCGTTATGGAGTTTCAATGTGAAGTTATTAAAGAGTATATTCAAAGCCATTTGTTGTGTAGGGCCCCTACAACAGAAGAGTTTCTATTTCGTTTACGTTCTTGCATTTAGATGTTATTTCATAGCTTGATTTTTATGCTTTTACTGTGTTTCATAGCGTAGATACATGCTTCACTTTTATTTCTATTTTTATTGCAATCATTTCTAGATTTCTATAGTATCGATGTTCAGTTTATCATTGTCATTTCATTACTTGATGTGATCATTTCTAGAATGTTGTTATGTTAGGGTAGATATTCTATTTCTATCATTTGAATAGATTTATTTCCTAGTTGGTTAAAAACACAGAGATAATATATCATAATAGCTTGGCACATATTAGTTTTGCATAGATTAGTTTATCATTGATTACTTTATCAACGATTAGATTAGTTTCTTTTCATGCAATAGTAGCTTATCATAGATTAGTTCTTGTGAGACATATTTGAAGTAGTAATAGAAGATTTCCTTTCTATTTTTGAATCAATTTTGTCTTGTGAATTCAAAGAGTTTTTCTTCATAATAGTGATTTCTTTTCTGAGCACAAAAAATAGAGAGTTTTAGTGATCCTTTGGTTTAAGTTTCATTCACATTAAATTTTCAAAAGATATAAAATTAGAATTACGTTTTGGTTTCAAAATTTTAGTTCTTCACAAAATTAATCCTTAGCTACTAACAAGATTTGTCATCTCAAATTTTAGGACTTAGTTAAATTTGGATTTAGTTTATTTTTCATAATTCATTCAAGGAAATCCAAAATAAAAACATTTTCAAAAACAACCTTCACACATAAAATCAAAAAAATAAACTAAGTAAGTAAGGCTTTTAGCATATATAGTGCAGTTGCACTTCACAAGATTACCAACTCAGGTTAATAATTTATGATAGCAATTTAAGACAATTAAATTGACTAAACACAATACATCCAAGGCGTCCTAATGACCTAATGCATGACCTGCAAAATTTTATAATTATACAACTGGTAGTCTACTTTCCTTTAACTCCAAACTCATATGGGTCTTCCTAAGAACTGACATGCAACAAATATTTATAGCGAAATATCAGTTATATGATTAATCACTGCATGTGTATAAAATCTAATTTAATTCATTTGACCTATCACTAGCTCATCCATCAGTAGAACTAGTTAAACTGATTTTAACTCAAATAAACAAATTTAACTAATTACAACTCAAAATAAATTCAATTAGGGCTCCTAAAAAGTATAAGACACCCTACATGCCTCTAGTTTGACCCTCAACTCGAATTGACTGATTTAACTAAGTATTCTTAACTCAGTTAACTCGTACAATCTATCATGTGATGTGGAATTACAATTTCATTCTAATTTAATCAAGGGAAAAATAAAATAGAATCCTTCTCGGTGCCAATTTCAATATTTCTTGTTTTCATTTTCAACACTTCCTCTCAACAAGAAATGAATTCAACTCTATCCTAATCTGGTACCTTTGGAATGTTCTACATGCAACACTTCTCTCTAGTGTTGCTTCTACTACAGCTTATGAAACTGAAAAATCATACAAACTGAATCAGTGTGATGCATTTGTCACATGAGTCTCTGACTTCTACTAGCTACTACACTGCCTACTAAAAACTTTGTGTTGTTGTTGAATTTTCAATGTGCCATCTTCACTGTTGCCAACTCTGCTCTATGCTCCAGTATCTGAAATTTTTCACTCTGACATTTAAATGCATCAAACACCATTGATCCATCCTGTTACTGCATATTATGGGCTCCTATAGTAAGGCAATGATCCATGACACAAAACATCTCAATTGACCCTCCCTAAATTTCTGCACCTTTGGGAATATGACTTCGCATCGCGCCACCTCTCACATGGAGGTATGACTGCATGTGCTCCCTCTTCCCACTCAGATCGAAATTTCCCCTTACTGGAGGTCTCTGCTTGAGTGGATGCTTCCACTCGGTCTCCTTTCTACTTCTCCTATTGTGGTTGATCCACATCTTGTTAAGGCTTCCTCAAAGATTTCATTTTGAGAGGTAGTTCATGCTCCCTCTCAACCACCAAGTCTCTAAACTTTGCCCTGCTCCTCAAAGATTCGCATGCATCTTCAACCTTGAGAGCCTACATGTTCTTGACTCGCACACCAATCTGTTTCATTTATCTCGTGGTGATGTGTCTAAGAAAAACCTTCCCTTTGCTAAATATCAGATCATCTAGGCACTTTGGAAACTCAGATACATGCTGTAAATGTCCCGATTTCACAAAATTTTCTGAAAAAATAGTTGATTTTAAATCAATGATATCTCCCTCATTTGAACTCCGATTCGGTAGATTTATTTTTTGAATTTGGGTATTTTTCCGTGAGGAATTCATAAATTATATTTGGTTCTAAAAATTTTGGACAAAAAATCTCAAATCTGCTATGGAAACTCGACGCCAAAAAAAATCCTACTCTGATAACATGTAGAAAATCCACATAGATTCAACTGATTCTGTAATATGTTAAAAAAAATACTGAATCAATCTGACAAATTGAAGAAACCAATTATGATCACAAAATCACATGAACAAGAAATATAAATAATTTCAATCTCACAACACAAATATTTATCTAGGGAAAGCCTTAGCTAAAAACCCTGCTATCTGTATATTGCATTAAGTTGAGAATATGAAAAAATACAATGTTATTTCCCTTCTTGAGAAACCTCTGTACTATCTATGATTGTCTTACACTGATCCTAGCAATTTTTGTCGAATACTTAACCAAAAACTTGCACCTGATTGACCAACCTGGCTTACGCATTCCTAAGGGAATTGAGCCCCTATTAAATAGGAAACTCCCACTAAATGATTGTGCAATACATCCAAGGCATCCTAATTAAATCATGCATGACTTGTACAATTTTATAATTATACAACTGATAGTATACATTCCTTTAACTCCAATCTCAACTGGGTGTTCCTCAGAAATGACGTGCAACAACTCTTTATAGTGAATTATCAGTTATCTGATTGATCACTACATGTGAATTAAATCTAATTTAATTCACTTGAACTCTCACTAGCTCATCCATCGGTTAGAACTATTTCTACTGATTTTAACTCAAATAAATGAGTTAACTAATTAAAACTCAAAATAAACTCAACCAGGGCTCCTAAAAAGTAGGAGACACCCTACATGCTTCTAGTTGGACCCTCAACTTGAATTGATTTAGCTAACTAAGTCTTCTTGACTCAGTTAACTTGTACAATTTGTCATGTGATGTGGAATTACAATTTCCTTCTAATTTGATTAAGGGAAAATTAAACAAGAATCCTTTTAGGTGCCATTTTCAACAATTTTAGCAAGATCAATTTAAATTATCATTATCACTAGTTTCCAATATAACCCACAAATGTATGGAAGACCACCTTCAAATCCAAGGATGGCATTTTTGAGTGGTTTTTCATGCCTTTCAAGTTGAAAATTTCCCTTGTAAATTTTATGAGGTTGATGAATGACATCTTGCGGGCCTTTAACAACTCGTTCATGGTTGTATATATGGACGACATCCTCATCTTCAACAAGATTTTGGAAGAAAACTTTCAACACATCTGTCAAGTCCTTCAAACCCTGTGGAAACACAAACTATGTGCCAACTTGGAGAAATGCACCTTTGGAATGAGACATGTCGAATATATGGGTTACATCATTAAGGAGAAAGGCGTGCATGTGGATCTAGCTAAGATCCAAGTCATTCGAGATTGGCCAACCCCAACCATTTTAATATATCTTCACAAATTTTTGGGCCTTGCCAATTTTTATCAGAGGTTCGTGTTGGGATTCTCTCATATCAATTGATTTTTGAGTCAAGTTACCAAGGGTGAAACGAAAGAAAATATTTTTTGGTCCAAGTCCCAACAAAAGGCCTTTGTTGAGTTGAAGCACTGCCTCTTCTCTGCACCAGTACTCACATTGCCATACCTGCAAAAACTATTTGAAATTGAGACAAGTGCCTCAGACTATGCTATTGGTGCAGCTCTCACCCAACAAGGGAATCCGGTGGCCTATCATAGTGAGACACTTTCTGACACAATTCAAAAATACCCCACCTATGATAAGGAGATGTATTCGATCTTGTAGGTGTAACACCCCTGGTTAAAAATCCATGTAAAAAAACATAAGAATAAGGTCATGGGACATGTATTTGAAGATGAATTTTGGGAGAAAAAATAGTGATGGGGATCACTTGTGATTGATTAATGACTTTGAAAAGGCATGAGCCATTTATTGGCATTCATTTGTGAAAATAAAGGAAAATAGGATAAAAGGAAAGTGAGAGGTCACATATTTGCACGAGGAAGAAACTGAAGGAAAATAATTGAAATTGAAGAAAATAGAGGCCTCAATGATAAAAAGGCTGCTAAGGATTATTTCATAGCTTTTGACTTGTTTATATTTTTTCAGTTCAATTTTGGAGCTCTCATTATATTCTCTCTCTCATACTCTTAGACACTTAGAATTTTCTTGGAGCACTCTTGGAGGAGAGTGGCACACTTGGGATTTGGAGCAAGAAGGCAAAGGAAAAGAAGGAAAGTGAAAGAGGACATCGGGATCAACAACTACAAAAGTTTTTTCTTGCAGGCACTAAGTTTCATGTATTATTTACTTGCTATTTTTGCATGCATGGCACATGCATGTGGATTCTTATTTGTGATATTTCATTGGCATGGAGGAATTTTTGGATTCACAATGGTTTTTCCTAGTGTTTCCATTTCCTAGATAACCATGGTGTTTTGGGTTTTCCCTTTTATTTTATGATTGGTGGTCATGTTCCTTATGGCTATGGGTTGAGTTACTATTTCCTAGAAATCTTGGTTGGACAAATGCTTGGGAAGTCCTATAACAACTTGGATTGAGTTACTAGTCCTGGAAGCCTTGGATGGAAAAATGCTCTGGAATCTCTTGGTTGGTTGAGTTACTAGTCCTGGAATCCCTGGTTGGAACAAACACTATGGAGCCCTGGAAAACTTGGGTAGAGATTGATCTGGTGATGGTTAGTGATGTATGACTGTGAGGTGGAATCACTGGTTAAGGGTTGAGGTGGTTTGGCCTCTGGAAGCCTTAGTGTGTGTTTTTTTGGTTTATTCCATGAGATCCCACATTCATGCTTGGAATATGGCATAGGGGTGAGTAGCGAAAAGAAAGATTCGGTTCAACCCAATTTACGGTCAGTTGATACGTGGGGTCCCATATTTTATTGCATTTTTCATATGTTAATAATAACTCTTTTCCTCTTGTATTTGATGGGTATATGTACTCGTTATTATGTGATCTTGATGGTTGTTTTATCATTGTTATTTTGCTGGTTATATGTTGGTTATGAGCATGGTTTATGATAGAATTGAGTTAGGCTCTCATCATTTTTTGGTTAGGATATTAAATTTTAATGAATAAATGACCTAATAGAGAAGAATGCAACTACTGGGAGGAGATGTTGGTCCTCCTTGACAATTATCAGATAAGTATGAGATAAGTATGACCTGTAGATTACATATTTGTGATGTGTTTGGCGAAATTCCTATCATAGCTAGAAGAGGTCTGGTCAAGTACTTGATTAAATGTTTGTATTAGTAGCTTTATTTCATGGTTATGTACCATTTCTAAAGGTTTCATGAATTTATGGGTAGTGTCCTGAGTCCTAGCCCTGAAAATTGGCACTGAATCTAGGGCCGATGGCTCAGAACTTCTTGAAAAATTCCATAGGAATTGGCATTCTTTGATGTGGGAGAAACTGGAAGGCCTCAATCACATGATTGTCTTGTCATGGGAGTGGATCAGGGTCTAGATTAATAAAATTACAAGTTGTCTTAGCGGTTACGCACCTGGAAGGGTTGGTTTACTCATGAAGTATTTGTATCTCCCGAGGAAGGTCAAATTGGTTTTGTTTTACCGGTTTCACTTCCTTAACTATAAATTGGAAGTTGAATTAAATAATATTAACTATTTTTGTTGCATGCTTACCCCATTGGACCAGTTATCTTGGGTAAATGTGGGGGGATGGTGTTACAAAAGGCTTGTTGACAATGGAAACATTACATTCTGGGGAAGCAGATGGTCATCCACATTGATCACTGACCCCTGCATTTTATACAAACCCAAGGGAGGTTGTATAATGATCACCATTAAAATTGATCCACATATCTACAACAATTCCATTTGAATATCAAATACAATAAGGGAAACACCAATCATGTTGCGTATTTCCTCAATCGCCCACTGGTTGCAACATTGACCATTGTTCTCAACACTTGTAGCCACGAGACCTATGGATGGAAAAAATTATATAAAATGATCCAAATATTTCCATCACATACCAGATGCTAGTGGATGACAAACAGGCACTAGAGTTACACATCAAGGATGCATTATTATGCTACCTGGTCCACCTTTGTTTTCTTTCAAGCGACTGTGAGATGCTTATTTTGGAGGTGCACTACAGTTGGGTTATGGGAAAATTTGGTGTGGATAATATTGTAGTCATACTACATAAGTATTTTTATTGGCCTAATCTCTGACAATACGTTGGAAAGTACATTAGGTCCTGCACTGCATATGCCATCACCAAGCAAACTATTAAGAAGAAAGGTTTGTATACTCCTCTGCCAAATATTAAGAAGCAAGGTTTGTATACTCCTCTGCCAACTATTAAGAAGCAAGGTTTGTATACACCTCTGCCTACTCCTAGTCGGCCTTGAGAATCCATGTTCATAGAATATATGTCTGGACTTCCTTCTACCAAGCATGACAACGACTGTGTATTTTTGGTCGTCGATAATTTTTCTAAGATGGTCGTATTGGCTACCTGCAAGAAAAGTATCATAGTAAAGGCCATTACAAAAATCTTATTTGAACGAGTGTGGGTGCATTTTGGGATCCCACAAACCATTATATCATATCATAATAATAGGTTCCTAAGCGTTTTTTTCGAGCCTTTAGTCATTTTTGGACACCATGCTCACCAAGTCGACCGCACTCCACCCCCATACTGATGGCTAGACATAGGTGATCAACATGATGATTGTACACATACTACACATGTACAACTCTAAGCATTCGTGGACATGGTATGAGATTATTTCCTATCTACAACAAAATTATAATATACCTCTCCATAACTTTAATGGTCACAACCCCTTTGAAGTGGGCATGAGATTTCAACCATTATATCCCCTCAATATTGCACTACCTTTTGAAACTACACAAGAAGAATATTCCCATGTTTAGTCTGAATTTGATAAAGCCACTAGGTTTATTGAGTACATTTAGCACATCAGCCAATAGTTTCATGACATCCTAGAGAAAGCTAATGCCAAATATAAATAATTACATGATCAACACCGGGTGCCCCATAAGTTTTAGGTGGGCGAAAAAGTTTGGTTACATATGTAGAAATAGTGCATCGTTGGAGCCCGTCGTAAGCTTCGACCACTACGATACGGGCCTTACACCATAACCAAGGATGTGGGAGACAATGTTGTCGAGCTCACTATCCCCCTTTTCTCTTAGCTTGCACCCTATATTCAATGTGGACCGCCTTTGACCATACTTTCCACCATTGTTGGATAGATCAAACATTGTTGATTAGTTGACACCAACATAGCTCAACCAAGACTGCATTGAACATGCCATAACTAATAATATCATGGAAAAATAAATCAAGGACACTCATAGACATAGGATTCAACTGTATCGAGTTGTCAAAGGTATCCAACTCTTGCACCAGGTCAAATGGCTCACTGGGGACCAAGTTCATTAGAAATTTCCCCATCTCATGGAGGCACTAAATGCAATGGGTACCATTGATTCCTAAAGAGGGAGGACTGATCCAAGTGGATATTGGTGGCCACCCACCTATTCCACTTGGACCCACAATATATTTTCTTTCAGTTTCCTTAATTGTAACACAATTTATTGTTTTTGCATCTTTTCAGGTCCTGAACTTCCAGAGCCATTTTTTTGCCATAAACGATTTCTTTTTGGAAAACAGACAAAGACATAATTATTGGAAAGGGTTTTCAATTAAAAATTTTATCCCTCATATATATCTTTCTAACCAGCTATCGTATGCATCAAACAAGGACCGTATGCCAAAGTTATGACCCGGGAAGTTGGTGTACCAACTAACCCCAACATGGCCCACAATCTTTTGGCGCTTCATCTCCTAGGGTTAGGTTTCTGGATGTTTGGGATTTTCCCTTGTTTCTTAATGATAAAAAGGCATGCAAGCCTCATTTTAACACATTTTAGAGGCATATATCTTCCACATCTCTTCTCAGAGATAAGCTACCATTGTCCAAGCTTGTTTATTTCCATTTTTCATGTAAACAATTTTTAGTATTTTGTTTAATTTTCGTTGTAGCTCTATGTTTATGTTTAAATTTTTATTTCATTTCATTCCTGCATAAATATGGATCATATTAAAAATTTTAAAAACCTTTTGTTTGTTTTATAAACATTTCATAATAAAACTCAAATAAATTGTTTGAATATGAGGCAGGAGCATCACATATTTTTATTTGTTGTAATTATTTAATTTGGAAATCTAGAATTTTCTAAGTTTTATGAGTCATTCTAGAATTATTTAGGAGATTAGGAATTTAGGATAGGTTCCTAAAGGTGAGAGGATAATTCTCAATTTCCTCCAAATATCTAGGAAGAAGTTTCGCTTGAAGAGATTCGAGAGATTGCTTCCATCCTAAATAAATATCCATGTAATTATTTTTAATGTTCAAACTTTGGAGTGTGATTTTATTAATACAATTTCTGTGTATTTAGTTTTGGGAAGCACTGCACCATAATATCTATATTAACTATGAGCTATATATATATCTTTATTATTTGTCTCTATATATAGAATATGTGTGTATATATGTTTGTTTAGTTTTGGGAAGTGATGCACCATTTTTGGGATCAGAGCCCATTCTTTCGATTATTTTTCATTAAAATTTGAGTGTTTATTTACATATTTTCTGCGAGGAAGACATATCTCTCTCATTTTACATCGGTTATGTTAAAAGGAGAATGTTGAAGCATTACGTGGTCAAGCATGAGCTCTTTTTGGACATGGAAATGACTGTAATCATTGTAGGGGTGGAAGGTGTTAGGTTCAATACCAAGTAGAAATTTTGGGCCACCGTGATGACTTTCAATGATGAGATAGATTTCTGTAATCAATTAGAAATAAATGCAATATAAATGTTGAATACATTTGTATCTAGTTAGCAAGGTAATGTGTTTTATTAAATTCAAATCGTATTTAGGTGATTTGGGGTTTTGGTAACTGTTCCAGTTTGGTATGAAACCAATTGTTTTCTTTTGCCATTATTTTTCTTATTAAGGCACTTACTGTAATTATAATCGATTAGTGGGGTTGAGTGCTGAATCGAACAAAGATGAAAGTGGTATTGTTGCATGAATATGCTCCCTAGAGTTATGAAAACTATATGGTTATGATTTCTGTGAATTTTTAAAGTAGTATGTTCATGATGCCTGCGAATTGTGAAACATTTCCTCCAACAATAGATATCCAAGTAATTTCCTTCATCTAGTCCAACTGTCATTTCTTCCTTGAATTTTTTTTTTCCCAGTTTGTTTCTCTGCAACAATATTCAGTATATTTCTTTGCAGTAATGCCCAGTATTTTTATCCCTCCAGTGTATTATCCACTCAATTGAATATCGTGAAATATAGGAGAAAATGGAGTGTAATTTTTTGACTGTTAACTTGCTTCTTTTTGTCAAAATACAATAGTACCCTGCATTTTCTAGCATGGAAATTTGAAATTATTTATGGTACACTCACCAAAGAGAAGCCTCTCTATGGGAAAAGAAAGTCTATGCAGAGTTAGAGGATTTCTTCTTAATGTTGGCATTATGATACATGTTTTTTCCTTCATGGAAACCCACTTGTAAAAGACCAAGTATATGGAATTTGGATGAATTCATAGGTGAAAAAGTGATGGAACAAAATTACATAAGGTTGGGACAGAGTTGTGTAGATCATAATCAAAAGATGGTTAAAAATAAATAATTGAAGATCTATACATGAGTTAGTGAAGTCAAAATCACGTATACACACGAGTACGAGGAAATAAAGTCACGTATGTGCTAGCACACTAATTTTATAATACCAGGGGTCTCTACCATGGTATTAGCCCAGAATATCGAGTGCAGTAACGTTTATTTGATCCCGTCCAAGAATACCATCGAAACTTGTGTGGTTTTGTCTCATGGTATTAGCTAAGGCTCAAACTATATAAGGAGGTGAAAATCAAAGTGCTAAGTGTGCATAAGTAATGTTAATGAATGATTACATCAATCTAAAGTATATTTGCATGGTATGGGCTATAGTTGGGCTCATGTTTGTTGCAAGAATTTTGTGATTCCAGTGGTTTGAAGTCTTTGTACATTGTAGCTCCCTGAATTATTTACATATCTATACGTGGGTTTGACACGAGGAATACACGTATAAACGCGGGTTTGGTTATGCAAAGGCACATATATATTCAGTAAAAATATTGAGATCTATATGAGATTTGGTTTTGGGATAAGCGCGCCCATACACGAATAATTCTTCTAGAAGGCGCAGATGCAAGACAGAGTCTTTTTTGAAGAATGCTGAAAAAAATGTCTGATCAGTTTTGCTATGTTTATGTTGTCTATCAATGATGTCTTCATATAGACCTGTGTTGTCCGAGTATTAATTATGCTGCTAATTGATTTTGATTAAATATTAGTGATTGGTTGATTGAAAAATATTGATGCTGCTAATTGTATGAGGGTTTTGTAAGCTGACAAAATATTTTAGAATATCTCTTGTCAATTCTATGGCTGAGTCAGAATTCTAAATTTTTGTATATTCAGATATATATGCAGGTTGCACCACATAAAAGCACGTATGCATGCAAGTTTCCTTAGCAATAGTAGCATATATATTTTGGCATAAAAATGTTCAGGGTTGTAGTTTATTCTATGTGATGATGTAATATTCTGTGTTCAATTTCGTGGTATGGTTATAGTGATCTCACTGTTCTTTTTGAATTGGGTTGATGTTTACTTCATTTGATCTAAAAATTGTGATGTGTTAAAACTATTGGATCCAGTGTGAAATTTATGAAACGTGGTCCGCGATGGTGCTAAGGTTTGGAGCCTTCATTGAGGAAGTTGAAGCTTCCTGCCAGTAGGAGTTGGTGATCAGATCAGGGGGTTGTAGCTCCCTTCTAGTAGTGACTGGTAAATGAAATCAGGGGGTTGGAGCTCCCTTCCAGTAGTAGTTGGAGAACGAGTGAAGGTTGCAGCCTTCTATAGGTGGGAGCTTACGTGTTGATATGAGTATGCATCGATACAAGATTGTAAGTAGTTTTCTATATAATAAATATTGAAGACAGAGATGAAAACAACAATGGTTTTCTCCCACATTGGGTTTCCACCTTAAATCTTGGTGTTCATGTGTGTTTCTCTGTTCTTACTACACATTTTTACTGCTTACTAAATTTCTAATGAATCATTAATGCACTAGTCTAAGTAAAGTTACTGAAGATTTATCTGAATTATAAGTTCTCGAGGGATACACTAGTTTCCTGAATGAAAGTCGCATACATATGCTAGTTGGCTTATGTAAAGTCACATATAGAATTCAGTAAAGAAAAGTAAAATTCATTGCCAAGTTTTAAATACAAATTCACCCCCCCCCCCACCCCCAGTATTTTTCCCAAGAGTTAAAATTGCAGGTGATTGGTTAGATGTGAAGAAATAGGCATACCCAATTGTTGAAAGATAAACACTCATCAAAATCAACTTTTATGCAGTAAGCTAGAATAATTAGAACCTCTGCCACTTTAGAGTGCGACTGCATAGGAGTGAATTTTTTTAAGGATATTGTCTTATTTGTGTGTGTAATGGTTATTATAAATTCAGTTGGAATTATGATGTAATATGTTGTCCTTGTTGGCAACCTACTCGATGAGTTTCCATTTGATAACAACCTATTTGTTGAAAGATGTAAAATTGATGTATCTACAGGTCAATACAAATGTGAGAAAGAAAGGAATTGTAGTCAATGACAGAGGAATGATGAAGGTAAAGTTTTAATGTATACACATGTTAGATGAAAGGAACCCGAGTATACATCCATAATTAGTGTATACACAGTTTTGGTGAAGAAAATTCACGTATACACGCGGGTACAAAGAATCAAAGTCACATATGTATTGGCGCACTAATTTTAACCATACCAAGGGTCTTCACCATGGTATTAGCCCACAATATTGAGCACAATAATGGCTATTTGATCATGTCTAAGAATACCACTGACACTTGTGTGTTTTTTGGCTCATGGTATTGGCTAAGGCTCAAACCTTATAAGGAGGAGAATATCATAGTGCAAGGATGTGTAGGTGAATGAGAATTGAATGAATACTTCAATCTAAAGTATATCTTCATGGATTGGGAAGTTTTCAATAGATAGATATGATATTTTTATGCACCCACGAATACGATAATGGATCAAGATCTCTAGACCTGAAATGACTATGTATTTGCTTGATTTGTTTATGAGTTTTTTAGATCTGTGGTCTGGCGCATAATTTTTGAAGTAAATGATATGGTCTAAGCAATGTTGCAGCTTTGAAGTGGTACGTAGTTCTGTAATATTTATAGATCTATATGCTGGTTCGTCACAGTGAAAGCACGTATACCTGCAGGTTTGTTTCGACAAAAGCATGTATGGAAGTTAGGTTTTTTTTAAAGATTTCTGAATAAAATGTCTGATCATTTTTGCTATGTTTCTGTTGTCTATCAATGAAATATTCATGTAGATATGGATTGTTTGAATACTTTTTAGGCTGCTAGTTGATTATGTACAAATATGATCAGTGACTAGGTGATTGAATATGATGGATGTTGCTGACTGAATGAGGGTTCTGTAAATATGAAAAGTATGCCCAAATGTATTTGATTTGTTCTGAGTCTGGTCATATTCCTAATCTTAGTATATAAAGATATATACACAGGTATGTCCACAGGAAAGCGCGTATACACACAGGTTGCAGTAAGTAAAGTAGTGTATACAACTGCTTTTATGAATGATCAGGGTTGAAGTTGATTTTGCGTGTTAATACAGAAGTTTGGTTTACTGGTGTGATTTGGCTACACTTATATGACTATTTTGTTTATTGGTTGATGGCTATTAGTGTTTATCTACAAATTATGTTGTGTTGAAGATGTTGGATCTAGTGTGAAAAATTATGAAATGTGGTCTGCAGTGGTTCTGAGGGTAGAAGCCTTCAATGTGGAAGTCAATGCTTCCTACTAGTAGAATCTGGTGGTAGGGGGTTGAAGCTCCCTTCCAGTAGTGGCTGGTAAATGAGATCAGGGGGCTGAAGCTCCCTTCCAATAGCGGTTGTTTTCTCCCGACTTGGGTTTCCACTAGAAAATCTTGTTGTTCATGTGTGATTTATTTTGTGTGATGATTTACTTTGTTATTACTGCAGATATATACTACTTAAATTTTTGATGCATAACTGATGACCTAGGCTAATTAAACTCTTTGAAGATTTATTTGAACATTAAGTTTTTCTAGGTATACGCATGTTTCCTTTACAAAAGCTGTGTACATACGCTAGTTGGAATAATTAGAGTTGCATATAGAAATCAGTAAAATGAAAAGAAAATATTGTGATTATTATAGATATTGATTCACCCCCCCCCCGCTCTCATATTTTTCCCAACAATTGGTATCAGCTCAGGTCCTTTTGAAGAGTCTTAATCGCTAGAAGGAAGATCATCCAAGATGAGAAATCAAGATGGAACAACATCTATCAGACCGCCACTCTTCAACATAAACAATTTAATATTCTGGAAGACAAGAACAAGATCCTATATTCACTCTCTTGGAGCAGATGTTTGGGCAATAGTTGAAGCTGGTTACCAATATCTAGCTACATTTCCAACAGACCCAACAACAAGGAAGAACTATGAAACCAATGCGAAAGATGTCAATGCATTATTAGGAAGTTTGACTGAATCGAAATTTGTCAAAGTTATGCAGTTAAATATAACAAAGGAGATATGGGACAAAATCATTCTGAGCTATGAAGGTGATGCCAAGGTTAAAAGTGCTAAACTCCAATCTCTCAGAATTCAATATGAAAATCTCATAATGCATAATGATGAAAGTATTGCTAGTTTCTTTCTGCGTCTAGATGAGATCGTAAATCATATGAGAAATCTGGGTGAAGACATAAGATATACAACTCTGGTAGAGAAAATATTAAGATCTCTAACTCCTAAATTTGAGTCAAAAGTGTCTGCTATTGAAGAGAAGGAGGATCTACAAACCCTTACTATTTTTCAACTTCAAGGGATTCTAGCCTTTGAAATGAGAAAAGGAGGCCCATCTGAAGTCAAATAAGATGCTTTTAGAGATACTGCAAAAGGAAAGAACAAGGAAGAACAAAAAGAATCAGGGTATGTATCGAAAGATGACGAGGTAAATTTTGTAAAGAAACTTCAACTTGGCACTGGAAGGGTATGAGGTAAGCTTCCTTTCAAATGTTTTTCCTATGGAAGAGTGGGTCATTATGTTTCTAAATGTCCTCATAAAGATAATCATGATAAGTGAAAGGAATTAGAAAAAGGAAATAGGAGACAATTTGTCAATAGAAAAATTTACTATACTCATGAAGATAGTGATGGCTTGTCAAATAGTGAAGAAGGAAAATTTGATCAAGATATTAGACTGCTCATGGCATTTGAAAAAGACACTAGTGAGGCTAAAGATACTTTTATGGATGCTTTAGAAGAAAATTATTTTCTTGAAGAAATCACTCAACTCAAAATATGCTTGGAAGAGAACAAAATATCCATAGATACTCTAAAGAGTCAACTCGTAGAAAATGAGAAGCACAATGAGAAATTAGAATGTGAAATAGTAAGTCTAAGAAAGGAACTTGAGAAAGTAAAAATTATAAATCTTAGATTTTCTAAAAGATCTGAAACCTTATATGAAATTATCAAGGTTCAACGCTCTCGTGTTGTGAAGATAGGTCTTGGATATATTGGTGAATCTTCTGAATCAGAAAAATCATCAGCTACAAGCTATCTAAATGCAACAAAAGCCAGCTAGCAAAGCTTTGTCACTCAACAAAATAATAAAGACAATGTCCAGGTAAAGTATGATCATTCAAATTCAAGGATGAACAATATCAAAAATATTAATCAAAAGGTAAAAAACACTACAAGATTCTATGATCGCAGAAATTTCTTCTTTAATGGACAATGTTTCTCATGTCATAATTTTTGTCACAAAGCTGCTCAATGTGTTGCATACAAAACCATGATGACCAGAGAAGCAAGAAAGAAAAGAAATGAGATAGGAATAAAGAAGAACACTTATAACAAATTTTCTCCTCTTCAATATGAAATTGACTTTTCATTCTACAATAACTTTGGACATGAGGAATCTGAATGTAGGAGGAAACTTTAGTCAAAAGAAAAAATATCCAAAAGTTCCAAGGTATGGAGAAGGAAGGACTTACAGTTTGAAATTTGTAGCATAGCTTTATTACAGAAGGAGAAGAAAACCAATGGTACATTGATAGTAGATGTTCAAAACACATGACAGGTGATAAAGATAAACTTATTTCATACAATGCATTAGAAAAGGAAAATAATGTTACTTTTGGAAATGACTCTCCTGCTATCATTAAGGGTAAAGGATTTGTTTTTCTAAGAGAAAATGTTAAAGATAACGATGTTCTGTATGTTTATGGATTAAAACATAACTTGTTAAGTATTAGTCAAATTTGTGATCAAGGAAATGAAGTTGTATATTGATCGAAGGAGTGTGTGGTTTGTGAACTTGACATAGGAAAGACCGTAATAAAAGGAACACGAACACCAAGAAATATGTATTTATTGAAAGGTGGCCAAGTGAAATGTTATATAGATAAATCTATAGAAAAATTGTTATGGCAGAGAAGATTGGGACATCTGAGCTTTTCTCAAATAAGAAAATCAAGCAGGCTCAAAGTTGTTCATGATCTACCGAACATCACTTTACCCGAAAGTACCATATTCAAATCATGCCAATTCGGTAAGCAAACCAAGGTTAAATTTAATCCCAAAGAAGGATCAACATGTAAGCCTCTTGAACTCATACATACTGATTTGTATGGACCTGTAAGGAAAAAGTCACCTTGTGGAGAACAATACTATATCTTATTCATTGATGACTTTTCTAGAATGTGTTGGATCGGTCTATTGAAACATAAAGATGAAGCATTTGAAAAATTTAAGGTCTTAAAAGCTTTAGTTAAAAATGAATTAGATCTAAAAACCAAATGTATTAGATATGACCGATGAGGAGAGTATATATCAGATGAATTCTTTGATTTCTGTGAACAATATGGCATAAAAAGACAGTTTTCTGTAGCTGGAACTTCGCAACAAAATGGCGTGGCAGAAATAATGAATAGAACAGTTCAGGAAATGGCTTATGCTATGCTTGATGAATTTGGGACTCCTAACACCTTTTGGGGTGAAGCTACTCATATTGTAGTAAATATTCTCAACAAGGCTATGTTCGTGTAAATAGTGATAAAAATCCTTATGAAATCTGGTATGGTAATACTCTCACTGTGAAGCACTTTAAATTTTTTGGAAGGAAATGTTATATAAAAAATAATGAAGAAAAGCTTGGTAAGTTTGAACCTAGAGAAGATGAAGGAATATTTATTGGTTACTCTTCTAGAAGTAAAGCATACAAATGCTACAATAAAGGAATTCGAAAGATTGTTGAATGTATTGATGTTGTGATTGATGAATCTCTCATAGCTCCCAAAAGGGAAATAACAAAAAATGACAATGATGATGATGAATGTTTTCCCTCATCAAATAAAATTAATATAGAAGGAGAACCTAATGAAGCACCAAAAGAAGATACATCAGAAAGAGAAAAGGCTCCATCCAGGTATGTTCAAAAGAATCATCTAGAATCTCAAATTTTGGGAGAAAAGGAATTAGGGGTACAAACATGAAGAAATCTTGTAGAATCTCCTAGTTATCTAGCATTTTTATCCACCATTGAACCACAAAATGTAAATCAAGAAAGTAAATATGAATGTTGGATTCAGGCCATGAATGAAGAACTTGATCAAATTGAAAAGAATAATACTTGGGAATTGGTTCCAAGGCCTCATGATAAAAATGTTATTAGAACCAAGTGGATATTCAAAAATAAGTTAAATGAAAATGGAGATGTAATTAGAAACAAAGCTAGAATTTTTTGTAAAGGGTATGCTCAACAAGAAGATATATATTTTGAAGAAACATTTGCACTAGTAGCTAGACTTGAAGCCACAAGAATGTTTCTTGCATTTTCAAGTTTTTAACAATTCAAGGTCTATAAAATGGATGTAAAATCTACTTTCCTTAATGGTGATCTGTAAGAAGAAGTTTATATAGAACAAATAGAAGGATTCATTCTGGGAAATGATAAAAAACTTGTTTGCAAACTTAAAAAGGCCATATATGGTCTAAAACAAGCTCCACGGGCATGATACTATCATCTTGAAAATTATCTTCAACAAGAAGGTTTTAGAAAAGGATCTATAGAAAGTAACTTATACACAAAAATTGAGGACAATAAATTGTTAATTATTACTGTTTGTGTTGATGACATCATTTTTGGGAGTAATGAAGCATCCATGAGTAAGAAATTTTCATCTTTTATGCAACAGGAATTTGAAATGTCTTTACTTGGGGAACTAACATATTTTCTTGGCTTACAAGTGCAACAAGAAAAAGATGGCATCTTTCTCCCACAAGAAAAATATCTCAAGAATATTATGAAGAAGCATGGGATGGAATATTGAAAACCTATGAGCACTCCAATGGTGACTAGATGTAACCTCAGTTATCATGATGATTCTCCCATGGTAAACCAACTAGAGTATAGATCTATGATTGGAAGTATTCTTTATCTAATAGGGAATAGGCCAGATATCATGCATGCAGTAGGGATTGTTGGATGATTCCAAGCCAATCCAAAGGAGACACATCTTCAAGCTGTAAAAAGAATTTTAAAATATCTACAAGGAACTCAAGATTTTGGTCTATGGTATCCAAAGAATCATGATCTTACTCTTCAGGCTTACACAGATGTAGACTGGGCTGAAAATGTTGATGACTGGAAAAGCACTAGTGGAGGTGCATTTTATATGGGGCCCCGATTAGTATCCTGGTTCAGTAAGAAACAAAATTCCATTGCCTTATCTACAAAATAAGAAAAATATGTGGCTGTTGCATCATGTTACACACAACTTCTTTGGATGATGCAAACATTACAAAATATTCAAATTAAATGTTCTCCTCCCATCTCCATCCTATGTGATAATACAAGTGCCATCAGTATCTCGAAAAATCATGTTAGGCATTCCAAAACCAAGTACATTCCTATCAAGTGTCACTTTTTACAAGAACAAGTGCTTGGAAAAAATGCTAAATTGAAGTATGTTCTCTCCAAAGAACAAGTTGTTGACATATTTACTAAACCTCTTCCCAGAGAAGCATTTCAATATCTCAGACTGAAGCTGGGAGTTGTCTCTGCCTCCCTTATCTAATATGTTTGATTTCAGAAGATTCAATTCTATACGCAGGTTTCATGACATATACGCACGCGATTTTCACTCTATACAGTCGCGTATGGCTCTTTATATGATAAAATCAGTGGGTAAACCTTTAGAAAATTATTTGTCATGTTGTTGACATATTTGGTTTGGCTCTTTTGTTTGGGTGTTGATGGGATGCACAGGTTTAGGGGGAGAATTAGCCTTGCTGGATATAATGCATTGTTGGAATTATGTTGGTTACTGAAGCATGCTTGATGATCTCTCTCTATTGAGGTCCTTTGGTCTTGATTGTAATATCATATCTATAATTTGATGTAAGTGTCATGTTGAGACCTATGATGTAGATATTGTCATATTCAATCATATAGGGACTTTTTCAAATTTGTAAACCCACTTGGTTGGGTAGTTGAGTCAAATATGTAACCCCACTTGATTGGGTAATTGATGTATCTATGCATCCTTGGTGATAAGAAAGGATATAGAGTCTTGAAAATGTTTTTTGAAGCTACAACACATGTTTTGGGGGAGTATGGTCTGTATAGTGGAGCACATTGCATATCTCGGCATTCCTATAATGGTTCGCCCTTTTCTCTTCATGTCAAAAGGAGAGAGTAACTTGGTGTTTGAATAATGCTTATGATTGATGTGTCTATCAGTTATCTACAAGTTGTGGTGATCAAACACCAACATGGTTTCCATCAAGTCCAAAGGGGGAGATTGTTGGAATTATGATGTAATATGTTGTCCTTGATGGAAACCTACTCGATGAGTTACCTTTTTATAGCAACCTATTTGTCGAAGATGTAAAGTTGATGTATCTATAGGTAAGTTCAGATGTGAAAGATAAAGGAATTCCAGTCAGTGACAAAGGAATGATGAAGGTAAAGTTTCAAGATGTATACGCAGGTTTGATGAAGGTAACCTACATATACTCGCAGGTTTGATTAAGGGAACCTGAGTATACATACATAATTAGTGTATATGTAGTTTTCGTGAAGAAAAGTCATGTATACACGCAGGTACAAAGAAGAAAAGTCGCATATGTATTGGCGCACTAATTTTAACCATACCAAGGGTCTTTAAGATGGTATTAGCCCACAATATTGAGTGCAGTAATGACTATTTGATCCCATCCAAGAATACCACCAACACTTGTGTGGTTTTTGGCTCATGGTATTGGCTAAGGCTCAAACTGTAGAAGGAGGAGAAGATCATAGTGCAAGGGTGTGCAGGTGAATGAGAATTGAATGAATACTTCCATCTGAAGTATATCTGCATGGATTGGGTTGTTTTCAATAGATATATATGATATTTTGATGCACTCATGAATATGATAATGGATCAAGATCTCTAGACCTTAAATGGCTATATATTTTCTTGATCTGTTTATGATTTGTTTAGATCTGTGGTCTGGAGCATAATTGCTGAATTAAATGATATGATCTAAGCAAGTTTGCAACTTTGAAGTTGTACGTAGTCCTATAATATTTATAGATCTATACGCTGGTTATTCATGGTGAAAGGGCATATACCCGCGGGTTCATTTCAGCAAAAGCATGTATGGAAGTTAGGTTTTTTCTAAAGATTGTTGAAGAAATGTTTGATCATTTATGCTATGTTTCTGTTGTATGTCAATGAAGTCTTCATTTAGATCTCGATTGCTTGAATATTGTTTATTCTGCTAGTTGATTATGTACAAATATGATCAATGGTTGGGTGATTGAATATGATGGATGTTGCTGACTAAATAAGGGTTATGTAAATTTGAAAAAGTATGCCTAAATGTATCTAATATTTTCTGAGTCTGCTTAGATTCCTAATCTCAGTATATAAATATCTATATGCAGGTTCGTCCACAATAAAGTGCATATACATGCAGGTTGCAATAAGTGAAGTAGCGTATACAATTGGATTTATGAATGATTATGGTTGAAGTTGATTATGTGTGTTAATACATAAGTGTGGGTTTAATGTTGTGATCTAGTTATAGTGATCTCACTGTTATGTTTATTGGTTGATGGTTATTAATGTTGATCTACAAATTTTGTTGTGTTGAAGCTATTAGATCCAGTGTGAAAATTTATTAAATGTGGTCTGCAGTGGTTCTGAGGGCAAAAGTCTTCAGTGTGGAAGTCGAAGCTTCCTGCCAGTATAATTTGATGATCAGTCCATGGGGTTGAATCTCCCGTCCAATAGTGGTTGGTAAATGAGATCAGAGGGTTGGAGCTCCCTTCCAGTAGCAGCTGGAAAACGAGAGAAGGTTGCGACCTTTTGTAGGTGGGTGTCTCTGTACTGATATGAGTCTACATTAGTACAACATTGTAAGAAATTTTCTATATAATAAATATTGAAGACAGAGATGACAACAACGGTGATTTTCTCCCAACTTCGGTTTCCACCTTAAAATCTTTGTTTTCATGTGTGATGTCTTTTGTGTGTTGATTTACTTTGTTATTATTGCACATATCTACTGCTTAAATATCTGATGCATAAATGATGATATGGGCTAAGTAAAGTTTTCGAATATTTATTTGAACATTAAATTTATCTATGTATATGATTGTTTCCTTTACAAAAGCCACGTGCATATGCTAGTTGGACTAATTAGTCACGTATAGAAATTAGTAAAATGTAAATAAACTATTGTGATTATTATAAATATTGATTCACCGTCGCCACCCCCCCCCCCTTTCTCAGTATTTTTCCCAACAAATTCACAACATAGATGTATGATTGTGAAGTGTAAAATACATATTCCATAAAAAAAAGGGCACTCGTAATATTTAATTTGAAGTAATAAAGTGATTTTATTTTTTAAGAGGAGGCCTTAAGAAAATAATTTGTAAGGATATTATATTTCAATTAAGATGGACCATAGAGCTAGAGGAGCTAGAATTGGTCAAGGAATACTAGCTGCAAATCAAGTCTTGCTTGATGAAGTAAGACATATTAGAACCATATTAGATGCATTGGATACAACACGTCAAAGAGATGTCGAAATTGGTGATATCAGTGAAGCGGAAGAAATATCAAAAGAAGAAGTTGAAGTTAAAGAAATTACATAAGAGAAAATGGTCAAGATGATCACAGGAATAAGCACCAAGCCAATATTGGAGGTGCCTATGTATGAAGGAAATTTAAATCCTGAAGAATTTATCGACTAGATAGGCACCATGGATAAATATTTCAACTATGAAAATGTAGTTGATGAGAAGAAAGTTAAGTTCAAAGTGACTCGACTAAAGGGACATGCTGCACTATGGTGGGATAGCGTGCAAGATGAAAGGAGAAATAGAAACAAAGGGAAGATCACAAGTTGGGATAGAATGGTGGCCAAGCTCAAAGGTAAATTTCTTCCTCAAGATTATCAGTTGAATTTTTTTCGCCAAATGCAAAATATCAAGCAGAAATTTATGTTTGTAAAAGAATATACATAAGAGTTTTATAGATTGAGTATAAGATATTGTCATGTGGAAGCAGATGAAGAAAAAATACCAAGGTATATTAATGGCCTGATATTTTAAATACGAGATGAATTGAATTTTTTGTCTCTAAAAACTATTGAAGAAGTTTTCCAGATAGCCCTTAAGATTGAAGAGTCAAAGAGGAAGAGGACGAAGAACGATAAGAAGAAGAGGATCATCAAGTTGAGGAAAATCAAACAGAGGATATTATTGAGATTCAAGAAGAAGATCCTAGTGAAAATTATGCACCTACACTAGGATGGAGCCTCAGGCTATTTTTAGGTGGATGTGTATTTATAGAGACCTGAGCAAATTCTATTTATAGATGAGGTATATTTATAGATGTATGTGCAAGTTCTATTTATAGATTGCATGTATATTTATATATGCATGTTGACTATTATTATCCCTTAATATTATTTGGATAATAAACAAGAATCTATTCTCAATGAGCACTTGGAAATAGTTAACTGAAGTGGAAAATAAGTTAGCTATAGGAGTTTCGAGTTGAGTGGTTGGTTGGTGGGACATGCAAGTGGACTTAGTTGTAACTGATTGATTCGAATTTGTAACAGAGTTGGAAGTGCAATTATGAAAGTTGTAAAGTAGTTTAACTCAGTTAAGTGAGTTAAAATTAGTTGTGCTAATTGTAACTGAAGATACACTAATGAGGGATCAAGTGAATTAATTATTAATTAATTCAAAATTAGTGGCCTCACATGCAACTGAAGATATACTACTATTAATTGCATGCATGTCAAATCCAGTGGAGACCCAGTTGAGATGTAGGTGAAAGGGATAATTGAATACCAGTGGTGACATTATCGGTTGCACACATGAAACCACACACACATTGGATGTGCCCATGAGGATTTTGAATTCAAGGCAAGTAGGATTCCATTCATTTAGGGCTTGCTATGAGTTGGGATTGCACAGTGGAGGAAGGTTGTCTGGAGACAATAAATTGGCTAAGGAACTTGCCAATTTTTGTATCACGGTGTGAGACACTTAGCGATTGTACTGAGAGATCTTGGATTTGATATTTGTATGTAATTGTTTCATGATCCATGATATAATATATAATAAAATATAGTGGGTTTTTTAGCTATAATCTTTCCCTAGGTAAATTATCTGTGTTATGTGTGATTGATCTTTCTTCATAATATTGTGATTGACGTTTGTGTTTCAAATTCCAAAAATATTTTGTAGAAGTGACTCTATATTTAACAATAACATATTATTGTTAGATCAGGAGAATATAGGAAATACATATTTTTTATTAAATTTCTACATGGTAAGAGCATAGGAGATTACAATTTTTAAGCAGGAGCTGAGTTTGTTGGTGGAAAGAATTAGAATTTGCATAAGTACTCTCTTGGTGCTACATTTGATTCAAGATCGAAATGGATTTCAATGGCTTGAGGTTAGTGTATGCACTTGAGGGCAGCTCAAACTACATTTCTAGGAAGGATAGGATGGAGGCGGTGCTCGAAGATAGTGGCTTGAATGAATTCATTGACAATGATGTTCCTAAGCCTGCTTCATCAGATGCTGCCAATCTTGATGCATGGAAAAATAAAGTGGAAAAGGTGAGGAGGACTTTGTTGGAGGGAGTACGAGACCACATTGTCTCAAGATTCCATGGGAAATCCACACCATATGCTATGTGGAAGGATTTGACGGATCTATTCTAAAGAAGCAGCAACCATAGGAAATTGGTGCTCAAAGATAAATTCAGAAAGATCAAGATGGAAAAGGGCGACAACATTCCAAATTATCTCATGAAGTTTGTCCAATGTAGGGATGAACCAAGGACTATGGGAATAACTATTTTTTATGATGATTTGGTGAGATTGGCTCTCCTGGGACTTCCTAAGATTTGGCACAGTTATGAAGGATCTGTCAATGGACAAGAAAAACTGTCGGATTGGGAATGACTGTGGTCGAATCTAGTGTAGGAGGAGTTCAGTCGGAGCACCAGAAATGGCTCTTAAACAAAGCATGATGATGAAGAGGATTGTGATTTGGCTTCCAAGGTGAAGAAAGGGAAGGGGAAGAAATTCCATTCTAAATCTAAGTCTGAAGGCAAGAAGCTGGATATGTCGAAGGTGAAGTGTTTTCACTGTCACGAACATGGGCATCTTGCTACTAACTGTCTGCAAAAGAAGAATAACAAGAAGGTTGTTGTAGCTGCAGCTAGTGAAGCCCTTGCCTCACAATTTGAACTTGACTTCTCCTTGATCACATGCATGGTGTCAAGTGGATTGGGATTGGTAAGAAACCGAATGTTTCAAACTTTAAGATTTTTGGCTCATCTTTTTATGTGCATGTGACAAAGGACACCAGGAAGAAGCTGGTACTGACTGCTAAAGTTGGGATATTTTTGGGGTACATAGAAGCACCCCATAATTAACATGTGTATTTTACAAATATTCGAATGACTATGGTGCAATGGGATATAAAATTCGATGAGGGGAAAGCCATGTGGTTGTCGCTTGAGGGGGAGTTGGACTTGCATGTGGAGGAGGAACTATTGGTTCCCAAAGATGAGACTCTAGATGTGGATCAACCATAGGGGGAGGTTCATGGAGTGGAGGAGTCCACTCACGCAGAGCCAAGCATTAGAATAGGCAGAAGGCGTACCACAGAAGCTGATAGGCTGATACTTGATGCTGCGCAGAATGTAGGAGCCCCTAATTCACAGCGCAGACAAAGACAGTCTCCTAACTGATTTACTGGATACATGGCTCTCATGAACAAATGTATTTTGACTGAGCCATCTTCCTTTCAGGAAGCGGTGCATGAGCCCACATGGGTAGATGCAATGGTGGAGTATGACTCCATTGTCAAAAAGAGTTCTTGGGAAATTGTTCCAAGGTCGGTTGATAAATCAGTGGTAGGTTCGAGATGCATCTACAAGGTACAAAAAGCTACTAATGGGAGTGTTGAGAAATGCAAGGCCATATTTTTGGCTCGAGGCTTCTCACAGATCGAAGGGATAGATTATGAAGATACCTTTGCACCTGTCACAAGGTATTCTTCCATAAGGACCATCCTTGCTCTCTTAGCGCAGATGGTGTGGCGCATTCATTAGATGGATGTGAAGACTGCGTTTCTCAATGATATCATTGAGGAATAGGTGTACATAGAGAATCCTGAATGATTTTAGATCTTCAACAACGATTTTCATGTGTGCTAACTCAAAAGAGCATTGTATAGGCTGAAGCAAGCACCCTGTGCTTGGTACACTTGGATAGACAGTTATTTCACCGGACTAGGCTTCATGAAAAGTGAAGCGGATGCAAACCTATACCAAATTGTGGTGGACGGTAAGATTTTAATCATTTTTATTTATGTTGATGATTTAATATTGACTAGTGATGAGCAGCTGATACACTCATGCAAGGAGGACCTTGTAAAGGATTTCGAGATGAAGGATATGGGCCTCCTTCATTATTTTCTTGGATTAGAAATATGGCAGCGAGATGGTGAACGTGTTGTGTCTCAAGGAAAGTATGGAAGGGATATACTGGGTAAGTCTCACATGGAGGGCTACAAACCCATGGATACTCCTCTTCCAGAAACTGGAGGAAAGAGGATGCTACTTTTGGAGAGATAGTGGATGCTATTGTTTATCGATAGTTAGTGGGTTCGCTAATGTATCTAGTGAACATGAGACTGGAAATTTGCTATGCATTTGAATCTAACTATAAGAGGGGCACATTAGAGTATGGCTTATGGTATAGATAGACGGATGAGGTGAATTTGCATGGCTTCAGGGATGCAGATTGGGCAGGCAGCCCATCGGACAGAAAGAGCACACCAGGGGATAATATTTAGGACTAGATCTATAGTTGTTTCTTAGTACAACAAGAAGCAGATATCCATGGCATTCAGTTCAGTGAAAATGACATACATGGAAGAAAGTCAAGTTGCATGTGAGGCTATCTAGATGAGAAGGATCTTGGTTGGTTTGTTTCGTTCTCATTAAGATCCGATGGTGATTAATTGTGATAATCAGTGTTGCATTAAACTCTCGATTAATCCTGTGTTTCATGATCGATCTAAGGATATAAATATCCGGTACCATCATCTCAGAGATTGTGTGCAGAGGAATATCATGTTGCTTCAGTACATTCCTATGGAAGATCAGGATGCAGATATTATGATGAAGGTGCTCACCAGGAGAAAATTCGAATATGATAGAGACAAGATCGGGGTGAAGGATAATCCCTTTCTTGTTGAGAGGCAGTGTTGAGATTCAACAAGAAGATCCTAGTGAAAATTATGTACCTACACTAGGATGGAGCCTCAAGCTATTTTTAGGTGGATGTATATTTATAGATGCATGAGAAAATTATATTTATATATGAGGTCTATTTATATATGTATGTGCAAGTTCTATTTGTATATTGCATGTCTATTTAAAGATGCACATTGACTATTATTATCCCTTAATATTAGTTGGACAATAAACAATAATATATTCTCAATGAGCACTTAGAAATAGTTAACTAAAGTGGAAAAGCAGTTAGCTATAGGAATTTCAAGTTGAGAGGTTGGTTGGGGGGACATGCAAGTGGACTTAGTTGTAACTGAGTGATTCGAAGTTGTAACAGAGTTGGAAGTGCAGTTATGAAAGTTGTAAAGTAGTTTAACTCAGTTAAGTGAGTTAAACTCAGTTGTGCTAGTTGTAAACGAAGATACGCTAGTGAGAGATCAAGTGAATTAATTATTAATTAATTCACAATCAGTGGCCTCACATGCAACTGAAGATTTAATATTATTAATTGCATGCATGTCAAATCTAGTGGAGACCCAGTTGAGATGTAGGTGAAAAGGAAAGTTGACTATCAGTTGTGACATTATCGGTTGCACACATGAAACCACACACATATTGGATGTGCCCATGAGGATTGCACAGTCAAGGCAAGAATAATTCCATTCATTCAGGGATAGCTCTCAGCTGGGATTGCGTAGTGGAGGCAGGCTGTCTAGAGACAATAAATTTGCTAAGGAACTTGCCAATTTTTGTATGACAGTGTGAGATAGTTAGCGATTGTATTGGGACCTCGTGGATTAGAGATTTATTTGTAATTGTTTCATGATCCATGATATAATACATAATATAATATAGTGGGGTTTTTAGCTATACGATTTCCCCAGGTAAATTATCTATGTTATGTGTGATTGATCTTTCTTCATGATATTGTGATTGGCGATTGTGTTTCAAATTCCGCAAAGATTTTGTAGAAGCAATTCTGTATTTAACAGTAGCTTATTATTGTTAGATTATGAGAATCCATGCAATACATATTTTGTATTAAATTTCTACAGATATTCAAATGGAATATTTCCCATTCAAAGAGAAGAAGGAAGCAATTCACAACATGATGAATCATCAAGAGGAGATTTGAGAGGAAGAAGACCATATCAAATTGCTAGAGGTTGATATTTTGTGGTAAGATGTTATATATGCAACAAATTTGCTCATAAAGCTAATGAATGTCCATAAATATTTTTTAGTCAAGGGACCACACATATAACACAAACTGATAAAAATGTTTACAATCATCTACACATGAAAATGCACTTGAAACTGGCGAATCTTTGATGATGAAAAGAACTTTATTAAAGACTACTGAAGAAGTAAAGGAACCCACACAAAGAAAAACATTGTTCAAAATTGTTTGTAAATTAGGAGGAAAGTTTTTTAAAATCATTATTGACAGTGGGAGTACTGATAATTTAGTATCCACATAAATGGAAGAAAAGTTGAATTTAAAGAAAACTAAACATCCTACTCTCTACAAAGTTTCATGGTTGCAAAAAGGACATCAGATCTTGGTTAATGAACAATGTGAAGTGGAGTTTCAAATAGGATGTTATAAGGATAAATTTATTTTTGATGTTATGCCTATGGATGTGTGCCTTATCTTGCTTGGAAGGCCATGGAAATATGGCAGGAAAGAAATGAACAATGGAAGGAGCAATACCTACACTTTTGAAAAGGATGGTGAAAAGCATGTACTTTTACCTTTTAAGAATGAAAAAACACTAGAAGAAGACCAATCCAAGGTAATGTTTCTTAGTGGGAAATAATTTATTCAAGAAATCAAGCATGAGGAGATAAATTTTTCCTTGATTGGTAAGCCAAAGGTAGTCCTCACAAGCACCAATTTGAATGATCTTCCAGAAGAAATTAAAAATATGTTGAATGAATTTATTGATGTTGTAGTGGATGATTTGCCTCCCATTAGAAGTATCAATGATCATATTGATCTCATTTTAGATGCTATTCTTCCTAAAAAATCATCTTATAGAATGACTCCAAAGGAGAATGAAGAGATTAAAAATCAAGTGCAGGAATTGCTTGATAAATGCCTCATTTGAGAAAGTTTAAGTCTGTGTGTTATTCAAATAGTGCTAGCTCCAAAGAAGTATGGTGGATGGAGAATGTGTACAGGTTCTTGAGAAATAAATAAAATCGCAATCAGGTACATGTTTCCATTACCCTGTATTGGTGATCTTATAGATTGTCCAATTGGTGTTGCATATTTTTCTAACATAGATTTAAAAAGTGGATATCATAAAATCAGAATTAGAGAAGGTGATGAACGGAAAACAACATTAAAAGTTAATAATGGTTTATATGAATGGTTGGTAATGCTCTTCGGACTTACCAATGCTCCCAACAATTTTATGAGACTAATGAATGAAGTCTTAAAGCAAAATTCATTGGAAATTTTGGTATAGTTTATCTTGATGATATCTTATTTTACACTCAATCAAAAGAAGAGCACCTAAGACATCTTAAGATGGTTTTGAAGAAACTACAGCAAGAGAAATTATTAATTAATCTAAATAAATGTACTTGGGTTTTGTAATTTCAAGAGAAAGCTTAAAGATGGATCAACAAAGAGTGAAGGCCATAATCAATTGGCCAAATCAAAGAAGCATTTCAGAGGTAAGAAGTTATCATGGATTAACAAGTTTTTACAGGAAATTTATCAAAAACTTCAGTGCCATATTTGCTCGAATTGTAGAAACTATTAAAGAGAAAAATCAACCATTCCATTGTACAGAAGCAACTAATAAAAGATTCCAATTATTAAAGAAAAAGATCATAGAACAACCAATTTTAGCACTGCCATATTTCAATAAGTTGTTTCTAGTTGAAACTGATGCCATTGGAACTGCAAGAGGAGATGTCTTAAGTCAATCAGGAAAAATAATTGCATACTACAGTGAAAAAATTAATGAGGCCAAGAAAAAGTATTCTTCTTATGATAAAGAATTTTTTGCCATCGTACAAACTTTAAAAAAATGGATACATTATCTTATGCCAAAAGACTTCATCCTATACACAGATAATCATGCTTTACAGTATATCAACAATAAAAAAAAATTCAGTCAAAGACATGTTAAATGGATTGAATTTTTACAAAATTTCACATTTGTCATCAAGCATAAAAGTGGGCAATGAAACAAAGTAGCAAATGCATTAAGAAGAATCAATTCAATTTCACAAGAATTTCAAGTAAATGTCTTAGGATTTGCTAAGCTAAAAGATATGTATAAAGATGATTCAGATTTTAAAGAAGATTATTAATCTTGTGAAAATCCTGTAAGTAGAGATACAACTCCAGGGTTAGACTACATGATACAGGAGGGACTTCTGTTCAAAGGAAAACAATTATGCATTCCAAGATGTTTGATGAGGGAGATTTTGTTGAAAGAAAACAATTATGCAGTAGATTGAGTCCATTTCAAATTGTTTATGGGATGCATCCAAGAGGAATTTATGAGTTCAGCAACATGGGAAAACAACAATTCAGAAGTGCAAATGGTGAATATTTTGTAGCCAGTATGCAGAAAATACAAGACCGATTCAAGCAACAACAACAAGAAAGAAACAACAAGTATAAATGGAGAGCAGAGTCCAAAAGAAGACAATTATACTTTAATGTCGGAGACCTGATTATGGCACATATTTGGAAAGAGAGACTTCCTAAAGGGGAATATAATAAATTAAAATTGAAAAAGATTGGACAATGCAAAATTTTGAGGAAGTTTTTCTCGATGCTTATGAAATAGAACTACCCAAAGATTTTGGTATTTCACCAATCTTTAATATTTCAGATCTATACCCCTTTAAGGAAGTCGAGAATGATCCTACCAATGCACCTTTTAGTGACAGTTTAATGGGAGAAAAAACTACCTTCAACACCAAAAAATCAGATTGAATCCATCATCGATCAAAGAGTGGCGAAAAGGACCAGAAAGAAAGAGTATCTTCAATACTTGGTCAAATGGAAGAATCAACCAGTCAAATATGCTACTTGGATGACAACAACAGAGATTTAAAAATATGGTACCAGCATTGAAGAAATTCAGAAGAAAAATATATGATTGTATATTTTTTCTTCCCCGGTAGTATGATGCACGAGCATCACATATTTTTGTTTGTTGTAATTATTTAATTTGGAAATCTAGAATTTTATAGATTTTATGAGTCAGTGTAGAATTAATTAGGAGATTAGGAAGTTAGGATAGGTTCTTAAAGTTAAGAGGATAATTATCAACTTCCTCCAAATATGTGGGGAGAATTATCTCTAGAAGAGATTAGAGAGATTGCTTCCATCCTAAATAAATAGCCATGTACTTATTTTATTAATGAAATTTCTGTTTGATTAGTTTTGGGAAGGGCTGCACTAGAATATTTGTATTAACTATGAGCTATATATATATATATATATATATATTATTTTCTCATATATAGAATATATGTGTATATGCTTGTTATTAAGTGACCTTTGGTAAATATACACAGGTATACACATAACAAGCATATATTGTCTTCTATAACAAGCATATACATACACATACATTCTAGCTATATTTGTAAATAATATATATATATATATATATATATATATATATATATATATATATATATTATTTTTTTCTCTATATATAGAATATATGTGTATATATGCTTGTTATTGTTGACCTTGGTAAAGTATTTCAATACTTAGAAGGAAAAAGTAATTAAAGGTGAAATAATTTAGTTAGAAAAATGTGTAATTCATTAAATTTTTAGCTAATCAATATAGAAGCCCCACCCAAATTTGAAACTTAATTTACCTATCTGATGAGGCATGTATGCGTGCAGTTGCATTAGTTTTACGAATATAATGGCAGTCCCACTAACTCATCTCAAATCTCTTTGGTGACAGATAGCAAGTCTACCAATTCTCTTGATTAAAAAACACACAAAGTTCAAAAAAACACAAAGCCAATGGCCATTACTGAATCAGTTATGATATTCATCCTATCATCTAAGTTCTGAGATATTAGTACAATATTATTATGAAAATATGACAATATCAATTCCAAGATCACAACATAGTTTTGCACTGACCACACTAATGGCAACCTGTCGCGTTTCCGTAGAAAACCTTATAGATTTTTTCTTCCTTTGTCTTAGGTGACCCTAGAAATAGAGGCTCACACTGGAGATGTCAGGAAGGTCATATGTGATGCTGCAAAAAAGTATAATTTTGACATGGTGGTTCTAGGTAGTCATGGATACGGATCTTTTAAGAGGTACATGTGAACGAAATTCCTCCCCTATTTTCACCTCTAAGAAGCGAACTTGAAAAAAAAAAAACCAATGTTACTATTGTGCTTGATTTAAAATGATTCAGGTCATTGTTGTTTCAAAAATCTGGCAATTCCCTTCATTTTTTGATACAACATTTGTTTTAAGTAGGGGGTATTGGATTCTGCAGGGTGGTTCTCGACAGTGTGAGTGAATATTGTGTCCACCACATACAGTGACCTGTTGTTGTAGTGAAGCCCCAACAGAACAATGCTCATTGATTTTTATTAGCCTCATGCCATCAATGCACTATGAATCATTTAATGTTGGTTGGTCTCTATGCGCATATTACATCTAGTAGAAATGATATTTCAAAACATGGACTTGGGAATTTAAGTATTCACTCGTAATATTGGTTGGTAATTTCCAATATCTTTTTGGAACATTTAAGATATGCTCTACTTTATGTATGTGTGTATGAAATGATGAATGCTACTAGAAAAAAGGAATGCGCTTCATGGAATATATATTTCCATTTTATTGTATGATTGATATTCCATTTGAGTCATGCTTCGTTTGCATATTATTGTATCGGATCGTATTAACTTCTCACATCTCTCCAGTGATTTTATGATAACCTGAAATCTATCATGAAAAATTATCTACTTAGCATTTGAAAAGGTAAAATGTCTTGAAAAGAGAATTTCAGGGTCTGTCTACTAGGATTTTGGATTCATGAGCGCACACAAGCTCAGGAAAGAACACAAGAAAACACACGGATTCATGAGCACACACAAGCTCAGGAAAGAATTCAAGAAAACACCCTTGCATAGCTAAAATACAGTAACTTTAGTTTGGGTATTCTAATTTAGATATTGAGTTTTGTTTTTATTGTAGAATGCAAAGCAATTTTGGAAAATTTGACTTTTATAGTGTCAATTTGATATATTCATTAACAGATTTACAGTTGTGGTTAACCACTGTGATTCATTGCATTATTCATGATATTTTCATGTAAAGTAACCTATTTAAATGTATGATTACTCCATTGTAAGATGTTTTTGATCATTTGTGAGGGCATTCTTAAAAACAAGATTGTTGAAGAGTTTACTCATGATATAATAAAAGGCATTGTATTATTCATGATATTTTCATGTAAAGTAGCTTATTTAAATGCATGATGATTCCATTATAAGATGTTTTTGAGCCTTTGTGAGGGCATTGTTAGAAAAGAGACTATAAAATTATTGAAGAGTTTGCTGATGACATAATAAAAAGCCTTGCCATTTCCTAATGGATAAAGTCCATATTTGGTTATGAATTTGGAGTAAAGCTTACGGGCTAGATATTTTAATCTTCATGGAGGAGTTGCAATCCCAAGTGAGTAAAGCATATGGGTGCCATATGTTGTTGGACTTACAATGATGATTAATGGCCACATGCTTATCAGAAACTCAGTGGATTTCACAAATGCAAGTCAAGGTGAGAAGTGCGCATTGCAGGCACAATCAAAAGATGCTCAGAAACATGGGTATATCTTGAGAGAAAGGTCATATAGTTGCATGGAAATGTGAATGTAGATGGAGTCAAGTGGTGTTAAGGCTTGGTGAAGGAGCCAACATGTTATGGAGATCAGTAGTAGTGCATGAGCACCGTAAAATGCTTGTCATGGACAATTATCTACTTAGCATTTGAAAAGGTGAAATGTCTTGAAAAGAGAACTTCAGGGTCCGTCTACCAAGATTTTGGATTCATGAGTGCACACATGCTCAGGAAAGAACACAAGAAAACACCCTTGCATAGACAAAATACAGTAACTTTAGTTTGGGTATTTTAATTAAGATATTGAGTTTTGTTTTTATTATAAAAATGTAAAGTAATTTGGGAAAATTTGACTTTTATAGTGTCAATTTGATATATTCATTGACTGATTTACAGTTGGTGGTTAACTGTTGTGATTCATTTCATTATTCATGATATTTTTTTTATGTAAATTAGCCTATTTAAATGCACGATTACTCCATTGTAAGATGTTTTTGAGCCTTTGTGAGGGCATTCTTAAAAAAAGAGACTGTTGAAGAGTCTACTCATGACATAATAAAATACATTGCATTATTCATGATATTTTCATGTAAAGTAGCCTATTTAAAGGCTTGATGACTCCATTGTAAGATGTTTTTGATCCTTTGTCAGGGCATTGCTAAAAAAGAGACTATAAAATTATTGAAGAGTTTGCCAATGACATAATAAAAAGTCTTGCCATTTCCTAATGGATAGAGTCCATATTTGGTTATGAATTTGTCACTATTTGGATTTATTTGAGTACCTATGAAAGCCATTAAGTATGAAGAGTGTTCTCAGATAAGTTGTTATAGGAAGTAAAGGTAGATGGATATTTTAATAAACATGAGGAAGTGCAACCCCAAGTGAGTAAAGCTTACTAGTTGGATATTTTAATCTTCATGGAGGAGTTGCAACCCCAAGTGAGTAAAGCATATGGGTCCCATATGTTGTTTGACTTACAATGATGATTAATGACCATATGCTTATGAGAAACTCAGTGGATTTCACAAATGCAAGTCAAAGTGGGAAGTGCACACTGGAGGCACAATAGAAAGATGCTCAGAAACATGGGTATATCTTGAGAGAAAGGTAATATAGTTGCATGGACATGTGAATGTAGATGGAGTTAGGTGGTGCTAAGGCTTGGTGAAGTAGCTAACATGTTATGGAGATCAGTAGTAGTGCATGATCACCCTAGAATGTTTATTTTAAGTTCTAAATCCTAGCCATAGGGATGATGTATTCCCAAAGATTGTTGTAAGACATATTATTTAGACATACATGTAATGTGGTAGCTCATGAAGTCATCCCCCATGCATGGAGAGGACCGAGGATTGAATTTTGGAAGTATCCACCTAAAGAGGTATGACGATGGTAAAGGTACTCATATGCTAACTTGATGTTAGTTGTTGTGAGACTTGTTATTGAGGAATACATGTTGCAGTGCAAATTGAAATTACGCATGGAGTTATTTATGATCATACTATGAAATTTACCACTTAAATAGGTACGATGGTGATAGGTGTACTTGTATGCTAGCTTGAGGGGATAATGTGAAACCTTAGAATGTGAGATGGTTGATGAATCATGTACGAGAAAAAATGTTCTAGAATAATAAGCTATACCTTGGATACTTATTCATGTATTCCAATGGATGATAGCTTTTTTATATGGCCTTCAAAAAAAGATATTGGGAGCAAGTTAATCTCTGCAGGTCAATTTTAAGGGGGGAACTGTTAGGGTAGGTTGGGTAAACTTGACTAGTTCATAGTGCATGGCTCAATTAGAGACAATTTGATACATTCATTATAGGATTTACTATTGGTGGTTTACTATGGTTACGAAAACTTGAGGTTTTGATGACCCAAAGTATTTTCATTTAAGGTAGTATATTTAAATGGATGATGACTCCATTATAAGATGATTTTGGGCCATTGTAAGTGCATGGATAAAAAAGAGGAGATTGTAACATGTTGAACAATTTGTAAATGAAAATGATAAAAGGTTTGGCCATTTTTAGTGTATATAGCCCATATTACGTGAAATTTTTTCATAAGTTGTGATTATTTTATTCATGTTTTAGTTAAATATTTCTCTCCTATTATTTATTAATAACACATTTCTAATATTAATCTTTATAATGAAATGACCATAATAAACCTTTAACAAAGTCAGGAATGGAACATTTTCATTGTTGTCGGAGAAGGCACAATCTCTAATTTCTCCAAAGTATTGGGCATAAAGTAGATATGCTAAAATAAAGCTATATCAAATATCAAAATGAAACACTCATCCAAGTATGGAGAATTGGTGAACTTGTTAGAGATAATAAATGAAATAGAAGAACAATAAAAATAAAGCTATATCAAATATCACAATGAAACACTCATCCAAGTATGGAGAATTGGTGAGCTTGTTAGATAATAAATGAAATAGAAGAACAATAAAGAGAACATGGAAAGCTATTGAGATTCTCGAATAGTTTCATGTCGAGCTTAAAAGGTGGTAATAAGATAGAACTACACATTATAAGTGAGTTTCATGTCCAGCTTGAAAAGCTATATTAATATAGAGAGCTAATCCCTCCTTTAAAAAAAAATCCTATAAAGAAATAGGGATTGTGAGCCTTAATAAAGTGGTCAATAGACAACTCACAAGATAGAGATTATTGTGGTTTTCAGTTTTGAAATATACTACTTAGATTTCTTAGTCTATACCTCTTTCATGGAGACATTCAATTTAAATTTGTAGATTGTAAATTGAAAAATACTTTGTTTCTAAAATAAAGAGCTATAAAACAAATGACGACAAATTTTACTTTTATGAAGTATAATAATGGAATTTATTACTATGTACCTACTCTTTAATGAAAACTTTCTATCTAGTTTCTAGATTGTAAATAGAACAATTTTCTCTTCACAATGAAGAGTTACATTAAAGTTGTGTAGGTTTATATCACATCATTTTATTTGATAAAATTATCTATTTTATTTCTTTTATATTAAAAAGTAATCATAATAATATATTTGATTATGAATTTATTATGTGATTTGTGGTAATCGAATTTGAGTAGTGGGATGATAATCATTTTTTTAAAACACTTAAAATATTAATTAATACTATTTTTATAAATATTCATATATATTAAATACCGATTTGAAATAAAATTTCAATATTATATATTTATAAATATTAATATTAATATTAATTTTTTTTTTTAAACATTCACAAGTTAAATATTGAATATATAATTTGAGATATGGTGAAATGAATATGTAAAATTATATGTTGTGAATGTCTTAAAGATATTTGCATATTAAAATACAAAACTATGTATTCAAGATATTGTTTTATGAATATTAATATGTAAAATTATGTATTTATAGATATGATACCAGGATTTTAGATTTATAAGATTTTTTTATGAATATTAATATGTAAAATTATGTATTTATAGATATGATACTAGGATTTTGGATTCATGAACATACACATGCTTAGGACAGAACATAAGAAAATACCTTTTCACAAACAATAGCATTATTCATGATATTTTCATGTAAGAGAGCCTATTTAAATGCATGACGACTCCATTGTAAAAAGCCTTTAAATCTTTGTGAGGACATTGTTAAAAAATAGACTATAGAGTTGTTGAAGAGTTTGTTAATAACATAATAAAAGACCTTGGAATTTCATTATGGACATAGTCCATATTTGGTTATGAATTTTTCATGATTTGGGTTTTTTTGAGCACCTATGAAAGCTAATAACTATGAAGAGTGTTCTTAGATGATGGAAAATGAGTTGTTATAGGAAGTAAAGGTAGATGGATAATTTCATATACATGAGGAAGTGCAACCCCAAGTGAGTAAACCTTACTAGCTGGATATTTTAATCTTTATGGAGGAGTTGCAACCCCACGTGAGTAAAGCATATGGGTTCCATATGTTGTTTGGCTTACAATGATGATTAATGACCACATGCTTATGATAAAATCAGTGGATTTTATGAATGAAAATAAATGTGAGGAGTGCACACTGGAGGCACGATAGAAAGGTGCTCAGAAGCATGGGTATATCTTGAAAGAAAGGTCATGTAGTTGCTTAGACATGTAAATGTAGATGGAGTCAGGTGGTGCTAAGGCTTGATGAAGGAGCTAACATGTTATGGAGATCCGTAGTAGTGCATGAGCACCCTAGAATGTTTATTCTAAGTTGTAAACCCTAGCCATAGGGATGATGTATTCCAAAAGGTTGTTGTTAGACACATTATTTAGGCATACATGTAATGTGGTAGCTCATGATGTGATCCCCCCTACATGGAGAGGATGCAAGATTAAGTTTTGGAAGTAACCACCTAAATAGGTATGACGATGGTAAGTGTATTCGTATGTTAACCTGATGTTAGTTGTTGTAAGACTTGTTATTGAGGCATACATGTTGTATTGAAAATTGAAATGACACATGGAGATATTTATGATCATACTATGAAATGGACCACATGCATAGGTATGATGGTGATAGGCATACTCGTATGCTAACTTGAGGGGATAATACGAAACATTGGAATGTGAGATGTTTGATCAATCAAGCATGAGAAAAAATGTTTTAGAAAATTAGGGGATACAATGGCTAGTTATTCATGTATTCCAATCGGTGGTAACATTTTTATATGGCCTTCAAACAAAGATATTAGGACTAAGTTAATATCTCCAAGTTGGGACTAAATTAATCTATGGATTACGACAACTTGAGGTTTTGATGACCCAAGGTATTTTCATGTAAGTAGTCTATTTAAATGCATGATGACTCCATTGTAAAATATTTTTAGCCATTTTAAGTGCATGGTTAAAAAAGGAGGAGATTGTAAAATGTTGAACAATTTGTAGATGACATAATAAAAGGTTTGGCCATTTTTAGTGTATATAACGCATATTACATGAAAGTTTGTCATAAATTGCATTTATTTTATTCATGTTTAGTTAAATATTTCTCTCCTATTCTTTATCAACATCATATTTCTAGTCTTAATCTCTATAATGAAATGACCACAATAAATCTTTAACAAAGTGAGGAATGGAATATTCTCATTGATTTGGGAGAAGGCACAATCACTATTTTTTCCAAAATATTGGGCGTAAAGTAAATATACTAACATAAAACTATATCAAATATCAAAATGAAACACTCATCCAAGTATGGAGAACCGGTGAGCTCATTAGAGATAATAATTAAAATAGAAGAAAAATAAAACTAAAGCTATATCAAATATCACAATGAAACACTCATCAAAGTATTGAGAATTGGTGAGCTTGTAAGAGATAATAAATGAAATAGAATAACAATAAAGAGAACATGGAAAGCTCTGGAGATCCTCAGAGAGTTTCATGTCCAACTTAAAAGATGGTAATAAGGTAGAGCTACACATTATAATTTTGTTTCATGTCTAGCTTGAAAGACTATATAAATATAGGGAGCTAAGCCCTCCTTTGAAAATATTCTCCTATGAAGAAATAGGGATTGTGAGCCGTAGAAAAGTTGTCAATAGAGAACTCACAAGATGGAGTTTGTTATGGTTTTTATTTATGAGATATAATACTTAAATTTCTTACTCTATACCTTTTTAATGAGGAAATTCAATCTAAGTTTGTAGATTGTAAAATGAAGAATACCTTGTTTCTCACATGAAGAACTATAAAAAAAAATGACAATATTTTGTACTTATGAGATATAATACTGTAATATACTATGTATCTACTCTTTAATGAAAACATTCAATCTAGTTTCTATTTTGTAGATTGTAAATTGAAGAACAATTTGCTTGAAAAGTTGCCTCAAAAGGTGCAAGGGGACACCGATAGGATTTTTAAATTGAAAAAAAATGTACTTTATAGGGAAGAAAAACCAGCTACCAACAAGACCAAAAATGATTGTGTTAGAAAGAGCCATGAGATTGTGCTAGAAATAAATCCTAATGAACAACCAAATGTAGTTCAAATGAGGAGTAGTGAGAAAATGACCTTATTATTCCTTAGTTATGTTGCAACTAACACCAGAAATCAATTCATACATGAATTATTGAGTTGTTTGCGCCAAAGTGAGTTTGTATTTCATTCTTGAACTTTTATTATTGCAAAAGAAGAGAATAAAGACAAGAGAATTGAAGAGATTAAACTATTTGGGTTTGTCTCTCAATCCCAAACATTTATTATTGCAAAAAATAATTGAAGAAATTAAACAACTCATCTCTCATTATCCATAACCAAACAATATGAAAACAATTTGTCTATACTATGAAAAAAGAGCATGGTGGCTCATGTTTCATTGTCTGTAACTATTGAATTAGGAGTAGGACATTAGTAAAAATATCATCATCAATGTTTGTGAATGAATAAAATTTTAATTAAACAATACTTAGTTTTAAATTGGACATTACAATATTGTAATATTCATCGCAATTCTTTTTATATGACACCTGTTTCATACACTCTTCCAATGCCTCACTGCTTCTCTAGTTTGGGGCACCCAAAGCCTTGAAATTTTTCCAAATACCTCAAGTTTTCAATGCATTCCATCTCCACCTTAGCACATTTTTGGATCCGCAAAATACATCAACTCTCAAAGAGTTAGCAACATCAATATTGATTTCCATCCATATGCCCCTATTTTTATTTTCTTGCAACTCCAAACATCCTAACATCAATGGGATTTCCACCCACATGCCCCTATTTTCCTTTCGTATCTTCATGTGTGTGTTTTTAACTACAACCAAATATTGAATACATCAAGCATAACACATAACACATTTTCCCAACTATACACAATAAAGTATTGGTTATCTGGAGAAGGAAATCATTTTCATAAGGCTCTTCCTTACAAATTATTGCACCACATCTGCAAGCTTCATGAGGTGCTATCACCCTTCTTTCTTACCCGTCAACATTGTTAACCACCTTTGTCTCTAGCTCTGCATCCAAAATAAAAAAGTAAGGCATAACTTGAATGCCATCCCTAGGCTTTCAAGTTTAATTATTCTTGTCTATCACAAGATAGTGGAATATGTAAAAAAGTGGGTTTTCAACACTTTCCCTTATTTTCAAACATCCAAGTTGTTAGCGTTGGAGTCAACACTTGTACTTCTTCATGTGCTTGACCAGTCACATCCTAAGCTCTAGGGAAATTTAATAATTTGCATTATATAATTGGTAGGTGGTTTAAGCTCTCAATCACTGACAAGGGATTTCAGTCAACTTCACTGTCACACCAATGAGGATATTTAGACCTGATATGGTAGCAAAAGATAAGTTTGTAGCTTATGGTAGGAAGAAAGTGTGGAATAATAGAATGGACAGTGGGTCTGAAAAGCACAAATCCACTTCTTTGATGAAAAATAACACAAGAACCAGTTTGAAAATATATCAATAAGAGAAGGCTATCTCAAGACTTACAATATTCTTACTGAATATCATGAAAAGTTATTGTCATAAGGAATGCTCTTTGAACAATCATTATGCACATCTCCTCAAGAAATCTCAGTATGTAAGACTGACAAAAGTTGATAAGATACATAAACATATCAAGAGGCTCATAAAAACATATAACAACATTTGAAATTACAAATTGGAACTGAAGATATTTAGGTATGGAAACACATAAGAAAGATCAACAATACACATATCAAGATGGTAATAAGTCCTCAAAAGTATTCTTCAATATAATTAACTAAAAACAATACACTGATCACATGAGTATAAGTTTCGCAAACCACAAAAATTTTCTCCATTGAGTTTCATCATATATATACAAGAGATATTATGTTGATATTCCCACAAAAAATGTGAATCTGTTCTAGAGGAGTTATTACATTCCTATGCATAAGGTGAAGCTTATCCTTAACCATAATACAAAGTAGTGCAACATAATAAAAATAAACAACATGGTGGCATATAATTCGAAGTGGTTGGAGTGATGTGGCAAAAATGCTCTTGTTTTCTGGTATAACCACTTCCTCATAAGGTGCAACTAAGAACTGAAGATGACATTTGGCTCTTTCCCCCAAAAAGTGAAAAAATTGTCAACTAAATCTACTATATGGAAGAGAACTTGATTAGTTGACACCTGACAACAACTTCTTCTGTTGATAGTGCATGCATGTAATTACTCCTCAGTAGTACCCTTCGATACTTGAACAAAAACTGCCTCCACTTCCTTTATACAAAAATTCAGGAAATAGTAGCTGCCTTTCATAAACAGGTAGATATTATTAGAAATCCTGTAAATAGCTATGTTTGTTGATTAAGCCAAAAATGTGTGACTTTCCTCCTTTGACTTGCATAAATTTTTTAAATAAAATCAATTATAGAAGCAAATATTTTGAGGGACTCTGCCTTAGTGAGACTTTTAGTTTTCCTTTTTCCTGCATGCTTCTATTTCTAAGATCTGGTCTTCTTGGCTTCCTTTCCTGGCCTTTCATCAACATTAATTATTTCATCTCTCATTGTACGATTAGCAATGAGTTTGTTGTTCAGTCTAAGCTTTTTTTTAGGCCTAGTGTGAGGCCTTTTGAGGTATGAGTTGGGAATATAGGAAACCCCTCTTTTTCTATGCATCATGTAGAAATTATACAATATGTATGTATATTCCTGGACTCTCCTGATCTAAAAAATTAATCTTATGTTAAATACAAAATCCTTCCACTTAATGCTTTGCGGAAATTAAATCAGCAATTGTAAAACACATATGAAGCAAATCAATCGCACACAACAAGAATGTTTTATCGGGAAAGCTTAAAGCTAAAAACCCCAACTATCATATATTATCTATATCAATGGAACGTGTAACAATAACATACAAATCTCATAGCATAGAGCTCTCAGTACAATCAACAATCGTCACACATTGTCATGCAGAAATTTGCATATCTATGCACCAATTTCTTACCTCCTGACAGCCTGCATCCACTGCATAATCCCTGATGAAGAAGATCTTGCCTTGCCTTGACTGTGCAATCCTCATTGGAAACTCCAATGTCTGTTTATATGCATTTAATGCATCACTATAGTCACAATAGATAGTCCATCTCAACCTTTCACCTATCTCTCCACTCGGTCTCCACTGGAACTGACATGCAAGTAGTTAACTTTTGTATTTGTTCAGTTGCAAGTGAGTCTCTAGTTGTGAATTAATTAAATAATTAATTCACTGAACTCTCACTAGTGTATCTTTAGTTACAACTAGATACAACTAGCACAACTGAGTTTAACTCACTTAACTGAGTTAAACTAAATAACAACTCACATAACTACTCTTCCAACTCTGTCACAACTTGAGACTATCAGTTATAACTAAGTCCTCCATGCGTGAGTCACCCACCACCCTAGGAATTGTGTAATTCCTTTAGCTCACTGATGTGCCACATCTATTCACTGGAAAAAAGTGCTCCAAGAGAATAAGTTGTTGTTTATTGTCTGATTATTATTAAGGGCTAATAATAACCGACATGCATCTATTTTTAGATTAGTGATCTATAAATAGACTCCGCCCATATTCTAAAAATAGAAATTCATCCAAAGATAGAATTTTATCAACCATCTAGAATCAGCATCCTGCTAACTTTAGAATATGCTCACCATTCTAAAAATAGACATACACCTAAAAATAGCCTGCGAGTCCCACTTAGTGAAGGTGCTTAATTTTCACTAAGTTCATCATCTTGTTGAATCTCAACAAGATAGGGATTATCCTTCACCTTGATCCTATCTCTATGGTATTTGAATTTGCTTCTGTTTTGCGCCTTCGTCAGAATATCTGCATCCTGATCTTCCATAGGAATGTAGTGAAGCGACATGATCTTCCACTGCACACAATCTCTGATATTATGATACCGAATATCTATATGCTTATATCTATCATGAAACACAGGATTAATCGAGAGTTTAATGCAACTTTGATTATCACAATGTATCATTTTAGGATCTAAATGAGAACCGAACAAACCGACCAGGATCTTCCTCATCCAGATAGCCTCACATGCAGCTTGACTTGCTGCCTTGTATTCCACTTCTGCTGAACTGAGTGCCACGGATATTTTTTTCCTATTGTACTAAGAAACAATTGTAGATATGATACTAAAAACCCCTCCTGATGTGCTCTTTCTGTCCGTTGGGATGCCTACCCAATCTGCATCCGTGAAGCCATGCAACTGCACCTCACCCATCTGTCTGTACCATAAGCCATACTCAGATGTGCCCCTGAGATATCTCAGGACATGCTTGCCTGCCTTCCAAAAGAGCTTGGTAGGCTTAACCATCGCTTGACTAAGCTATTTCACCGCATAGCATATGTCCGGTATTGTATTAACTAAATACATGAGCGAACCCACCAAATGTCGATAGACAGTAGCATCCACTACCCCTGCCGATGTAGCATCCTCTTTCCTCCAATTTCCTGGAAGAGGAGTATCCATGGGCTTGCAGTCCTGCATCTGAAAATTACCAAGTATCTCCCGAGCATACTTTCCTTGAGACACAAACAGTTCACCTTCTCGCTGCCATATTTCCAATCCAAGGAAATAATGAAGGAGGCCCAAATCCTTCATCTCAAACTCCTTTGCAAGATCCTCCTTGCATGAGTGTATAAAGCATTTCATCACCCATTAGTATTAAATCATCAACATAAAGAACAATGATTAAAATCTTACCCTCCACCACAATTTGTTATAGGTTCTCAGCCTCACTCTTAGTGAAGCCAAGTCGAGTGAAATAGCGGTCGATTCATGTGTACCAAACACGAGATTCTTGCTTCAACCCATACAATGCTCTTTTGGTACGCACACATGCGACTCGGCTATTTGAAAGATCTCAAATCCAACAGGGATGCTCCATGTCTGATTCTTCCTCAATGACCCCATTAAGGAATGCAGTATTCACATCCATCTGATGAATGTGCCAACCCATCTGCGCTGAGAGAGCAAGGATGGTCCTTATGGAAGAATATCGTGCGACAGGTGCAAAGGTTTCTTCATAATCAATCCCCTAGATCTGTGAGAAGCCCCGGGCAACAAATCTTGTCTTATAATTCTCGATGCTCCCATCAGCAGCTTGCTTTACCTTGTAGATCCATCTTGAACCTACCACTGATTTACCAACCAGCCTTGGAATAATCTCCCAAGCATTGTTTCTGAAATTGGAGTCATACTCTTCCACCATGGCATCTACCCATGTGAGCTCCTACACTTCTTCCTCAAAGGAAGATGGCTCTGTCATGATACACTTGCTCACAAGAGCCATGTATCTAGTGAATTGGTCAGGTGACTGTCTCTGTCTACGCTATGAATTAGGGACCCCTACATTCTATGCCGCATTAAGCTTCAGCCTCTCAACTTCTGTGGTATGCCTTTTGCCTGTTCTGATGTTTGGTTTTGTGTGAGTGGACTCCTCCACTCCATGATCCTCCTCTTGTCTTTGATCCACATATTGAGGCTCATCTTTGGGAACCAGAAGTTCCTCCTCTGCATGCAAGTGTAGCTCCCTCTCAAGCAACAACTTCATGGCTTTCTCCTCATTTAATTTTATATCCCGTCACACCACAATTATCAGACTATTTGGAAAATACACATGATAATTATGGGGTGTTTCTGTGTACCCCACAAATATCCCAACTTCTGCAGTAAGCTCTAGCTTATTCCGAGCGTCCTTGGTCACATGAACGTAAATAAATGAGCCAAAAATATTTAAATGAGAAATATCCAGCTTCTTATGAGTAAAATCTTCTTCAGGTGTACTCATGACAAGTAATCTATGAGGACAATGGTTTTGCACATAAACAACAGTGTTGCATGCTTCTGCCCACAAGTGCATTAGTAGGCCTTGGTCATGCAGCACCCACGATCGTTTTGTTCTTCCTCTCCATGACCCCATCCTGTTGTGGGTTATGAGGCGCTATGAGTTCTCCTCGAATTCCTTCTTTGCTACAAAAGACTTTGAATTCATTCGAGATATATTCACCACCATTATCACTCCGCAGAGCCTTCACTTACTTCCCGGACTCCTTCTCCACCAATGCTTTAAACTCACAGAACTTTGAAATTTTTTTATCCTTCTTCTACATGAAGAACATCTAGCATCTACGAGAATAGTCATCAACAAAAATAACATAATACTTGTGTTTTGTTGTTGAAGTAACTGAGAATGGTCCACACACATCTGTGTGAATTCTCTCCAAGATCACCGAAGCATGGTTCTCCTTTTCATGAAAGGTGGTCTTCACAAACTTACCCATAGTACATCCCTTGCACTAATCTGACTGTGCAATAGTACCCTTGGTAAGTCTAGTATAAATCCACTGCAAAATATTCAAGGTGCGATGGTGAAGATGGCCCAATCTTCTGTGCCATAATTCACCCTCATCCCGGCTCACCACTTCTTCTACTTTGCCCATCATTTTAGTGCAGCCATCTAACTCTAGCTTGTAGAGATTCTTGACTTGAATCCCTATTCTCTTGGTTTGACCCATTGTTTTATGTCACGGGAAAGCTTTCCCCTCACTGAAAACAACGTCATAACCTTTGTCCTCCAACATCGCGACCGAGACTAAGTTCTTCTTCAGACCTAGAACATGCATAAAATATTTCAACATAAATGGTTTACCTGAATCCCTCTCAAAGTTAATGGTTCCAATCCCGGTCTCACTGTATCTACCATCGTCGTCCATCTCTATATGCATTTGGAGATCTTTCTCCTCTAAGTCACTAAAAAACTCCTTGTCTCCCGTCATGTGAAAGGAAGCACCACTATCAAGATACCACACCGATCCCATTGCGCTTGAAACCAAGCATGCGATCAAAGAAAAATAAAGTTTAAATTGTGAGGCAAGGGCCTCACTAGCTGCAGCTCCAGCAACCCTCTTGTTCTTCTTTTTTTGTGGGCAGTTAGTGGCGAGATGCCCATGTTCGTGACAGTGAAAACACTTCACCTTGGACAAATCCAGATTCTTGGCTTTAGCCTCAGATTTTGGATGGGATTTCTTCCCCTTCCCTTTCTTTGCTTTGGCAGCCAAAGCGCAAATCTCTTCATAATCATTCTTTGATGAAGAGCCATCCCTGGTACTTCACCTTATCTCCTCCTGCACTAGATCCGACTAAGTCGCTCCTAAACCGGTAGTTTCTCCCGTCCATTGACAGAGTCTTGATAACTGTGCCAACTCTTTGGAAGCCCAAGAAGAGCCAAGCTCACCAATTCATCATCCGAAACTGTGATTCCCACACTCCCCAGCTCATCCCTACATTGGACAAACTTCATGAGATATTTTGGAATATTGTCTCCGTTCTCCATTTTGATTTTTTTGAGCTTATCTTTCAGCGCCAACTTCCTATGGTCACTTCTGCTTTGGAAAAGATCTGTCAAAGCCTTCCACATTGCAAATGGAGTGGATTTCCCGTGAAGGCTTGAGAAAATATGGTCTTTCACACCTTCCAACAGAATTCTTCTTGTCTTCACTACTTTCTTTTTCCATGCATCAAGTAATGTAGCATCCGTAGAATTGGGCTTAGGAACATCGTTATCGATGAACTCCTTCAGACCATTATCTTCAAGCACCGCCTCCATTCTGTCCTTACAGGCTATGTAGTTGGAGCTGCCCTCGAGTGCATACTCCAACCGCAACCCATTGAAATCCATTTCAATGTTTACTCAACTATCGCACCAAGAAATTCTTGCAGCAAATTCGAATTGTCCACCAGCACAAAAATCAGCACCGCTTCAATATTGCAATATCCAGTGATCAAAACTACTCTGATACCATGTAGAAATTATACAATATGCATGTATATTACCAGAATCTCCTGATCTAAAAAATTAATCTTATGTTAAATACATAATCCTTCCACTTAATTCTTTGCGGAAATTAAATCGCCAATTACAAAACACATATGAAGCAAATCAATTGCACATAAGAAGAATGTTTTACCTGGAAAGATTAAAGCTAAAAACACCAACTATCATATATTATGTATATCAATGGAAAATGTAACAATCTCATATAAATATCATAGCATAGGGCTCTCATTACAATCAACAATCGTCACACACTATCATGCATAAATTTGCATATCTATGCACCAATTTCTTGCCTCCTGACAACCTGCCTCCACTGCACAATCCATGATGAAGAAGATATTTCCTTGTCTTGATTGCGCAATACTCATTGGAAACTCAAATGTATATGTAGATGCATTGAATGCATCACTATAGTCACAAAAGATAGTCCATCTCACCCTTACACCTATCTCTCCACTGGGTCTCCACTGGAACTGACATGCAAGTAGCTAACTGTCATATTTATTCAGTTGCAAGTGAGTCTCTAGTTGTGAATTAATTAAATAATTAATTCACTGAACTCTCACTAGTGTATCTTGAGTTACAACTAGATAAAACTATCACAACTGAGTTTAACTCACTTAACTGAGTTAAAATAAATAACAACTCTTCCAACTCTGTCACAACTTGCCACTATCAGTTATATATAAATCCTTGATAAATGAGTCACCAACCACCCTAGGAATTGCGTAATTCCTTCAACCCATTGATGTGCCACATCTGTTCACTGAAATAAAGTGCTCCAAGGGAATAAGTTGTTTTTTATTGTCTAATTATTATTAAGGGCTAATAATAATTGACATGCATCTATTTTTAGATTAGCGATCTATAAATAGACTTTGCCCATCTTCTAAAAATAGAAACTCATCCAAAGATAGAATTTTCTCAACCATCTAGAATCAACATCCTGCTAACTTTAGAATATTCTCACCATTCTAAAAATAGACATACAACTAAAAATAGCCTACGGGCCCCACTTAGTGAAGGTGCTTAATTTTCACTAAGCTCATCATCTTGTTGAATCTCAACACTTCACACTACTAGACTGGCCTACCTCATACTCTATCGCTGAGAAATGTTATTCAGTGATGTCTTCTTCGAAAGATGAATAGGAGTGAATGATATTCTTGTCCTTTCTTCTGGTATATGTCTTGGATGTCTTGAGAGAAGAAAACAATTGAGCTAGTGTTGGTTCTCCTTCTGAAGGGGTGTCCCTATTTTCTTCTTTCTCTTCTACAACTGCTAGAATAGAGTGTTGAACTGGTACTTCAGGGTTGGCTTCCTTTGAAGTTTCTTCTGCTAGGATCAACTTCCTTATGCATCTATGTCTTGAGGAAGAGGCTATGTTTTCTTCACCTGTAGACTTGACTTCTTTATTAGGCTGAGTTTTCCATTTCTTGAATCTAAGGGAATGTTTTCTTATGAATGATGCTAAACTTTGGGGTTCCTTTGAATATTTCCTTGTATAAAATATTTCTGATGGTTGTACCATTTGTATGGGAGTGACAGGTTCAGTTCTGGCTCTCTTAGATGAACTTCTAGTTTGTCTACTAGTTGATGGGATAGACTGAGTTGCTTGTGAACTATTTGGCATGGGTGTTGAGCCAGTTTGTTCTTGGATTTTTTTTTTTCTTGGGTCTCCCTACTCTCCTCCTAGAATTGATTCTACCAAATACCTAATCTATTATGAATTTTACCCAGGTAGTTCTCTTTTCCTTAAGGTGGTAGACCACCAACATGATTAAACCTCTATTGTAGAGGTTATGCAGGGAATAGTTAAGGATCTTCTGCAACTTCAAATACATTTCAAGTAATGATTTGTAGAGAAATAAAGGAAAATTTAAAGGTCTGGCACCTGCGATGTGAGAGAGAAATCTCACTTGATACTGATGGAAAGTTGAGAATCTTCCCTCGCAAGTAATATAACATTGCATAATAGTTACAACATGTTACCATTCTTGCCTAAAATAGGAAATAGGTACAGTTGGAGTCCAATTGATATTTACATGCTCAGGTTTGAGGAAGACACTTACATCTTCTTGCAGCATTTTATTATTAAACCAATGTTCTGCAGTAGCTGAAGTATGAGTAGACCTGGCTATAATAGTCTTAGTGATTTTGAAATTTTCGCATCCAAGAATGAATTTTTCCCTGTCAAAACTCTCAGCAAAGGCCTGTACAACAACTACATTTTCCCCTGATAGTTTTTGCATAAACCTGTACCAACATGTTGTTTCAAATTGGGGCTTTTCTCTAGCATCAACAAACTTAGTATTTTTTGGTTCAGAGTGGTTAAAATTTACACCTTTAACCATTCTAATCAACACCTTAGCTCCTTATTTACGTACAACTGTTCAATCTGGAGGTAAAAACCCTACAGGCAACCCTAATTTCTTGCTTTGGGAGGATAAACTGGTTGCTGGAAAATGTAACTCTGTTAGCTCTAACCTTCACAAAGAACTTGGTCATGAAAACAATGAACCTAATCCTATGGAATCTATGCCTTTAATCACGTGTGGTTTAATGACACGATTTGAAATTATTCAAATACAAGCGCCAAGTCACTGCATAACGTATATCACTCCTCTGCATCATTAATAAATTGATAACTTGTACTTTAATTTATGCTTCAGCCTTAATAGGTAGCTATAGATTAGCTCCACCAATAATATGACCATTCCCTTATAATATTTCTTCTAAGTAAAAAATAATTACCCTTTTAAAAAAATAACATATCATAACATAGAAGATCTTCAATTAATTTCAAAGGAGAATGGTCTTTTCTCTTAAAATTCTCCTTGCAACTCCTTATGTAGTTTCGAGGAAATAGCTTCTTTTATCTCCGTGTCACCAATGAAACCAAGCTTCAAAGAAATTATTGCCTTTTATCTCTGTGTCACCAATGAAACCAAGCTCCTGAAGAAATAACTGCCTCTTCAAAAGAGTTTTCCACAAAGAGCAGTTATTTTTTATTATAAAAATGACCAATAAATTTCGACGCTAACATAAGTTTAAAAAATAGTTTTAACTTCTTTATATGAACCTAAGACACAACAAAACCTATAAAACTTGAAAATATTTTTTGTTTTGAGACTCTTTTTGTCTTTTATTGAAGATGATTAGAACTTTGACATAGGCTAGGGAACAAGCAAAAATTTAAAAACAGTAATACAATGGTAGTCAGACTATTAACATTTATAGTGCTAACAGTGGCTCCTATTGGGGATGAAGTCCTCCCTGTGAGGCTTCAAGGACTATAGACTCAGTGGCTTAAAACTTTCAATACTCAGAAAACTTCTGGAACTTATGGCTAGAACTGACCTTTCATTGACTGGACTCAAAACTGACTATATTTACAGACACAAGTACCATTGGGCATGGAGTTTTATTGACACATCAATCCGGATATTTACAATGGAATGAATAAATAACTTATCATACATGTAAATTTTTAATAAAATGACCATTAACTGGACCTCTAGTTAGCTGATCATCATCTAGATGTTTGAGAAGAAATGTGTTGTTTTCCAAAACTTGAGCAATTCGGAATGGCCCAAACCATACATTATCGAACTTACCATGTTTTCCATGGTCCTCCCTTCTGACATCCCAATGCAACAAGAAATCATTTTTCCTGGAATAATTGTTGATTTTCTATTTTTTCAAAAACAAATTTGACATTCGTCTGATATTTATGTACTTTTTCCATCAATGATTCTCTGATTTGATGAGCTTCTATTAGCTGCAACATTCTCCTTTGAATTGGATTTTCATCATCAATTTCATCTTGCAGAAACTTCATAATAGGAAGAGAAAATTGCAATGGCATTACAGAATCAGTACCATAAACAAGTTGAAAGGGAGACATTCCAATTGATATTTTACCACTTACCCTGTCTTCCCAAAGAGCGCGAACTATCTGAGTGTCCCAACTTCTCCTATTTTCAAGCAATATCTTCTTAATGATTCTCACCAAGACTTTATTGGATGACTCAACTAACCCATTACCTTGAGGGTAATAGGGTGTAGAATGAGTCAAATCAATAACATATTTATGACAGAAGCTATTCATCTTAGTAGAAAATCCATTGCATTTTCAGTCACCAATTTCTGAGAACAACCAAATCTAGACATAATATTTTCCAACAAAAAATTGATTATTATCGTGTCAATGGAATTCCTGGTTGGAACAACTTTGATCCAATTATTAAAGAAAAATGTAGTTGTAAGAATCCATCTATGTTGTCCTGATGAAGGCAGATGAATTTCGCCGATGAAGTGTAACCCCCACTGTTGGAAAGGAACATCTGCTGAGATAGGAATAAAAGGTAATGGAAGTAGCTTTTTCTTACTAGCAAACTTTTGAAATTCAACACAAGTCTTGACTTTGGAAAAAACATTAGAGAAAAGAGTTGGCCAATAATAGCCAACTTTTAAGATTTTGTTTGCAATAGCTTTCCAATAAAAATGTCTGCCACATACCCTTGCATGTATCTATGACATAATATTATGTGACTCAGCTTCATATACACATCTTAATAAGACTCCCACAGTGTCTTTCCAGAAAATACAATCTTCCAATATGCAATACTTAACAACTTTCAATTTAAAATCCCTTCTTTTTTACTTCTCCCTTTTAGGGGGACAATTGAAATTTAACAAAAAGTATGATATATCCTTATACCAATTTGAATGAAAGATTTCAGGATAATGAGATATACCCTCTCCATATTTTTCCTCAGCTACCTCCATATTCAGATCTAGAGCTTTGCATTTAGATTCAACCATCAAGCGAGCTAAGCCTTGTCCTTTTATCAATTTAGTACGTTGAATCTCAATATCTAATTCCAAAATCTTGGTTAACCATCTTCCCCTCCTGCCATCTGTGTCTGGATGCAGTAATACATCTTTGACAGTAATATTTGGTACAAAAGAAACAATTTTTTAATGTAACACATAAACTCGAAAAGACTTTAAAGCATGAACTAGTGCATATGCTTGTTTTTCAGTCAAGATGTACTTTAATTCAACATCTCTTAAAGCACGAATAAAAAATGAAATAGGTTGTTCAAAACCTTCTTTGTTCTTTTGTAACAAAACAACTGTAATTGTTTCTTCTGAAGCATATGAAAAAATCAAAAAATATTTTTCAAAACCAGGGCTAATTAAAACTGGAGCTTCATTCAAGGCAGACTTGATTGCTAAAAACAATTTTTCACTTCATCTCGCCACTTTAATTATGCATCTTCTTCAACATGACATTTTTGTGTTTGATCAGCTTTGCAAAATTTGGAACAAACGACTCAAAAAATTAATTTTCGCCAAAAATGACTGCAATTATTTTTTATTCCTTGGCAAACCAATCTTCTGAATAGCCTCAACTCTCCTTGGATCAATACAAATACCACTTTCTATCACAATTTGTCCCAATAATTTCCCTTCTAGAACAAAAAAGCATGACTTCTTTGGGTTCAAGGACAAACCAAATTTTCTGCATTTGTGAAATAATTGTTTCAAATGTTTCAAATGATCTTCATCATATTTTGAAAAGACTGTAATTTCATCCAAGTAAATGTCTACAAATTTGTCTTTTTCTCCTGCAAAGGCAATATTCATTGCCCGTTGAAATTTTGTAGCTACATTCATTAGACCAAATGGCATTATGTTGTACATGAATGTTCCCGAGGGTGTAGTAAATGTTGTGTTTTCTCTGTCTTATTTATCAACCGAGATTTGATTATACCCTGAAAATCCATCTATCATTGACAACCTCTTAGAGCCTACAACTTTCTACAAAATATAATCCATCTTGGGTAATGGATAGTTATCCTTCATTGAACACCTTTTCAAATTTCAAAATCAACACAAATTCTAATTTCTCCATTCTTCTTTCAAACCGAGACTATATTAGCTACCCAATTGGAAAATCTTAAAGGCAAAATTATTTTTTCTTCCCGTAATTTTTTGATCTCTTTTTCAATAATAGGGAGAAAAATGGGATTGATATGCCTTATCCTCTGTACTACATACTTAGCTTATGCTTTCAGAGGAATTTTATGCTCCATTATACCTCTATCATAGGTCTTCAAATCATTGTAGGACCATGCAAAAATGTCTGCATATTGTTTCAACAGCTTGACATATTTAGTTCTAATTTCTAGAGAAAGAAATTTAGAAACTTTAACTAATTTAGGCTGATCTTCTGTACCAATATTGCAGTCAATTGTACTCTCTCTATCTACTTTACTTCCAAGCTTTAAAAAGACATCATTATTTTCAAACGATCTTTCTAAAGGAACTAGGAATTTAGGAATGTAGTTAGGTTTGAGATCAATAATGTCTTTCCCAGCCATGGTATTTTTGAAAGACTTGTTTTTTTTATTTTCAACAATGTCCAACTCATTATCAATTTGGATATATGCAAACTCTCCAACACATTCCAAATTTTTTTGAATTTCTTTGTCATCTTCAAATACTTGCCAGTATTTGATATTGTAAGGAATGGAAGGTCTATTTTTTATTTGAACATCATATGTTGCCTTGACATCAAGAGGATCTTTAAAATTACTAGCAGCTATAGCTAGTGAATCAACCATTTAATTTTCCTCTCTAGTGACAAAATTTACATTGAATGCTGAAAAATAATGCTTAATCAAGTCCCACACTTCATTCCTATAATTTTCAAATTGGAATTTTTCACTTGATAGTTGTTTCTCACCTTCCTTTTCACCAATTTTGAATCACCAAAAGAAATTAGTTGTTGAGCTCCCAAACCTTTCGCTTCCTTCATACCCAAAACAAGTGCCTCATATTCAACAGTGTTATTAGTGGTAGAAAATTGCAATTTATATGATAAGGTTACCATTTGATGAGCAGGATAAATGAGAACTACACCAACTCCCAATCCTTCTCTTGATGAGGCTCCATCAAAGTATAATTTCTAGATTTGTCCTCCTTCTAAATGTTGCTCGTTTGTATTTTGCAAATGTGTTTTTTCACTAATTTTAGGCTGGAAATTGTTGTCATCAATAGAAAGGTGTAGTATGGGTGACCCCAATTCCTTCTCCTCTACATATATAGGATGGTTTGAGAGATTATGTTGATCACTTATTATATATGCCATTTGGGTTTCCTTATAAAACCCCCTGAATTCTCGCCCAAACATTGGGATTGTGGCATATGACATATCCATTTGAAGAGTGCCCCCCATTTTTTTAGACCAGGATCTAGAAAGAAGCATCCCAAATCTAGAAGGTATGTCTGAAACTACTATTTCCATCACTAAACTTTTCATAGGAAGCTTAATAAGAGAAAAAACCAAGTCTTTAATCACTCCTAAACACTTGACATTTTTGGAATCAAAAGTGTATATCTCATGGTATTTCTTAGTGATTTATAATCCTAATTCATTCATCAATTTCTTTGGCATTAGATTGTGAGAAGCCCTAGAATCTAATAAACAATTATGAAGCAATTTGTCATGTATATTGAGTGAAAGATAGAAAGGTTGTGAATTATCATCATTTTGGTCTTGGACATGGTTTCCTAAGTAAACAATAGGATGGTCATCCTTAAGATTGACTGAAGCAAGAGTGAGAGGTGGATGTAATGGGCTTTTAAATGACTCTTTATATGTTGGATTTTTTAACAATTTAAGAAGTGGGACAGGAATCTTGATTTTATTCAGTTCCAATTTGAAGCTGAAATAAAGAGGAGCTAATACTTTATTTTCTACAGAAATTTTGATGATTGGGGAAGAATTATGAGGTGGAGGGACATCACTGAGTTTTGCCTTTTTTTTAGCAACTTGTTTGTCAAAATATGATTTTTGTTGAGGTTATCGGACATGACCTTTGGACCTCAGAGGATAATTTCTCGTTTGAGTTTCTTGTTGTTTTTTCTCATTCTGCACAAGAATTTGAACATTCTCATCATATGAAAAGAGATTTATCCTTAACTGGTATTCATATTCTTGCAAACTCAAACAAGTTTACTATGATGTTTCTCCTACAAAATTTATGTCTTCATTTTCTTCCTCGTGTTCTTGCTACTCTTCTTTAGCAAAATTATTCAATGGAGGCTAACCATTTTGATCATCAACATTCCTCCTTGGGCATTGTAAGATTTGTTGAGGCTGAAAAGGTCTTCTCAAGGGAGCCTAATTTCTACTGGCTTCATTTTGATTAGCTCTAGCAGCTGGTTTGTTCTCTAACTCAAGTTTTTTCATCTTAGAAGCAAGTTATTTAACAAAATTGGACATTTGATCAATATTTTCTTCTGCTATAAAAGTTTTGGAGGAAGAAGGTTTTCCTTCTTTGATTTTCTTTTTGTCCTTTGCTGTTTTTTCCTCTTCCATTTTCAATTTATTTGATGCGATAATATTAGACCGCACTCCAATTACGGCCTCTTGCATATCCATCAATTTTTGGGCTTTCTCAGCCCTTAACCATAAAGAAAACTCTAAATCAAAAGCATTGGAAAAATTTATCATAGCTGTGATTTCAAGAGGCTTAATTTCTTCATGAATTTTTTGATAAATTTTATTAAACCTCTTTATAAAATCTGCCAATGACTCATCAGTCTTCTTTTTTAGAGTTCCAAAATCTGTAAGGTTGTACACAAAATATTTTCTGTTACCCCATTGTTTCACAAATACTTCCTCCAATTCATCTATTCCTGTTATTGAGTTTGGTGGGAGACTTCTAAACCATTTACGAGCTTCTCCATCCCAGCTTTGAACAAAGATTCTTGACCAGAAATATTCATGTTCAATGTTCTAGTTATCAGCATAACTATAAAAAGAAACCAAATTTTCCTCAGCGGAAACTCCTTCTCCCTCTCCTGTGTATTTTGGCAGATATTTAGATAATCCCCTCGAGGAAGAGGATGAAAAGGTTGAGGAAGAGAAAGTGATGCATATCTTGAAGCAACTATTTGTTGCATCCTTGTAAGGGCAAGCTGAGCCATGGCTTTTTGATGTACAATTGATGGATGAATGATTGATGTAGTTTTTTGGAACTAGGAACTACAATCTATTGAATTTGAATCTGATTTGGGGCAACAGAAAATTGGAATTATTGGGGTGGTCCTTCAATTTTTGGGATTGAAAATAGTGGATTTTAAAATATTTGAACATAGGAGGTCTTTGTTTCAACTTCTATAGAAGAATCAGATTCAAATGTAGTCTCTTGAGGGGATGAAGTAACTTCAACTTTGTCTTGCTGAGCTAAAAAGTCAGATAAATTGAAAGTTAGGCCTTCCAGAACATTCCCTTCTAGTTGATGAGAATAAGATGAACCAAAAACTATATTTAGAGACAAAGTAAAATACTCATGCCGAGTGGTATAAGAGGAATAATATTCAGGATGAGTTTGAAGAAAATTCAGAATGATTTTAAAATATTCTTCAATTAAAGTAGTAGTACCTAGAAAAGGTGTAATTTCCAATACTTGGCTCTAGTTCCCTTTCTGTCAAGACAAAGTCTTTTGATTCCTTATTTTCTGCACTGACACTTAAAATATCTCTTTTGTCTTCTTTCACTGGAATAGTACTTATTTCTGATTTACTAAATGATGATTGAGAGATAGTTTCAGCTAAGCTTAGGTTAACATCATCTACTTTATTTTCTAGGGAAGCAATTTCAACTTGAGATATTTGAGCAGAATCTTTTGAAAATGATGAGGGTACCTTTTGCTTTGGAATGTACTTTGTATGTACCTTCTTCACTGATTGAGATGTAGCTTCAGCTTATTTTTGTTTCCGTTTTTCATCTTTAATGATCTTCTCTAGGTCAGCGACTAGAGTCACAGTAGGCGATCTTTGATTTCTCCTTGTAGTGGGAGGTCTTGAAACCCCTTTTTCTCGTCTTGATGATGGATCCTCGTTGGGATTTGAAATGTTGACCAATGTTTTATGATACTGTGGATAATCCATATTCTACAAATAACGATAACCACAGAAGTTTAAAAACCCCTTTTTCTCTTTGTGGAGTCGCCAGGTGTACCAATTTTCAGTCTTATTCAAGTCACCAATTCTCATTCACCATCAAGAATTGATCATCAAAAATTTAAAACAAGAGACTCGGGAGAATACTTCATTTCAAGGCCTTCGTCTCTCGAAAAACGCACCAAAAGATGTTAGCATTGGAATCATCACTTGGACTGCTTCAAGTGCTTGACAAGTCACATCCTAAGATCTAGGGAGATTTTATGATTTGGATTATATAATTGGTAGGTGGTTTAAGCTCTCAATCACTGACAAGGGATTTCAGTTAAGTTCACTGTCACACCAATGAGGGTATTTAGACCTGATATGGTAGAAAAAGATCAATTTGTAGCTTATGGTAGGAAGAAAGTGTGGAATAATAGAAGGGACAGTGGGTCTGCAAGGAAAAAATCCATTGCTTTGATGAAAAATAACACAAGAACCAGTTTGAAAATATATCAATAAGAGAAGGCTATCTCAAGACTTACAATATTCTTATTGAATATCATGAAAAGTTATTTTCATAAGGAATTCTCTTTAAACAGTAATTATGCACATATCTTCAAGAAAGCTCACTAAGTAAGACTGATGAAATTTGATAAGATACATAAACATATCAAAAGGCTCATAAAAACATATAACAACATTTGAAATTACAAATTGTAACTGAAGAGATTTAGGTATGGAAACACATAAGAAAGATCAACAATACACATATCAAGATGGTAATAAGTCCTCAAAATATTCTTCAATATCATTAACTGAAAACATTGCACTGATCACATGAGTATAAGATTCACAAACCACAAAATTTTTCTCCATTGAGTTTCATCATATATATACAAGAAATATTTTGCTAATATTCCCACAAAAAGTGTGAATCTGTTCTAGAGGAGTTATTACATTCCTATACATAAGGTGAAGCTTATCCTTAACCATAATACAATGTAGTGCAACATAATAAAAATAAACAACATGATGGCATATAGTGTATAGAATCTTTCGGTGAAAATCACATCAGAGAAAATTTCGTCGATGGGGCGCCTTAGAGCAGTGAAACTGGTCGATCAATTAATCAAAGAATTCATGAACATATCTCTGACCTTAAACATAGTCGATCAGGCTCCTCTACCCTAGCAGAGCATGCTGAAAAGAGTAAACATCACATTTGCATTGAAGATGTTGAGGTTATTGCTAGGATTGACCATTTCCACCACCACAAGTTGAGGAAAGCCTTGGAAATCGAAAAGAGGCCAATTAACTTTAATAGAGATGATGGGTGGAGTGTTAGTAGATGCTAGATTCTGACCCTTCACTCTTAGTTACCATTCTCCCTTGGGTCTTTTCCTCTGCTTTGGCTCTCGATTTTTTTTTTTTTTAATTATTATTGTTAGTATCAATCTTTCGTCGTAAAATACCACTTTAGCTATGCATAACAAATAGCCCTATCATTAATTATGGCTGCCAAATATCTTTAAATCTGTAATCAAGTGATCCAAATAATACTGCACAAATCCAGATCTAAGCATAAAAGACATTAAGCAAATAAAGTAAAATGTGGCTCCATGCATCCAATAGACAAGACAAGAACGATGTATTTGAAAGAATTTTTATATTATATTGAAAAGGGGCACCTGAGAGGAAAAAAAGAAAGGTGTTTTCCGGTTCTCCACAATGGGATGGGTTCTTGACAGTCCTCAGTGTTTCAGATCTAAAATCTCTCTCTCTTGTTGGTGTAGAAAACCCAGACAAACATAGAACTCAATGGGAGCTCACAAGGAAAAAATGGAGAAAATGTGACCAAGTGTATAGATCCAGAGTGATCTAATGCAATCAAAGGTGACTAATGAATGGGGAAAACCCTTCTATTTATAACAAAATATTAGGGTGATCTAGAACTTGGTGCATGAATAAAATATTATTAATCAAATTCTAGAACCACCCTTTAGGAATATTTTATTATATTTTTTGGAGGGAAAAGGATTTTTGACTTGGGTCAATTCCTTTATTTATAAATAATAAACAAATAAATGATTTATTTACTATTTTAAGGAAATGGTGGGAATATAATTAAATAAATAATGATTTATTTAATTATTTATAAATGATTTAGTCAAATTTAACCAGGAATATTATTTAAATAGGATTTAAATAACTTATTCCTAGGAAATAATCAAATAAATAAGGATTTATTTAATTGATTTCCTTGTTTTGGGTTAAATATGACCAGGAAATGTAAACAAATATAGATTTGTTTATTATTTCCTTTTGGGGTTTCCTGTTTAGACCATAAACAACTTAATAAAGGTGTTTTACTAAGTTATTTCACATAGTGAAAGCAATTTTACTTAGGGTAAAATTGGTCTTACATGGTGTACTTGGGTTCATCTAATGATAATAGGTTAGATGACCAAAAAATGGTGTAACAATTATTATTATTATTTATTTATTCTTTTATTATTATTATTAGTATTATGTATTTATTATTATTATTATTGTTATTATTATTATTATTATTTGATAATTTATGATTTAACTTAGTAAAATTACCTATTAAGTAATGAAAATAAAATTTATGTATTTTTTATATTTATTTTTATTTTATTTCATTTTATCTTATATTTTATTTTATATTTTATATTTTTTTTAAAGATTCAAATAAAAAATAAAGAAAATAAATAAATAATAATAATAAAATGATAAATAAATATATTTTATTATATTCAAATATAAATATTAAATTATATTACATTTAATTTTTCTATAAAATATTAAATAAATAAAATGAATAAATAAATAATATAACAAATATTAAATAATTTTAAATTATGCTTCTTGCCCGAATCAAACTAGTCGTTATTTTACAACGACTAGTTGGAGCTCTCCTTATCTACTTAAATGGGTTCCTTGATGATATTTCTCATCTTGTCCTAATGATGACCCACACTGGTTGGTTCGAAACGCGTCGACGAAATTTGCTTTGATGTGATTTTCACTAAAAGATTCTAAACATCGTTATGGATCACAGAAGCCAAATTCCTAATAATGATGGCATATAATTCGAAGTGGTTGGAGTGATGTGGCAAACTGCTGGAAAAATGCTCCTATTTTCTTGTATAACCACTTCCTCAAAAAGTGCAACTAACAGCTGAAGATGACATCTGGCTCTTTCCCCCCAAAAGTGCAAATTTTGTGAACTGAATCTACTATCTGGACGAGAACTTGATTAGTTGACACCTAACAAAAACTTCTTCTATTGATAATGCATGCATGTAATTACTCCTTAGTAGAACCCTTTGAGAGTTGAACAAAAACTGCCTCCACTTCCTTTATACAAAAATTGAGGAAATAATAGCTGCCTTTCAGAAACATGTAGCTATTATTAGAAATCTTGTAAACAATTACGTTTGTTGATTAAGCCAAAAATATGTGCCTTTCCTCCTTTGAATTTCCTGAAATATTTAAATAAAATCAAGTATAGAAGCAAAGATTTTGAGGGACTCTGCCTTAGTGAGCCTTTTAGTTTTTCTTTTTCCTGCATGCTTTTGTTTCTGAGATCTGGTCTTCTTGGTTTCCTTTCCTCGGCTTTGTTGAGTCAAATTATACACTTATCATTTTCCAATCATAAATTGTCAACCCAGGGTAGGTAAGCTTGTGAGATACTATGAAAAATATATGCAGGCTTATTACTGCAAGTTTTCATAAATTAACTATTCATACAAACACAAACTAATGCCTCTTTCCTACATCAATACTTAGCAGCAAAGGTTATGGAGTGGACTACAACATACCTCTACAACTCTTAGTATTGCTGATATTGACCATGAAAAGATAAAAGTTCAAATTACAACAATCAAGAAACCAACTTAGACAACCGTGAATCCAAGCTTTGATCAAATGAAATTAACACATTAACATAACAAACTTAATCATTTACTCAATTAACAATCTGTTGTTGGAGCTTTAGAAAGAATTCATTAGTCGTGTAAAATAATTATTGCAGCATAAAAAATAATTAAACTCACACACACTGCGTTGTAGGAGTTGTGAGCGAAGGGGGCCCTCCCTCACTTACAAACGCTTCAAAACTCAAAGAGGTTGCTCAACAAAGTAGACAGAACATAAGATATTGTATTAATATGAAAATATAAAACCAAGTACAATGTGATATATTTCTTATAAGCCAAAATCCCAACCCAACAACCCTTTACAATATGAAATACATCTGCTTTTATACAATCTCTAAAGCCCATATTTGGCTCGAATAAGGAAATTGAATAATCTAAGCTATTAGCCAACAATGCAGGTCCAGATTATCGAATTAGCTTATGTTGAGTCTAATCCATGACTGAAATCATGGATTAGATGATTTTTGTTACATAGCTGAAGCTGCCTCTTCATGTGGTTATGAGAAGAAATCTGTAGGTTCGGGTTGTTTCAAAAGGAGTTTTGAAACAACCAATATGAAAGACTTCATGTGCAACGAATTCCCCATAAAACCCATGTTCTTGCTGGATCTGGAAATAAGTATAACATAGTCAACAGTTGATGTCGCTACAGGAAATCAACAACTATAGGAAATCGAGGATTTTGTAGGAAATCTGGAGCTACTGCAGGAAATCCAAATCTTCTACAGGAAATCGGGAGTCGCTGCAGGAAATGTGGCTGCATGTGATGTCTTCAATATATTTCAGAGCTGCTTCGAATCAAATTAAATCTTCATATGAGTTCTATATCAGTTGGAGTGGTAATTCAATAAAGATACAGCTAGATCAAAGAATACTTCAAGTTTAAGGAAAAATGACACTTATTATATTAATTTGGCATACCTTAATATTACAATACCTTTTTAGCCAAAACTAAACAATATAGCTGAACTAAGCATAATTAAGGGTGGAAGGAGTTCAAAAATAGGGGAGCTAAGGCTTGGGAAGGGTGTGAAAAATAGTAAAACTTGAGACTTAACATCTCCCCAACACCAAAACTCTTGCATGTCCGTATGCAAGAAAAACTGTAGCAACCTTCGAAACAGAGAGTCATTTGTTCACCTGGATTGTAGCTAATATGACCAAATGATCCAACTGGGCCCGACTAGACTCCACCTAAATCTAACCCCTGTATATTTTTTTCTTCTTATTCAGATGGTTTATTTGAGCCTGCTTCTTTTTCATAATGTGGGCTGCTTTCTCATGCCACTCCTCATCTTATTTCTGCATTTTGAGGCTGTTATCTTTCAGGGCCACGTTTTCCTTCCTTAAGGCCTACTCCGAAATAGTGAGATCTTTAATGATCTCTTCCGGTGCTTGTCGAGACTATTTCCTCTAGGGAGTAACTTCCCCCTCATGATGTCCTTGGGAAGATTAGGGCACACTAAGGTCCCCTTTCTCTTGCTACTCTTCCATGGTTTGATTTCTTCTTTTGTGCAGTGAAGGACTCTGGAAGGACATAGTGTCATTGTCATTGAATGTGGCCAGTTCCGCCTTCTCCTTTCCCTTGGCTAGACCATGGGACTTTACTTTCTTTTTGTCAGACTTTTTGGGTGTTGTGCCCCATTTTGTGGTATCCTTAATAGCCAGCTTATTTGCTTGGCTCCTTGTAAATATTTCAGAGGGGGTAGAAGGTCCCTTTTGTTGAGAACCTTTTTATAGTGGTTTCCCTGGTCACCATTACTTCTTCATCCTCATCATCCTATTTCAATTGTGGCCCATGAGTCCACGGCTTATTCTTAGGCTTTTCTGCTAGTCGTTCCTCCTCGAGCGTTGGGGATTTAGAGTCACCGTCTTCCGCAAAATTGTTCTCGGCCATAAAGTCCTCCCATGTCTTTTTCTTTTTCTGTAATACCTCCATCAGGATGATTTTCACCAGCCCATGGTGATAGAGGTTTTCCTCTATATGGGAGACACTTTCTTTCACGTCTGTGGAAATTTTGGCTAAGGACATATTCAATTAGTATGGAAAATTTAGGGGTTGATCTCGAAACTATCCGAGAAGCAGAATGTGAAATAGAAACGTGAGGCCAAAGCGACCTTCGCACATTATATAATTCTGCAGGAAGAACAGTAGGTGACGGTACTTACTTCTCAAATATTCTTGTGGAATCCCCTTGTCCCAGTCAAGGTTTGTATGATCCTTCCGAAGGAAAGATGAGAATATTCCCTTGTTGAAGAGTTAGTTCTTAAACCATCATTATCCATCTTGTGGAATTTGACATGCCCGTACCAGCAGGTCCTCCGTTAACCGAAATTGAACATTTCCGACCTGCGCTTTATCACCGTTTAGGTTCAAGGAAAATGACTTCGTCACTTCAAAGTTATGGCCACTGAACTTCTAAAAGAAGGGAATCCATCCTAATTTTTCTATCCTCAATTTTCTCTGAGGGTCAGCTACCAGCAGCGCGAGGCTTTATGGCTCAAATCGAATAGGGGGTCATGGTTTAGACATAATGAAGGAGAAAATGGATAGAGAAGATGAGGAAGAAAGGGATAAAGTGAATGCAAGTCACAGGAATACAGACAGGAGATAATAATAAACACAGTTTATGGGAATACAGACCGAGACATTTGCAATGGATTTCTTGATAGAAAAAGGGATTAAATGGGAAAGATCGAAAAGAACAGTGTTTTTTGAAAGTGAGGTCGTGATCATGATTACCATCATAATCCGGCCTACAGGATGGACATAGGAAGTATAACCACCGTGATGTCAGAATCATGATGACATGTCATGGGATTTACGCCGCAATAGCTTACAACCATGTTTTTCCACAAGGGTTACCATAGCCAAAGTCATGCAAATTATTTAAAATTAAAGCGTCTTTATACCTTACCTCAAGCATATTATCATCGATTGTACCTTACTGAGATTACCTCCAACAGTCTAGTCCTTGATGGCGTTGCTTTTCCTTTCAATGATAAATTACTAACATTACATCAGACACTTGATCATATAATTCATGACTTCGATCCATAATGAATGTTAGTACTATATCAAATGATTTAAACTAATGTTCTATCTATGCTTTTTGTCTTTCAAGAAACCAAGGCGTTTCTGCAGGAAATGGAACTGTGCCTGTCAAATGTTCTGTAAGAATTAAAATGTGATTGTTCAACATTCTGCAGGAATTGAAATTGTGTTTGTCAAACCTTCTGCCAGAATTGAAACTGTGTTTGTTGAACCTTATGCAAGAATTGAAACTTTTTTTGTTAAACCTTATGCAGGAATTGAAACTATGTATGTCGAACCTTCTGCAGGAATTGAAGTAACTGTTGAACCTTCTACAGGAATGGAAACTATGTTTGTCGAACCTTCTACAGGAAACCGATCTCTCCACCATTTATGTCCAGTCCATTTCACATGAATGAAGGTGTTCATGTCGAATGTGCAATGATCTCAATGGATTACCAGCCACAGAGGTCAAATGTTAACCAATGCGAGGCTCATCACCATTAATGAGAGTGAGGAACAAGGTACCATGATGCATCCTATCCGGTGTGAATTTATGAGCTCTTGTCGAACCCCCTGTAGGATCGAGTAGTAAAGGAGCCATAATGTTTCTCCATTTCTGCTGGTGAGATAGACAGGCATTAGGGAATACAAGCTTCAAGGCATCAAAAGGCTCTAATCCTACACCTAGATAAGTTGTTGATGTTGATGGGCCACGATTGTTGGAAGGAGGGCCTTAAGAAATCCCACATCAATCCAACACGAGTAATCCATAGATTAACTGAAAAAAAAAAAATTATTGAGGGGATCCCAAAGGATCTACTGACCTATGTTTTTAACAAGACCAGTGGCAGTCCATGCTTGCTATATTTCAATTTTAGAGAGTGTGAAATACTAAAAAAGAAGAATCCACAGGGGCTCTCTTTCTGTAATTAGTCCATTGGGCCCGGAAAAAGGAATAAACCTATACCCAATAGATATTCCTCTCATGGTTTAATGAGTATGAGGTGGAACTAAGTAAGCTCATTGTATCAGCAAGAAAGTCAAGAAGAGACAGTGGAAGGAATAATCCCTTCCCTTACCATCTTCAGCTCTTTCTTCTTCACAAATTCTTCCACAAATTCCTCCTTTGATTGGGATTTTTGATATAGCTTAAGTCTGTGCCCATTCACCAAGAAGGTAACATTCCCATGATCAATAGTTTTAAGCCTAGAATATCCATTGTAAAAAGCTTTCTCGATCTCATAGGGGCCTAGCCAATGTGTATTTAATTTCCCTTTAAAGTTCTTACTTTTTTAATCATACAAAAATGCCCAGTATCCTTCTTTGAATTGCTTCCTTTTGATGTATCTTTTGTTCCATTTAGCCCTTTGTTGTTGGATCAAGTAAGTATGCTGAAAATAATTATGTCTGATCTCATCCAACTCATTGAGTTGTAGGATTCTCTGTTGTTGTGCTTCATCAAGGTCTATACCCAAATCTGCTGCCATCTTGAAATTTTTGATCTAAAATTCAATGGGAAAAAAAAACTTATTTTCCATACACTATTTCATACGGAGAAAATCCACTGGTACTCCTCCATGTGATCCTGTAAGCCCATAATGCCTCAAGAAGTTGGTCAAAATAATCCTTTTTGTGTAACTACACTATTGTGGGAAGGATTATATCCAACACCTTACTGGTTGATTCCACCTTCCCATTGGCCTGTGGAAGATAAGGGGTGGACTTTCGGTGGGTAATATGATATTTTTGCACAATTCCTTGCATAAGCTTAGACAAAAAATGAGCACCTTGATTAGTAACTATTTCTCTAGGTACTCCAAATATTACAAAAATATCAGAGAAAATAAAATCTACCATTGATTTTTCCATTGCTCTAGGTAGTGCTCTTGCCTCCACCCACTTTGTAACATAATAAGTAAAAACCAAGATATACTTCTTACCTTTGGACATAGGATTGATAAGACCTACAAAATCAAGAGCCCAACTCTCAAAGGGTTCTATGAGAACCTGTGGCTGCAAAGGCATCTCGTCTGATTATACGAGCCGCCCCATTCTCTGGTAGCTATCACATTTCTGAACATACTCCTTTGCATCTTTGAAAATACTAGGCCAATAATAACCTAAGCAAAGGATATTATAAGCTATCCGCTTGTTTGCAAAGTGCCTCCATAAGGTTCATCATGAAAAGCTCTCAATATGTCATAGATCTCATCTTCCCTAACACACCTGCGAATAATCAAATCAGGTCCAATGAAAAATAGATCTCCCCTAATCCAAGAATAATCAACACTTTTTCTAATAATTCTCTTTTTCTGATTAGATGAAAAGTAAGGTGGAGAATTTCCTGTAGAAATATAATTAGCCATGTCTGCAAACCAAGGTGTTTTAATAGAGATGACAGAAAAATTTCATCTGGAAAGTTATCATTAACAGGAACATCCTCACCTACATGGTTAAGCCTAGATGAGAAATCAGATGCCTAATTTTTTTTTCCTGGCCTATCCAATACCGTGATGTCAAATTCCTGCAGCAGCAAAAACCACATAGTAATTCTGCCATTAGTGACTGGTTTATTCATGAGATAACAAATAAAAAAATGACATGTGTGCATAAAAAATTCATAACCTGTGATGTAGTGTCTAAACTTGTTAATAGCATAAATCATAGCAAGGAATTCTTTTTCAGTTACCGTATAATTCAGTTCTGCAGGAGTTAAGTTTTTACTAGTAAAATAAATGGCATGGGTTACAGGATCGTCCTTTTGACCCAATACTGCTCCTATGATTGAATCAGAGGCATCAATGGAAATATGAAAGGGAAACTTCCAATCTGGGCCTCTCAAGACAGGTGCTAAAAAATCTTTCCCTTGAGTTTATCAAATGTAGCTTGACACTCATCATTCCAATGAAATTCAGATTCCTTAGTCAATAATTTGAACAATGGAGAGGCTACCTTTGTAAAAAAATTTAACAAACCTTCTGTAGTAGCTTGCATGTCCAAGAAAACTTCACACTCGCTTTTGATTGATTGGTGGGGGCAGCTTTACAATAACTTCAAATTTTGTCAGATCAACCTTAATTCCTGAAGCAGAAACATGATGACCTAAAACAATACCTTCAGTCATAATCATAAAAAAACTTTCATTACTTAATGAAACATTAGTTTCTCTACATCTATGCAAAACCTTTTCAATATTATGTAAATCCTCATCAAAAGTATCACCCGTGACTGTAAAATCATCCATATAAACTTCCATGCAATCATGCAAAATATCAAAAAAAATACCAAGGACCCCCCGTTGAAATGTGGCTAGTGCATTGTATCGATCAAATGGTAATAATTTATATGCATAGGTACCCCAGTGACATGTAAATGTTGTCTTCTCCTGATCCTCCAGAGATATCCTAATCTGATTGTATCCGTTGAACCCATCTAGGAAGGAAAAGTACTTTTTCCATACTAGAGTGTCCAGTTTTGGTCTATAAACGGTAAAGTTAAATGGTATTTTAATGTATCTTTGTTTAGTTCCCTGCAATATACACACGATCACCATTTAAAATTCTTCTTGGGGATAATAAATAGCGGGGATACCCACTGGCTATCTTAGATAAGATAGATGAACCCTACATTTAACAATTTCTGCAATTCATCTTTTACAATTTCCCTTAAAGTAGAGTTCATCCTCCTTTGTGGCTGTCTCAAAGACCTAGTATTTTCTTCTATATAAATATGATGAATTCATGTGTCTAGGTGAATTCCCCTCATATATGTATATTCCCATGCAAATGTATCTAAATTTTTTTTTAATGTTTGAATTAATTTTTTTTCTTGTTCACGAGTTAAGGCATAATTAATGTTTAAATAATTTTCAGGAAAAATTTCAACTACCTTACTCCCCCATTCAGTCTTTTAATATGCAGGAAATGCAGGAGGTTATACTATGTTCATAAAAATCCCACAGATCAGTAATAATATCTAAATTATGAGTAGATTGTTCTTCTAAACGCTGTGGAAAATCAGAATTAGAAATACAACAATTTATTAGATTTTCCTCAAAATTTTCCTTAAGATTAATGGCTTGGGATATTATTAAAATTGGTCAAGTACACTCAGAATCATGCTCATCTTCTTCAACCCAAAGTGTATTATTTGGTCTCAAGAGGGGTTTAGTTGGGGGATACAAATTGATGCGCTTTTTTTCAGCCCCATAAGTGATGTTCATGTTTCTAGATCTACACCCTATGTAGGTATTAGTCGTGGCTAACCATAGCCTCCCCAAGATCAATAGATGCCCCCCCCCCCCAAGATGGTTTTAGGTTGAAGAACATAAAATTCTGCAGGGTACTCCCAAGAATATAATGAGATGACAATGTCTTCTAATACCCCTTTGGCTTAACCTTAGACCTATCTACTAATTCCAACATGGTAGGAGTGGGTAATAAGTCAAAGAATCCTATATGAGATAAAGTATCCATATTCATCACATTAATGGCTGCACCTAAATCAATCAAAGTTTTCTTTATGGGATACCCATTGATAAAGGTGGTAACCACGGGGATTCGAGGGTTAGCATATTTTTTAGTAACAAATCCGATCGACATTAAACTTGCAAGCTTTCAACCTACTTGAATTGTGGAGGGTTCTTTCTTTTGTCTTCCTGGTTTCTTGGTACATAGTTCCTTCACTGTTTTGGCATATATTGGGATATCCTTGATTACTTGTATTAATGGGATCTTAATGCACATATTTCTCAGTTCAGACACAAGATCGAACTCAGGCTGTTTTGTTTCTATTTCCATTTCCAACCTCTCTGGAAAAGGAGGTTGAACCGTATGGGATGAGGAAGATTCTTGTGGCCTAGATGATTTTTCTGGTTCTAGTGTGGTTTCATCTTCAGGTATTTCTAGGCTATCTTCCTCTACAATCTCTTCAATTATTTCGGGCCGAGTCACCACTTTTCCCGATCTAAGTTTAATTTCATGTAACAGTACAAGGAATTCCTGCAGCAGCACAGAGAATTCCTGCAGTGCAAGAACATAAGTTTCCTGCAGCGGCACAAGGAATTCCTACAGTATAGGAACATAAATTTCCTGTAGCAGCTGCGGTGCAATACAGTAGGTAGGAAAAGTGGGATAAGTGACCAATCCAATATTGTGAGCATATTGGATGGTTTTATTGTTGGGGTTAGATACTGGCTAAGAAGGTAGGTGTGTGGGACGAGGTTGGTTTGGTGGGGTAGTTAATTGAAGCTGTTGTTGTGGTTGTACCATTTTTTGTGTTGTGGGCTGTGGAGGATAAAAGTTTTGAGTTGGGAAAATTTGTGTAGCAAGGTAAGAATAGTTCCCTACCAATGTTGTTGAGTGGGCCAAGGCTACCAGGGCATTGGAATATTCCACATATGATTTTGAGCATAAGGAAATTGAAAATCGAATCATGACATACCTACAGGATCTGGCTGCCATGGTTTTTGAGGTTCCATTACATAAAGTGCATTGAGAGCTTCTTGATCTGCTATATATGTTGCTTTGATTTCATGTAGAGAAGGACATTGATCAATGGAATGCTCAGCTTCACAAATTCGACATATCTCTATACTGTCAGGAGGGCATTCCCTTAGAGCATGTTTCTTCCTGCATTTCGAGCAGAACATAGCCAAGGATTTCTCCATTTCATCATGTTTTTCCTATTTCTTCTTAGCCTACAAAACATCCAATTGTGAAGAAAAAGTGCTAAGAATGTTAGTTTTAAAATTTTCAAATAAAATACCCATTTTAGCTTGGGTTACTCCAGCTCCGACAACTGATTTAAAAAGCCTAGAATAAGTGTCCCTTGATCCTCCTCCAACCTTGGAATTTCCTATGGAATATCTTCTACAAAGCTCACACACATAATCATAGCTCAACTTTGATACATCACCTACTCCCATTAAATTTAAGACCTCCAGATACTCTGATCTGATTTCTTTAAGCAAAATGGTTTTCTTATTCTCTTGATCTAATTGATTCATCTTAGATCTTTGTAATTTATAATGGAATCTTTCCACAAAATATTCAAGTCTCTCCCCTTCCTTCTGAGTCATGCCAAAGATTTATTCCCTGAGATCCCTAGCCTTACAATAGTCTTGGTACTTTTTTAGGAACACCTTCTTCATTTTATCCCAAGTTGTAATGGAGTGTGATGCCAACCCCATAAACCACCTGAGAGTTGCATCCTTCAATGTAGCAGGAGATAAACTCATCTTATGAGCATTGGAAGAATATTCATAGCTTCTGCATAGTACATCGAATTCAAATAAGAAGGCATCAGGGTCTTCACTGGAGGCACCGCGAAAGTTAGGCAAGGTCGAGGGAGGAATTTTTTTCATCTGAGTAGCTCCAATAGTCTCCTTGATTGGAAATTCAAATGTGATCAGTTTCTCCTCATTCTCATCAGTGCCTTCTAGATGGGCCATATCAGTTCAAGAAAGAGTAGGACCTTGGAAGGCTACAGATTCTACAGAATCAATGGTCTGGAGTTCTGGTTCTATGATAGGATTCACGAGGAATTTCTCTTCAGGCTGACCACTGGGTAGAGATGTTTTCCTTCTTGTAAGGGGAGATTCAAGATGGGTATAAATAGAAGATTTTCCAATAGAGGATTCTGCTGTAGAATTATTAACTTGCCCAGGACTACAAACCTCATGTTCGGAATATTCTTTCTTTGTTGCCTTCTTTCTTGCAGAATTCCTTGTTCTAGAAAGTGTATTAGTAAATGAAGTGGTGCTCACACCACCATGAAAAAAATTTGAAAATATTGAACCTATTCATCTATTATACAAAAAAATTCCAAACTCTACATACCAAAAAATCAGGTTATGGCTTTGGCGAATTTCAGACCTCTGTGGGTGTGTGGGCTTTTCCCTTCGTCTTATCGCTTTGACTCCGCCCGTCCTACAAAAACAAAAATAGACAAAATCAAACAAAAACACTTCTAGTAACATCCCTTAGCACCTCCCCGAAAACGACACCAAAATGTTGATTCAAGTTATACACTTATAATTTTCCAATCATAAATTGTCACCCCAGGGTAGGTAAGCTTGTGAGATACTATGCAAAATATATGTAGGCTTATTACTGCAATTGTTCATAAATTAACTATTCATACACACAAAAACTAATGCCTCTTTCTTGCATCAATAATTAGTAGCAAAGACTATGTAGTGGACTACAAAATCCGTCTACAACTCTCGGTATTATTGATATTGGCCATGAAAAGATAAAAGATCAAATTACAACAATCAAGAAACCAACTTAGACAATCGTGAATCCAAGCTTTGATCAAATGAAATTAACACATTAACATAAGAAACTTAATCATTTAATCAATTAACAATCTACTGCTGGAACTTTAGAAAGAATGCATTAGTTGTGTAAAAGAATTATTGTTGCATAAAAAATAATTAAACACACACACTGCGTTGTAGGAGTTGTGAGCGAAGGGGGCCATCCCTCACTCACGACCCCTTCAAAACTCGAAGAGGTTGCTCAGAAAAGTAGACAGAACATAAGATATTGTATTAATATGAAAATATACAACCAAGTACAATCTGTTATATTGCTTATCAGTCGAAATCCTGACCCAAAAACCCTTTACTATATGAAATACATATGCTTTTATACAGTCTTTAAAGCCCATATTTGGCTCGAATAAGGAAAATGACTAATCTAAGCTATCAACGAACAATACAGGTCCAGATTATCAAATTTAGATTCTGTTGAATTTAATCCATGACTGAAAGCATGGATTAGATGATTTATGTTACATAGCTGAAGTTGCCTCCTCATGTGGTTATGATAAGAAATATGTAGGTTTGGGTTGTTTCAAAAGGAGTTTCGAAGCAACCAATAGGATAGCCTTCATGTGCAATGAATTCTCCACAAAACCCAGGTTCTTGCTGGATCTGGAAATAAGTAGAACATATTCAATTGCTGATGTTGCTATAGGAAATTGAAGCTTCTGCAGGAAATCTGGAGCTGCTGTAGGATATTCGGATCTTCTGCAGGAAATCCGAAGCTGCTGCACAAAATGTGGGGATGAATCGAAGAGGAATTTATGAGTTGAGGAACCTGGGAAAACAACAATTCATAAGTGAAAATGGTGAATATTTTGTAGCCAATATGCAGGAAATACAAGACAGAGTCAAGCAACAACTACAAGAAAGCAGCAACAAGTATAAACGAAGAGCAGATTCCAAAAGAACTCATTTAGACTTTAATGTTGGAGACATGATTATGGCACATCTTCGGAAAGAAAAATTTCCTAAATGGGAATATAATAAGTTAAAACTGAAAAAGATTGGACCATGTAAAATTTTGAGAAAATTTTCCACGAATGCTTATGAAAGAGAACTACCTAAAGATTTTTTCATTTCACCAATCTTTAATATTTCAGATCTATACCCCTTTAAGGAACCAGTGAATTATCCTACCGATGCACTTGTTAGTGACAAATTTCAATGGGATAAACAATTGCCTTCAACACCAGCAAAGCAAAATGAATCCATCATCGATCAAAGAGTGGCTAAAAGGACCAGAAATAAAGAGTATCTTCAATACTTGGTCAAATGGAAGAATCAACCCGTCGAAGATGCTACTTGGATGACATGAACAGAGATTTAAAAATATGGTACCATCATTGAAGAACTTTAGAAGCAAAACATATGATTGCATCTTCTTTCTTCCCAAGTAGTATGATGTAGGAGCATCACATATTTTTATTTGTTGTAATTATTTAATTTGGAAATTTAGAAATTTATAGATTTTATGAGTCATTGTAGAATTAATTAGGAGATTAGGAAGTTAGGATGGGTTCCTAAAGTTGAGAGATTTGATAGATTGCTTCCATCCTAAATAAATAGTCATGTAATTATTTGTAATGTTCAAGCTTTGGAGTGTGATTTTATTAATGAAATTTTTGTGTGTTTAGTTTTGGGAAACGATGCACTAGAATATATATATATACATATATATATATATATATATATATATATATATATATATATATATATATATATATATATATTCTTTTCTCTATATATATAATATGTGTGTATATATGTTTGTTATTGTTGACCTTAGTAAAATATTTGAATACATAGAAGGAAAAAGTAATTAAAGGTGAAATCATTTAGTTAGAAAAATGTGTAATTTATTAATTTTTTAATATAAATTAATAATAATAATAATAAATTATTCAAAATACAATTCAAACTATAACAAAAACTACACATGGTATATATATTAGAGACAAAAAATTACTATATATCCATCGAAATCACACATTTACTAAGCAATAAACTCGATTAAATCTCTTTTACATGTAATTTTTTTTTTCAAGTTTTGCATTTAAAAAAAAGTTTAAAAAAAAGTTTGCATATAATGAGATTTGATCTCTCTGAGCTTTTGGTAGACCTGTTAAGATGGATTTATACTGATTGTATTTAGTATACATGTTGAGTAAGATTTTGACATCTTATATAAATAAAATTTCAATTACTTTATCTCTATATAAAATTGATGTAAAATGAAGATGATTGAAACACTTTATTTATGGAATACATTGGTTTTTTTGTTGTTACTATTTTTTAAGTTGTAATTGTAAGTATTATTATATTATTTTTAAATATGATGTCGTGGTACAACCTCCCTTGGTGCAATAATTAATAAAAAAGTCTATCAAAATTCAATGGTCAAACTAACATTATTGCTATAGGAAAATGTGTATTGATTGATCATCTTCATTCAAGAGAAATCAGATTAAAATTACCTCATTAGTGATTTATAAAAGAATAAACCTTTACTCTTCCAAAATATTAAACCATTAACCTATTAAACAAACTTATATATATATATATATATATATATATATATATATATATATATATATATATATATATATATATATTAAAATTACCTCATTAGTGATTTATAAAAGAATAAACCTTTACTCTTCCAAAATATTAAACCATTAACCTATTAAACAAACTTATATATATATATATATATATATATATGTAACTCTACCTTTATTTTATCATTCTAATACCATCTAAAAGATTATAAATAATTTGTATCTACCCCTAACATCAAAATTACACAATAAACCACAATTCTTAAATTATAACCCTACCACTTAAAATACAATTTCATCACTACAAATGAAATTTAAAAGTTTATTAAAATTTTGGATATACTCATAATATCAAAATTACACAATAAACAATGGTTTACAAAGCGAGATTCTCAAATTATAACTCTACCACGGCCTTAAAAAATACGGTTTCATGGATCTAATACCATTTTAAAGTCATTTTGGATTTCCCATGTCATCAAAATTACACAATAAATATTTCTTTCTAATTATGTACTGTAAATAAAAACACAAAAAAATGCGCGGAAGAGTAGAAACTATGGAAACAGAAAGGGTGGAGTCTTCTTGATTTCCAAGGAACTGGAACAAACTGGTTTTCCCATTTTTGTGTGCCTAGAACTTCTCTTCCTTACTAGAACTTTTTTCCTTGATTGCATAGACCAAGAGAATTTAGTGGTGTGAACATACAGAGTAAGCAAAGAGAGAAAAACCAATCCATGAATGAGGCAACAAAAAATATCAGGCAGGCTCATATTGAAGCTACCATCGCCCTAGCTAGTTTATTTCCATTCTGTCTGTAAACATATTTTAGTTATTTGATATTAATGAAATGAAGTATTATTTCCGCTGTATCTCTGTGTTTATGTCTACTTCTGTATTCTATTGTGTTCCTGCATAAATCTAGATCAACAACACAACTATAATAGACCTCTCCATAAATTTAATGGTCACAACCCCTTTGAATTGGGTCTGATATTTCAACCATTATGTCCCCTCAATATTGCACTGCCTTTTCAAACTACATAATAAGAATCTTCCCATGTTCAGTCTAAATTTGATAAAGCCACCGGGTTTATTGAGTATATTCCACACATCAGCCAACAGGTTCACGACATCCTAGAGAAAGCTAATTCCAAATAAAAATAATGATATGATCAACATCGGGTGCCCCATAGGTTTTAGGTGGGCGACAAAGTTTGGTTACATTTGTAGAAATAGTGCATCACTGGAGCACATCGTAAGCTTCGACCACTACAATACAGGTCTTACACCATCATGAAGGATGTGGGAGACAACGTTGTCGAGCTCAGTATCCCCCCATTCCTTATCTTGCACCCTGTATTCAATGGGGACCGCCTTCAGCCGTACTTTACACCCTTGTTGGACAGATCAAACATTGTTGATTAGTTGAAACCAACATAGCTCAACCAAGGTTGCATTGAACATGCCACAACTAATTAGTAGATCATAGAAAAATATATCAAGAACACTCGTAAATAGAGGATCCAACTGTATCGAGTTGTCAAAGCTAGCCAACTCTTGCACCAGGTCAAATGGCTCACCGGGTACTAAGTTCATTAGAAATTTCCCCATCTCATGGAGGTACTAAACACAATGGGTACCATTGCTTTCTAAAGAGTAAGGACTGATCCAAGTGGATATTGGTGGCCACCCACCTATTCCACTTGGACCCACAATACTGTTTCTTTCAGTTTCATTTATTGTAGCGAAATTTAATATTTTTGGCAGTTTTTCAGGTCGTGAACTTTCAGAGCCATTTTGAGGCCCTAAACGATGCTTTTTTGGAAAACAGACAAATAAATAACTATTTCAAATGGTTTTCAATTGAAATTTTTATTCATTAGATATATCTTTCTAATGAGCTATCATACGCATCAAATAAGGATCATATGCCAAAGTTATGACCCCGGGAAGTTGGTGTACCAACTAACCCCAACATGGCCCACAATATTTTTCCGCTTCATATTCTAGGGTTAGATTTTTGGATGTTTGGGATTTTCCCTTGTTTCTCAATAATAAAAAGGCTTGTGAGCCTTATTGTAGCATAGTTTAGAGGCATGTAGCCACCACATCTCTTCTCAGAGATGAGCTACCATTGTCCAAGCTACTTTATTTCCATTCTACATGTAAACAGTTTTTAGTATTTAGTTAAATTTTCATTGTAGCTATGGGTTTATGTTTAAATATGTATTTCATTTGTTCCTACATAAATCTGGATCGTATTAAAATTTAAAAAAAAAAATTGTTTCTTCTATAAATATTTCATAATAAAACTCAAATAAATTGTTTGAATATGATGCAAGAGCATCACATATTTTTATTTGTTGTAATTACTTAATTTGAAAATCTATAATTTTCTAGATTTTATGAGTCATTATAGAATTAATTAGGAGACTAGGAAGTTAGGATAGGTTCCTAAAGTTGAAAGGATAATTCTTAACTTCCTCCAAATATCTAGGAAGAAGTTTCTCTTGAAGAGATTCGAGAGATTACTTCCATCCTAAATAAATAGCCATGTAGTTATTTGTAATGTTCAAGTTTTGAGTGTTATTTTATTAATGAAATTTTAGTGTGTTTAATTTTGGGAAGCGCTGCACTGTTTTTGGTATCAGAGCCCATTATTTAGATTATTTTTTATGAACCTTTGAATCTCAATTTACATATTTTCTACAAGGAAGACATATCTCTCTCATTGTACACGGGTTATGTTAAAAGGAGAATTTTGAAGCATTACGCAGTCAAGAACGAGTTCTTTTTGGACATGGAAATGAATGTAATCATTGCATGGGTGGAAGCTATTAGGTTCAATACCAAGTGAGAAATTTTGGGCTGCCATGATGACTCTCAGTGACGAGGAAGCTTTCTATAATCAGTTAGAAATAAATGAAATATAAATATTGCATACATTTGTATCGAATTAGCAAGGTAATGTGTTTGATTAAATTCAAATCGTATTTAGGCGATTTGGGGTTTTGGGTAACTGTTCCAGTTTGCCATGAAACAAATTGTTTTCTTTTGAAATTATTTTTCTCATTAAGGCACTTACTCTAATTATAATCAGTTAGTGGGGCTGTGTTGAATCGAACAAAGCTGAAAGTGGTATTGTTGCATGAATACACTGCCTACGAGTTGTGAAGAGTGTATGATTATGATTTCTGTGAGTTTTTAAAGTAGTATGTTCACGTTGCCTGCGAATTGTGAAGTGTTTCCTCCAAAAATAGATATCCAAGTAATTTCCTTCATCCGGTCCAACTGTCATTTCTTCCTCGAAATTGTTTTCGCCCCGTTTTTTTCTCTGCAGCAATATTCAGTATATTTTTTTGCGGTAATGCTCAGTTTTTTATCCCTTTGGTGTATTATCCGCTCAATTGAATATCATGTAATATTCAAGAAACTAGAGTGTATTTTGTTGATTGTTAACCTGATTATTTGTGTTGAAATCCGGTAGTAACCTGCATGTTCCAACATGTAAATCTGAAATTTTTTATGGTACACTCACCAAAGAGAAGTCGCTCTATGGGAAAACAAAGTCTATGCAGAGTTAGAGGATTTCTTGTTAATGTTGGCATTATGATACATGTGTTGTCCTTGATGGAAATCCACTTGTAAAAGACCAAGTATATGGAAACTGGATGAGTTCAAAAGTGACAAAGTGATGGAACAAAATGACATAAAGTTGGGACAGAGGTTTGCATATTAGAATCAGAAGATGGTTAAAAATAAGTAATTGAAGATCTATATGCGAGTTAGTGAAGGCAAAGTCACGTATACACGTGGATACGAAGAAAAAAAGTCGTCTATGTGCTAGCACACTAATTTTATAATACCAAGGGCCTTTACCATGGTATTAGCCCACAATATTTAGTGTAGTAATGGTTATTTGATCCCATCCAAGGATACCATCGAAACTTGTGTGATTAAGGCTCAAACTATATAAGGAGGTGAAAATCAAAATGCTAAGTGTTCATAAGTAATGTTAATGAATGATTACTTCAATATAAAGTATATTTGCGTGGTATGGGATATAGTTGACTGATAAATATAATATAAAGATGCACTCATAAATACAATGATGGATCAGGATCTATAGACCTGAAATGACTATGTATTTGCATGATCTGTTTATGAGTTGTTTAGATCTATAGTCTGGCTCATGTTTGCTGCAGTGAAGGGTATGATCTGAGTAAGTTTGAAGTTATGAAGTATTGTGCAGTCCTGAATTATTTATAGAACTATACGTGTTTTTGACACGAGTAAGACATGTATACACGCGGGTTTGGTTCTGTAGAGGTGCATATATATTCAACAAAAATATTTAGATCTATAGGCGAGTTGGTTTCGAGATAAGCGCAATCATACATGAATAAGTCTTCTAGAAGGCACGTATGCAAGCCAGGGTCTTTGCTAAAGAATGATGAAGAAAATGTCTGATCAGTTTTGCTATGTTTCTGTTGTCTGTCAATGATGTCTTCATATAGATCTGGGTTGTTTGAGTATTAATTATGCTACCATTTGATTGTGATTAAAGATCAGTGATTGGTTGATTGAAAAATATTGATGTTGATAACTACATGAGGGTTCTGTAAGTTGACAAAATATTTCAGAACATCTCTGGTCAATTCTATGACGGAGTCAGAATTCCAAATTTTTGTATATTGAGATATATACGCAAGTTGCGCCACATAAAAGCACATATGCACACAAGTTTCCTTAACAATAGTAGTGTATATATTTTGGCATAAAAATGGTTAGGGTTGTAGTTTATTCTATGTGTTGAAGCAGTATTCTGTATTCAGTTCTGTGGTCTAGTTACAGTGATCTCACTGTTCTCTTTGAATTGGGTTGATGTTTACTTCAGTTGATTTACAAATTGTGATGTGTTAAAACTGTTGGATCCAGTGTGAAACTTTATAAAACATGGTCCGCGATGGTGCTGAGGGTTGGAGCCTTCAGTGAGGAATTTGAATCTTCCTGCCAGTAGGAGCTGGTGATCAGATCAAGGGGTTGTAGCTCCCTTCCAGTAGTGGCTGGTAAACTAGATCAAGGGGTTGGAGCTCCCTTCCAGTAGCAGTTGGAGAAAAAGTGAAGGTTGCAGCCTTACGAAGGTGGGTGCTTGCATACTGGTATTAGTATACACCAGTACAAGATTGTAAGCAATTTTCTATACAATAAATATTGAAGACAAAGAAATCAACACTAATGGTTTTCTTTCACATTGTGTTTCCACCTTAAATCCTGGTTTTCATGTGTGTTTCTTTGTTCTTAATGCACATGTTTACTGCTTACTAAATGTCTGATGAATAATTAATGCACTATTCTAGGTAAAGTTATTGAATATTTGTCTGAATTAAAATTTCTCCGGGGGTACGCTAGTTTCCTGAATTAAAGTCACGTACATACGCTAGTTGGCTTAAGTAAATTCACGTATAGAATTCAAAAAAGAAAAGTAAAAGTTATTGTTGAGTTTTAAACAATGATTCACCCACCCCCCCCGCCCTCTCATTATTTTTCCCAACAGTTAACATTGCAGGTGATTGGTTAGCTGTGAAGAAATAGGCCTACAAAATTGTTGAAAGATAATCACTTGCCAAAATTAAGTTTTATGCAGTAAGCTAGAATATTTATAACCTCTGCCACTTTAGAGTGTGATTGCATAGGATTGAATTTTTTTAAGGATAGAGCCTTATCTGTGTTTAATGGTTATTATAAATTCACAACATAGATGTATGATTGTGAAGTGTAAAATATGTATGCCATAAAAAAAGGGCACTCGTAATATTTAATTTGAAGTCATAAAGTGTTTTTATTTTTTAAGAGGAGGCCTTAAGAAAATAATTTGTAAGGATATTATATTTTAATTAATATGGTCCATAGATCTAGAGGATCCAGAGGAGATGGAATTGGTCAAGGAAGACCAGCTGCAAATAAAGTTTTTCTTGAAGAAGTAAGACATATTAGAACCAGATTATATGCATTGGAGAAAACACATCAAAGAGATGTTGACATTGATGATATTAGTGAAGCGGAAGAAATATCAAAAGAAGAATCTGAAGCTGAAGAAATTCTAGAAAATAAAATGGTCAAGATGATCACGAGAATAAGTACCAAGCCAATATTGGACGTGCCTATGTATGAATTAAATTTAAATCCTGAAGAATTGGTCGACTGGATAGGTACCATGGATACAAATTTTGACAATGAAAATGTAGCTGACGAGAAGAAAGTTAAGTTCAGAGTGACCAAACTATAGGGACATGTTGCACTATGGTGGGACAACGTGCAAGCTAAAAGGAGAAATAGAAACAAAGGGAATATCACTAGTTGGAATTGAATGGTGGCCAAGCTCAAAGGTAAATTTCTTCCTCGAGATTATCAGTTGAATCGTTTTCACCAAATGCAAAATCTCAAGCAAAAAGTTACGTCTGTAAAAGAATATATATAAGACTTTTATAGATTGAGTATAAGATCTGGTCATATGGAAGTAGATGAAGAAAAACTATCAAGGTATATTAATGGCCTAAGATTCGAAATACGATATGAATTGAATGTTTTGTCTCTAAAAAATGTTGAAGAAGCTTGCCAGATAGCCCTTAAGATTGAAGAAAAATTGGCAAGAAAGAAGAGTTAAAGAGGAAGAGGGCGAGGCACAATAAGAAGCAGGGGATCATCAAGTTGAGGACAATCAAGCAGAGGATATTCAAGTGGAATATTTCCCATTGATAAAAAAGAACGAAAGCAGTTCACAGCAGGCAAAACCATCAAGAGAAGATTTCAGAGGACGAAGACCATATCAAAGAGGTAGAGATCAATCTTTTGTGGTAATATGTTATGTATGTAGAAAAGTTGGTCATAAAGCTAATGAATGTCCATAAATATTTTCTAGTCAAGGAAGAACACGTATAACAAAAACTGATACAGAAAGTTTACAATCCTCTACAGATGAAAATGCACCTAAAACTGGTGAATCTTTGATGATAAAAATAACTTTATTAAAGACCGCTGAAGAAGTAAAGGGACCCACACAAAGAAAAAAATTTGTTCAAAACTATCTGTAAATCAGGAGGAAAGTTTTGTAAAATCATTATTGATAGCCGGAGTACTGATAATGTAACATCCACATAAATTGTAGAAAATTTGAATTTAAAGAAGACTAAACCTCCTACTCCCTATAAAGTTTCATGGTTGCAAAAAGGACATCATATATTAGTTAATGAACAATGTGAAGTGGAGTTTCAAATAGGATGTTATAAGGATAAAGTTCTTTGTGACATTATGCCTATGGATGTGTGTCATGTCTTTCTTGGAAGGCCATGGAAATATGACAGGAAATAAATGCATGATGGAAGGAGAAATACCTACACTTTTGAAAAGGATGGTGAAAATCATGTACTTTTACCTTTGAAGAATGAAAAAGAACTAGAATAAGACCAATCCAAGGTAATATTACTTGGTGGGAAATAATTTATTCAAGAAATCAAGCATGAGGAGATAAATTTTGCCTTGATTGGTAAGCCAAAGGGAGTCCTCACAAGCACAAATTTGAATGATCTTGCAGAAGAAATAAAAAATATGATGAATGAATTTATTGATGTTGTAGTGGATGAGTTCCTCCCATTAGAAGTATCAACAATCATATTGATCTCATTCTAGGTGTTAGCCTTCCTAACAAAGCAGCTTACAGAATGAATCCAAAGGAGAATGAAGATATTAAAAATCAAGTGCAGGAATTATTGGATAAAAGCCTCATTCGAGAAATTTTAAGTCTGTGTGCTATTCCAACGGTGCTAACTCAAAATAAGGATGGCAGATGGAGAATGTATACAGATTCTCAAGCAATAAAAAAAAACACAATCAGGTACAGGTTTCCATTACCCCATATTGATGATCTTATAGATTGTCTAAGTGGTGCTGCATATTTTTCTAACGTAGATTTGAAAAGTGGATATCATCAAATCAGAATCAGAGATGGTGTTGGATGGAAAACAACATTCAAAACTAATAATGGTTTATATGAATTGCTAGTAATTCCCTTTGAACTTACCAATGCTCCCAACAATTTTATGAGACTAATGGATGAAGTTTATCTTGATGATATCTTAATTTACACTTAATCAAAAGAAGAGCACCGAAGACATCTTAAGATGGTTTTGAAGAAACTATAATAAGAGAAATTGTTGATTAATCTAAATAAATCTAGTTTCATGAAGACAAAACTATTGTACTTGGGTTTTGTAATTCCAAGTGAAGTCTTAAATATGGATCAAGAAAAAGTGAAGGCCATAATTAATTGGCCAAATCCAAGAAGCATTTTAGAGGTAAGAAGTTTTCATGGATTGACAAGTTTTTAAAGGAAATTTTTCAAAAAATTCAATTCCATATGTGCTCCAATTGTAGAAATTGTTAAAGAGAAAAATAAACCATTCCATTGGACGTAAGAAACTAATAAAATTTTCCAATTATTAAAGAAAATTATCATAGAACAACCTATTTTAGCATTTCCATATTTCAATAAGTTGTTTCAATTTGAAACTGATGCCAGTGCAACTGCAATAGGAGTTGTCTTAATTCAAGAAGAAAAAATAGTTGCATACTACAGTGAAAAACTTAATGAGGCCAAGCAAAAATATTCTTCTTATGATAAAGAATTTTATGCCATCATACAAACTCTAAAGAAATGGAGACATTATCTTATGCCAAAAGAGTTCATCCTCTATATAGATAATCATGCTTTACAATATATCAACAATCAAACAAAATTGAGTCAAAGACATGTTAAATGGATTGAATTTTTACAAAATTTCATATTTATCATCAGCCATAAAAGTGGGCAATAAAAAAAAATAGCAGATGCATTAAGCAGAATCAATTCAATTTCGAATTCCAAGTAAATGTCTTAGGATTTGATGAGATGAAAGATATGTATAAAGATGATTCAAATTTTAAAGAAGCTCATGAATCTTGTGAAAATCCTGTAAGTAGAGATAGAACTCCATGGTTAGATTACATGATACAGGAGGGACTTATGTTCAAAGGAAAATAATTATGCATTCCAAGATGTTCGATGGGGGGAAATTTGTTGAAAGAAAATTGTTATGCACTGGATTGAGTCCATTTCAAATTGTTTATGGGATGCATCCAAGAGGAATTTATGAGTTGAGGAACCTGGGATAATAACAATTCAGAAGTGCAAATGGTGAATATTTTGTAGCTAGTATGTAGGAAATACAGGACAGAGTCAAGCAACAACTACAAGAAAGCAACACCAAGTATAAATGAAGAGTAGATTCCAAAAGAAGACAATTAGAATTTAATTTTGGAGACCTTATTATGGAACATCTTTGGAAAGAAATATTTCCTAAAGGGGTATTTAACAAGTTAAAACTAAAAAATATTGGACCATGCAAAATTTTGAGGAAATTTTCCTCGAATGCTTATGAAATAGAACTACCTAAAAATTTTGGCATTTCACCAATCTTCAATATTTCATATCTATACCCCTTTAAGGAAGTGGTGAATGATCCTACTGATGCACTTGCTAGTGACAAAGTTCAATGGGAGAAATAACTACCTTCAGCACCAACAAATCAGATTGAATCTATCATCAATCAAAGAGTGGCTAAAATGACCAGAAATAAAGAGTATCTTCAATACTTAGTCAAATAGAAGAATCAATTAGTTGAAGATGCTACTTGGATGACAACGACAAAGATCTAAAAAATTATGGTACCAACATTGAAGAACTTCAAAAAAAAAAAAATATAACAAACAAACAAACAAACATATGATTGTATCTTTTTTCATCCCCACCAGTATGATGCAGGAGCATCACATACTTTTATTTGTTGTAATTATTTAATTTGGAAATCTAGAATTTTATAGATTTGATGAGTCATTGTAGAATTAATTAGGAGATTAGGAAGTTAGGATAGGTTCTTAAAGTTGAGAGGATAATTATCAACTTCCTCCAAATATGTGGGGAGAAGTTTCTCTTGAAGAGATTAGAGAGATTGCTTCCATCCTAAATAAATAGCCATGTAATTATTTTATTAATGATATTTATGTCTGATTAGTTTTGGGAAGGGCTGCACTAGAATATTTGTATTAACTATGAGCTATATATATATATATATATATATATATATATATATATATATATATATATATATATATATATATATTCTCTCTATATATAGAATATGTGTGTATATATGTTTGTTATTGTTGACATTGGTAAAATATTTCAATACTTAGAAGGAAAAAAGTAATTAAGGTGAAATAATTTAGTTAAAAAAATGTGTAATTCATTAAATTTTTAATATAAATTAATAATAATAATTTTTTTTTCAAAATACAATTTAAACTATAAGAAACTACACATGGTATATATATGAGACAAAAAAATTCACTATAGATCCATCTAAATCACAGAATTACCAAGCACTAAAATGGATTAAATCTCTTTTGGGTATAATGAGATTTGATCCCTCTCATCGGTTAAGACTTTGCATTCTAAAAAGAGGAAATGGATTAAATCTCTTTTGCGTATAATGAGATTTGATCCTGCTCATCGGTTAAGGCTTTGCATTCTAAAAAGAGGTTTACATATAATGATATATGAGATTTGATCCCTCTCAGCGCTTAGTAAATCCGTTAAGATGAAATTTTACTAATTGTATTTAATATGCATGTTGAGGAAAATTTGATATCTTATATAAATAAACTTTAATTACTTTATCTCTATATATAATTAATGTAAAATGAAGATGATTGAAACATTTTGACACATTCATTTTTTTTTGTTACTATTTTTTAAATTGTTATTATAAATATTATTATATTATTTTTAAATATCACATCAGGGTACAACCTCCGTTAGTACAATAATTAATAAAAAAATCTATCAAAATTCAATAGTCAAACTAACATTATTACTATAGGCAAATGGATGTTGATTGATCATCTTCATTCAAGGGAAATCAGGTTGGAATTACCTCATTAGTGATTAGTGATTACTCTAGTTTTATTTGATCCCTCTCATACATATATATAAATATAACTCTACCTTTATTTTATCATTCTAATACCAGCAAAAAGATTATAAATAATTTTATCTACCCCTAACATCAAAATTACACAATAAACCACGATTCTTAAATCATAACCCTACCACTTAAAAATGCAATTTCATCACTGCAAATGGCATTTAAAAGTTTCTTAATATTTTGGATCTACCCATACTATCAAAATTACACGATAAACAATGGCTTACAAAGCGAGATTCTCAAATTATAACTCTACCAGGACCTTAAAAAAATACAATTTCATGGATCTAATACCATTTAAAAGTTATTTTTGATTACCCATGTGAAATAAACACTGATTTTGTCTAATTTAAAAAACGCACGGAAGACAAGAAACCCGCGGAAACAGAAAGGATGGAATCTTCTTGATTTCCAAGGAACTGGAACAAACTGGTTTTACCATTTCTGTGTGCCTAGAACTTCTCGTCCTTACCAGAACCTTTTTTCTTGATTGCATAGAGCAACAGAATTTAGTGGTGTGAACATACGAGTAAGCAAAGAGAGAAAAACCAGTCCATGAATGGAGTCCATGGAGCAACATAAAAGAGCAGGCAGGCTCATATTGGTGGCCATAGACGAGAGCAAGGAGAGCATCAACGCTCTCCGGTGGGCTCTTGACAACCTGTTTACATCGCAGGATAGAATCATTCTCATTCATGCTCAGCGTGATGCAGTTTCCTATTTCGCAGTTGGAAGCCCTGGTCAGTATTTTCAAGCATATTTACTCCGGCTGTACTGGGGATTTGGAGATTGCAATTGACCCTAAAATGGTGCTAAGGGTTTTAGATTTAATGTGGAAGGATTTTAATCTTGTGGCCACAACAAGGAGTAGAATGAGCGGGCTCTGTTGCTTCATCCCAGAGCTTGCAATGGAAAAATTTCATCTTGAAGTGTTTTATTCTGTTTTGGGTTTGTTGGAGAGGCCAAATTCTGATTGCAGTTTGCTGTGAGCAGGCTTCATGGTGCCAGTAGACGTGTTGAAGCTGTTGGAAAACGATATCAAGAAGTCTACAGAGAAGATTTTGGCGAAAGCAATGGAATTATGTAAATCCAAAAATGTAAGGTCTACTGTTGTTGTACAGTGGAATTAGAGAAGTTAGTATGAACTAGATTGGAGGGTTGATTCAAAACTAATATAGTTTATTTGAAGTTAGTGTGAGCTAGATTGGAGGGTTGATTCCAAACTAATATAGTTTATTTGATGTTCAGTTGAATGATAAGCATTTCTTCTCTAATCTATTGTATCCCTTTTAACCACGCTTTCATTACAAATTGCACTGGGAGAGAAAAGTTCTTTAGAGCTTCATCTGGAGGGGGAATCTATCAATACTCTGTGCACTTATTGTATAGTAATGTATTGAATCTAGATGGTGTATTGGGCCTGTAGAGTGTAGACATTCAGAAAAGCCTATTTAAATCTGGTTCCAGGGTCCCAAGCTGCAGGATGTGTCTCTTAAACTCGTACAAATAACTAAGGTATCGGTACCAATTATTGGAGTTTAAGACCTGCAAGTTTGAACTTTACAATTTTGGAGTGCACATTAGACTCACTAATAGATAGATCTAGGCTCGCACGTTTCTTAATTGAGTGTTAAAATCCTTCCATCCATGAGAAAAAAAAAGTAATGTTCAGTTAAAAGCCAGTGCTGACCTCCTCAGTCACTGTCAGAATGTAATTGGCCAATAAGCATGAATGGTATATTTGAACCTTAAACCTTTTCAACTCAAAATAAAAACCATCTTAGAGCAAGACACCAGTGCAGATTGGACTTATGGTTAAGTGCCTTTATGATCATTTCAAAATTAATGAGACATTTAACATCAATCTTGTTCCATCAATTAAGGTCCGGGGTCTTTTTAGTTTAGGATTGAAAATTTTAGAGGAATGTCTTTCTACAGATCAGTTTCATGGAGTTAGGCTTAATGGTTCACATTTTGCACTAAAAGCATTTGCCAATCAATATAGAAGCCCCACCCAAATTCGAAACTTAATTTATCTATCTGATTGAGGCATGTATGTGTACAGTTGCATTAGGTTTAGAAATATAATGGCAGTCCCACTAACTCATCTCAAATCTCTCTGGTGACAGATAGCAAGTCTACCAATTCTCTTGATTAAAAAAACACAAAGTTCAAAAAAACACAAAGCCAATTGCCATGACTGAATCAGTTATGATATTCATCCTATCATCTAAGTTCTGAGATATTAGTACACTATTGTTATGAAAATATGGCAATATCAATTCGAAGATCAGAACATAGTTTTGCACAAATCACACCAATGGCAATCTGTCGCGTTTCCGTGGAAAACCTTATAGATTTTTTCTTCCTTTGTCCCAGGTGACCCCGGAAATAGAGGCTCGCACTGGAGATGCCAGGGAGGTCATATGTGATGCTGCAAAAAAGTATAATTCTGACATGGTGGTTCTAGGTAGTCATGGATACGGAGCTTTTAAGAGGTATGGTTGAACGAAATTGCTCCCCTATCCGCACCTCTAAGAAGCACACTTGCAAAATAAAATAAAAACCAATGTTACTGTTGTGCTTGATTTAAAATGATTCATGTCATTATTGTAAATCTAGCAATTCCCTTCATTTTGTAATACAACATTTCTTTTAAGCAGTGGGTATTGGATTCTGCAGGGTGGTTCTCGGCAGTGTGAGTGACTATTGTGTCCACCACGTACAGTGCCCTGTTGTTGTAGTGAAGCCCCAGCAGAACAAGGCTCATTGATTTTTATTAACCTCATGCCATCAATGCGCTCTGAATCATTTAATGCTGGTTGGTCTCTATGAGTTCTGCTCATTGATTTTTATTAACCTCATGCCATCAATGCGCTCTGAATCATTTAATGCTGGTTGGTCTCTATGCACATATTACATCTAGTAGAAATAATATTTCAAAACATGGACTTGGGAATTTAAGTATTTACTCGTAATATTGGTTGGTAATTTCCCACATCTTTCCAGAACATTGAAAATAGGCTCTGCTTTATGTATGTGTGTAGGAAATTATGGTTGTCACTAGAAAAAAGGAATGCGCTTAATGGAATATATATTTCCATTTTATTAGTCCCTGCCTTGGGACTATAGCATTCACTCGAGCATTGAATCTATATTAAATTGGATTGACACTTTAGAATTAATATTAATTTGAAGTCATTCGCTCGAGCATTGAATCATGTACTAGAAAAATATTTTAGAAAAGTAGGCGATACAATGGTTATTTATTCATTTATTCATGTATTTCAATGGATGATAATTTTTTCATATGGCCTTCAAACAAAGATATTGGGACCAAGTTAATTTCTCGAAGTCAAGTTTAAGGGGATAATTGTTAGCATAGTTTGGGTAAACTTGACTAGTTCATAGTGCATGGCTCAATTAGAGACAATTTGATACATTCATTATAGGATTTACTATTGGCATTTTACTATGGCTTAGGACAACTTGAGATTTTGATGACCCAAGGTATTTTCATGTAAGGTAGTATATTTAAATGCATGATGACTCCATTGTAATATTATTTTGGGCCATTGTAAGTGCATGGCTCAAAAATAGGAGTTTGTAAAATGTTGAACAATTTGTGGGTGACAATGCTAAATGGTTTTTCCATTTTTAGTGTATATAACCCATATTACTTGAAAATTTATCATAAATTGTGATTATTTTATTCATGTTTTAGTTAAATCTTTCTATCCTATTCTTTATTAATAACACATTTCTAATATTAATCTCTATAATCAAATGACAACAATAAACCTTTAACGAAGTCAGGAATGGAACATTCTCATTATTTTGGGAGAAGACACAATCTCTAATTTTTCCAAAGTATTGGGCGTAAAGTAAATATGCTAAAATAAAGCTATATCAAATATCACAATGAAACACTCATCCAAGTATGGAGAATTGGTGAGCTTGTTAGAGATAATAAATGAAATAGAAGAACAATAAAAATAAAGCTATATCAAATATCACAATGAAACACTCATCCAAGTATGAAGAATTGGTGAGCTTGTTAGATAATAAATGAAATAGAAGAACAATAAAGAGAACATGGAAAGCTCTCGAGATTCTCGAATAGTTTCATGTCGAGCTTAAAGGTGGTAATAAGATAGAGCTACACATTATAAGTGAGTTTCATGTCCAGCTTGAAAAGCCATATTAATATAGGGAGCTAATCTCGCCTTTGAAAATCTTTTCCTATAAAGAAATAGGGATTGTGAGCCTTGTTAATAGACAACTCACAAGATAGAGATTGTCATGGTTTTCAGTTATAAGATATAATACTTAGATTTCTTACTCTATACCTCTTTGATGAAGACAGTCAACCTAAGTTTGTAAATTGTAAATTGAAGAATACTTTGTTTTTCACATAAAAAGCTCTAAAAAAAATGATAACATATTTTACTTTTATGAAATATAATATTGGAATTTATTACTATGTACCTACTCTTTATTGAAAACTTTCAATCTAGTTTCTAGATTGTAAGTAGAACATTTTTCTCTTCACAACGAAGAGTTACAATAAATTTGTGTAGATTTATATAGAACAATTTTCTCTTCACAATGAAGAGTTACAATAAATTTGTGTAGGTTTATATCACATCATTTTATTTGATAAAATTATCTATTTGATTTCTTTTATATTAAAAAGTTATCATAATAATATATTTGATTATGAATTTATTATGTGATTTATGCTAATCGAATTTGAGTAGTGGGATGATAATCATTTTTTTTAACACTTTTAATAAAATATTAATTAATAGTATATTTTATAAATATTCATAAATATTAAAAATGGATTTGAAATAAAATTTTAAAATTATATATTTATAAATATTAATATAAATATTTTTAAAATATTCACAAGTTAAATATTGAATATAAAATTTGAGATATGGTGAAAGAATATGTAAAATTATATGTTATGAATGTTTGAAAGATATTTACATATTAAAATACAAAACTATGTATTCGAGATATTTTTTTTATGAATATTAATATGTAAAATTATGTATTTATAGATATGATACCATGATTTTGGATTCATGAGATTTTGTTGTGAATATTAATATGTAAAATTATGTATTTATAGATATGATACAAGGATTTTGGATTCATGAGCTCAAGTTAGAACATAAGAAAATACATTTGCACAACCAATAACATTATTCATGATATTTTCATGTAAGGTAGCCTATTTAAAATGCATGATGACTCCATTGTAAAATGCCTTTAAGCTTTTGTGAGGACATTGTTAAAAAATACACTATAAAGTTGTTGAATAGTTTGTTGATAACATAATAAAAGACCTTGCCATTTCCTAATGGACATAGTCCATATTTGGTTATGAATTTTTCATGATTTAGGTTTATTTGAGCACATATGAAAGCCAATAAGTATGAACAGTGTTCTCATATGATGGAAAATGAGTTGTTATAGGAAGTAAAGGTAGATGGATAATTTAATATACATGAGGAAGTGCAATCCCAAGTGAGTAAAGCTTACTAGCTGGATATTTTAATCTTTATGGAGGAGTTGCAACCCCAAGTGAGTAAAGCATATGTGCGCCATATGTTGTTTGGCTTACAATGATGATTAATGGCCACATGCTTATGAGAAACTCAGTGGATTTCACGAATGCAAATGAATGTGAGAAGTGCACACTAGAGGCCAAATAGAAAGATGCTCAGAAGCATGGGTATATCTTGAGAGAAAGGACACATGGTTGCATGGACATGTAAATTTAGATGGATTTAGGTGGTGCTAAGGCTTGGTGAAGGTGCTAACATGTTATGGAGATCCGTAGTAGTGCATGAGCACCCTAGAATGTTTGTTCTAAGTTGTAAAGCCTAGCGATAGGGATGATGTATTCCCAAAGGTTGTTGTAAGACACATTATTTAGGCATACATTTAATGTGGTAACTCATGAAGTCATCCCCCATGCATGGACATAATGCAGGTTTAAGTTTTGGAAGTAACCACCTAAATAGGTATGACGATGGTAAGTGTACTCATATGTTAGCTTGATGTTAGTTGTTGTAAGACTTGTTATTGAGGCATACATGTTGTAGTGCAAATCGTAATGATGCATGGAGTTATTTATGATCATACTATGAAATGGACCACTTGAATAGGTACGATGGTGGCAAGCGTGCTCGTATGCTAAAATGAGGGGATAATGTGAAACCTTAGAATGTGAGATGGTTAATGAATCATGCACGAGAAAAAATGTTTTAGAAAAGTAAGGGATACATTGGCTAGTTATTCATGTATTCCAATGGGTGGTAACTTTTTTATATGGCCTTCAAACAAATATATTGGGACTAAGTTAATCTCTCCAAGTTGGGACTAAGTTAATCTATGGATTATGACAACTTGAGGTTTTGAGGTTTAGTTAAATATTTCTCTTCTATTCTTTATTAACAACACATTTCTAGTATTAATATTTATAATGAATTGACCATAATAAACCTTTAACAAAGTTAGGAATGGAAAATTCTCATTGATTTGGGAGAAGAAACAATCTCTATTTTTTCCAAAATATTGGGCGTAAAGTAAATATACTAAAATAAAACTATATCAATTATCAAAATGAAACACTCATCCAAGTATGGAGAACTGGTGAGCTCGTTAAAGATAATAAATCGAATAGAAGAATAATAAAAATAAAGTTATATCAAATTTCACAATGAAACACTCATCCAAGTATTGAGAATTGGTGAGCTTGTAAGAGAGAGTAAATGAAATACAAGAACAATAGAGAGAACATGGAAAGCTCTGGAGATCCTCAGAGAGTTTCATGTCCAACTTAAAAGGTGGTAATAAGGTAGAGCTACACTTTATAAGTGATTTTCATGTCCAGCTTTAAAGGCTATATTAATATGGGGAGCTAAGCCCTACTTTGAAAATCTTCTCCTATGACGAAATAGGGATTGTGTGCCCTAGAAAAGTTGTTGATAGACAACTCACAAGATGGAGATTGTTATGGTTTTTAGTTATGAGATATAATACTTAAATTTCTCACTCTATATATTTTTAATGAAGACATTCAATCTAAGTTTGTAGATTGTAAAATGAAGCCTATACTTTGTTTCTCACGCAAAGATCTATAAAAAATGACAATGCTTTTTAGTTATGAGATATAATACTCGAATTTCTTGCTATGTACCTACTCTTTAATGAAAACATTCAATCTAGTTTCTAGATTGTAGATTGTAATTTGAAGAACAATTTCTTACAAAGTTGCCCCAACATGTGCAAGGGGATGCCGATAGAATTTTTAAATTGAAAAAAATTGTACTTTACAGGGAAGAAACACTAGCTACCGACAAGACCAAAATTGATGTTTTTTTTTAAAGTGTGGAAGTGAAACAAAACCTCCACAAAAGCATGATACCATGTTAGTGGCACTATTACTCCTAGCATTTCATTAATAATGGTTACATCTCTCGTAAAATTTTTGGGAAAGAGCCATGAGATTTTTCTAGAAATACATCCTAATGAACAACCAAATATTGTTCAAATGAGGAGTAGTGAGAAAATGAACTTATTATTCCTTGGTTATGTTGAAACTAACACCATAAATCAAGTAAGGCATGAATTATTGAGTTGTTTGCGCCAAAGTGAGTTTTTCTTTCATCTTTGAACTTGTATTATTGCAAAAGAAGATAAGAAAGACGAGAGAATTGAAAAAATTAAACTATTTGAGTTTGTATTTCAATCCAAAACATTTATTATTTCAAAAAAGAGAGATGAAAGACAAGCCTAATTGAAGAAATTAAAAAACTCATCTCTCATTATCCATAACCAAACAATATGAAAAAAAAATTTCTATACTATGAAAACAGAGCATGGTGGCTCATGTTTCATTGTCCATAACTATTAAATTAGGAGCAGGACATAAGTAAAAATATCATCATCATTGTGGGTGAATGAATAAAATTTAAATTAAATAATACTTCCTTTTACATTGGACATTACATTATTGAAATATTCATCGCAATTCATTTTATATGACACGTGTTTCATATGCTCTTCCAATGCCTCACTGCTTCTCCAGTTTGGGGCACCCAAAGCCTTCAATTTTTTCCAACCGCCTCAAGTATTCAACACATTCCATCTCCACCTTCGCACTGTTTTGGATCCCCATAAGACATCAAATCTCAAAGATTTAGAAGCATCAATATTGATTTCCATCCATATGCCCCTGTTTTTATTTTCTAGCGAACCCAAACATCCAAGCATCAATGGGATTTCCACCCACATGCCCCTATTTTCCTTTCTTATCTTCATGCATGGGATTTTAACTACAACCAAATATTGAATACATCAAGCATAACACATAACACATTTTCCTAACTATACACAATCAAGTATTGGTTTTCTGGAGAAGGAAATCAGTTTCATAAGGCTCTTCCTTACAACTTCCTGCACCACATCTGCAAGCTTCATGAGGTGCTATCACGCTTCTCTCTTCCCCCTCAAAATTTTTAACCACCTTTGTCTCTAGCTCTGCATCCAAAACACAAAAATAAGTTATAACCTGAATTCTGTCCCTAGGCTTTCAATTTTAATCATTCTTGCCTATCACAAGTTATTAGAATATGTACACAAGTGGGTTTTGTACACTTTCCCATATTTTCAAAAATCCAAGCAATTATCATTCTCATAACCATCTCTTATTTTTTTTGTGGAGCAAACTAGAATTACTATCAAGTTCATGTTAAATAATTAGTTGTAACAAGTTCATGTCAAATAATTTGTTGCAAAAAGACTACAATAGTATAAAAATATAACTATCACATATCCCTCTTAACCCATATTTGCAATCTGCCTATATCAAATTCCTGAAAGTTTTCTATAACATGGAAGAAACTGATCTCTATTGACTGGTATATACATAAAAAACTGATCAAGTAATATATGAAAGAAACGTACCAGGATCTCCTGATGTCCACAAATGGTTCTAGATTTTATGTTTTGTAGGTTGAAATTAGTTGGAGAGTCTCTCCTAACAGAGGCCAACCCAAGATTCTAGGGACCAATCCTTTTGTAGCCCTCCTCCCCTTCATAAATTGTTAAAAAATAGGAAAATTATAGGTTTAAGTTGTTTAGTTCGCACAATGAGAGTGCTCTCGAGGTTTTCCATGACGTTTTTACATTTAAAAATGCAACTTAAATGATGGAACATTGCAATCTCACCAAGAATTGGGCTGTGGAATTGAGATGAAAAGGGTAAAAAAATGTCTCATTAAACTACACTCAGAACACCATCTTAGTTTTAAATTCTAGAATATGAATAATCGAAGTATCCCAAGGGTTTTCCAAGGTCTTGAGCCCATTTCTACATTGAAAAGTACACTTCAAAGGATGGAACATTATAATGTCACGAAGAATTGTGTCGTAGGATTCCAATGAAAAGGACTAAAAGGTCACCTTGTTAGACTAATAAAACATATAACTCCAATTCATTACTAATCTAATGAAACAAAATTTTGACCATTTTTATGATGGATTTTTCCATAAATTTTATTTTTAAATTTTATTGAAAATTAAAAAAATTATAATTTTAAATTATTGAATGTGCATGATCCAAATACTATGACCTTTTTCCAAACAAATAATAAATAAATTTACATGCAATTTAAAATAATAAAATATTTCAATCTCATAAAAAAATCAATTCACTACATTCCAGTTAAAACCCCAAAAAAAGAATTCTAATTACTCTCCCTCACTACTGTATTTAAAGACAGATAATTGTTAACCTCTCATTGTATTGATTTGTTAACTAGACTAGTAAATGCAACATTGCAAATCGTATGAAGAGGAAATCCTGCACATATGGCAGATGTTAATCACTATATAAAGTGTGTTAGATCCCATTTTATGTTCATTATCGTAATTTTGGTCCTCCCACCCCAAACTTCCAAATTTGGTAAAATATGAGCTCAAAAGTTCTAAAAATGTAAGCCGCAACTAAGCAAGACTACCAATTCACCTGCCATGAGGTATGTGTCTCGCAACTCAAGTCAACCCGGCTTACTCTAGCTCAGATTGTACAAAGTAAGGGAAATCTTGGAAAACCCTATAATTACCATGAATTTATTCCCCTCCATGCAATAGCAAAGTAGAGGCAACATCCTTATTACCTAAAATACGTGGCTTGTGTCACCATCATTGGTTTCGAAATTCCAGAGGACAAATTCCACCCTATCAAGTTAACGTTATGACATGTGGAACTCGACCATTCGTTTGCCTCCAAGTACCAATCCCAACCTAGAAAACGACATCCTCACATTCTATAAAGGGAGATGCAGGTACAAAGGGGAAGGGAGAAGAAGCAAGTAACCCCAACACAAGCACTAGTGTTAGAGGTCCACCTGTAGCAACCCTGGAGTTGAGCAAGTTCTTGGATGATTTGATTGAGCGAATGGACTCCTAGAGTGTGCCAAGGGACTTTGAAGTGGTACAATCCTCTCTAAAGTTGACGCAATATTTGGAAGCGACTCAAATGGAAATTCGTTAGGTAAGGGAGTACATCAAAGGATTGGAAACCTACATGTTTCTTCAGAAGATAGAAAACAAAAATGAGATCTCTTTCAAAATAGCTAAGAAAATTCTTTTGGAAAAGATCACAAGGCCAATGGACAAACATTGGGGAAATTTGTAGCTAGTATCAGATAAGATTGAAATGGTTAATGTAATCCATAAAGAAATGAAGGAGATCAAGGGAAACATTGGGAAGACCTCACACATGGAAGGGATAATCATATAATTCTTTAGTCATATGACCCAAGAGGAGGTCACCGAGGCAAATATTGACCGTTCTCATCTATTAGGCAAAGAAGGCCAGCTGGAAAATAAATAAAAGTTGGTGACAAAGATAGAGGAAGGATCAGAAAACTTGGCCAAGGAAATTCAAAAGTTGAAAGGCCAAGGTGAGAATTTTTACAAGAATGATTTCTTAACATTCTTTAATGAATGTGGAAATTTGTACCCGAAGGGGTTTTTTGCCAACAAACTAAAGGCCATGAAATAAAGGAAAAATGATATGGAGGAAGAAACCCACACATCACAAGATAAGAGTATCACATATTTGTAAAAGAATAATTTTTAGCTTTTATTATGTTGAATGACCTTTTCAAGGAGCAAGGAAGAATAGATTATGAATCTATTATCAGTATGGAAAGGGAATTATCGAATAAAAATTCATGTGACATGCCAATGGGTGAAGAATGGAAAGGAATATTGAACACATATATGTCAAATGAACAAAGAAGGTTCAAATAAGAGCCAAAGGGTATTCCAACATAAGAAAGGATAAGTTTGACACCATTGGCATATGCATCATCACTTGCAACACCATCGACACCTCCATTGGCAATGCACTCATCGTAGTGCTAGGAACACTATGGTATTTGAACTAGTCAACATCCAAGGGAGAGAGAAGGAAGTCATCGCATAACAAAAATAGATATAAGTTCGACCAAAGATAAATATTAAGGGGCCCACTCCATAGCCAGCAAATCCTCCATGAAACTTCTAGAAGAATTTAGTTAGAATACAACTAGAAACTTTCTAACAAAATTTGAGTGGTTTTCCGAATACCACTAGTAGTTTAGAGTGGGGTCCAAGCTCATGAGTTCCTATATGTAGGTATGATTTTGAAATGTTAAAGGATGGGAGAAATCTTGGTCGTAGGAGAAACTATACCAAATTTTTTGGTGAATTACTAGGAGGTATTGAAGTAATTTGCGAGAAGAATTTTGAAGTAACCCTTGGGATGTATGTTTTTCTTATCATGTGTTTTCCATATCACCTTATTTTTTGAAGTTTAATACTAATGAAATACAAGTTTATGAATTTTCCATGGAATTTTAAGTTGTGAACCCGATCTGTTATGAAAATTGTGTAGAATTGTATGAAGATTATTAGCTGAAATGAATTTTGCATCAATGTGATGGTTTGTTTCATTTTTGCAACATCTATCAAGTTATTTTGAAGAGTATATTAACTTTCTTGATATTTCTTGCAAGGGTTTTGCAAGAAAATGGTAAATTTCAAGATTACGTGTTTCTAATGGTTGAATTATAAAATGCTCAGTCATCCACATGTTTTTATCTCATTTAAAGAATTCTTAATTTCTCCTTTAAATTGGGTAAGCCCTAATTCTCCATCTTTCATCCATATTAGACATTTTAAGACTTTTATGTCAAACCCAAGGGTTATGACTTCTCCTACTCAGAATCAACGAAAATTTATCCCACAAAAGGAAATTATTGTGTGGTGTGCTTCCCTCAACCTTGATTCCCAACAACGTTTTGATTAACAACAAATTTGAACAAAGTTTTAAGGATTTTCATGCATACTTAATATTTTCTTCAAGAACACATAATGAAGGTTGAATGTGAGTGATGAATAATTTCCTCGATTACTTGTGATTTTAATTTTTTTTGTTTTTATTCATTCACATTTGGCTACTAAGAAGATCATATCTGCATGAAAATTGGATTCAATGGTTGCAATACAATTCTTCATGTAGTTTCCTTTTCTTGTGACATTTAAAGGGGAAAATGGAATGCATGTATCTTGAACATGGAATAGGATTATTTTATATTAATTTATTCAAGTTTGAGTTACATAATCATTTATAGTAATATATTTATAGAGACAAAATAAATATACAATTTTATCTGTCTACTTTAAAGTCATCTTAGTTTGACCATCTTTGAGATAAAATAAAAAAAATCAACATAACAAAGTAAATGGTTCTCAAATATAAGGGACACATCCACAATAATAAGATTACCACTAACATACTTGATACCGTGTATTTCCATAAACATAGCAGCAAATAAAGTTGCACTTACACTAGTACAAAATGGCCAATTAGTTACTAAAGAATGACAGAAAATTTCATATAAATGACCACTTTTCAGTCAGTGACCAATAGTGGCTAATTTACAGTATCTTATAATGTGACCAAATTTTAGTCGTATTTAGCTTAGTTATTAATTGGTTGTCTCATTTTTATTGTCCCCTAGTAAATTTAGTTGTAAATTTGGTCATTTTATTATTCATTAATTGTCACAATTAATGACCAAATACACAACAAATTATACTACTACATGATCACCCGAGAAAACCAATCAATGACCAAAATTTTGGTCTCATTATAAGATACTATAAATTAGCCACTAACAGCCATATATATGCAAATTTTAGTTGCCATTTGAAACTAATTAATGAGTAAATTCCGGTCATATTATAAGATATTGTAAATTAGCTGCTAATAGTTATATATACGCAAAATTTAGTCATCATTTATAGTCACAAATTTATCATTTATAGTAGTTATTTATATTTTTTGGTAGTTTCATATTCATTATATAAACGACTAATTTAGTAATTTATATTCATTTCATTTTCTTTCATTAAAAATCATTATAAATAACTAATTTAGTCATAGTATATTTATTTTATTTGTGTGCTATCATTAATCAATATAAACTACTAATTTAGTAGTTTTAGATTGATTTAATATATCCATTATTAATCAACATAAATTAAATAGTACAATTTCATGACTAAATCAAAAAAATGGCATACAATGTGCATGTTCATCAAATATGAAAAATCAAAGTTGCATATGCTAATTACAATACTAAATAATATCCAGCACAACTATAAATAATTTCAACCACATAATTTATATTATATGAAATTTCAAAGTATTACAATATGAGTTTCCAATGTAATATTGGTTGGACTACAATTAACACATGAAATATTGTTTCATCACTTCAAAACTTAGCATTGTGTTGCAAATGCAGGTGAATTCACCAACTCTAAATATTTGACCATGAGTCTGTGTGTGTGTGTCGCATGTAGGATATTGGTTTTAAGGGTATCACTAGAATTGTTTTCTTCTCTCCCTTTCTTCATTTGTCGCTCCAGTGTTATTGTTCTCCTCTTTCTTCAATTCCTGCTTCTTACCATCAATACTTAGTTCCTCTTCTGAAAATGAAAAAAGATACAATTCAAAGTATAAGAAATGAAAGGTGGTGAACACTAGAATATAAAATAAAGTAGAAAATAAAGGATTTATATGACATATACCTCAACATCGACAATGTCAATGCCATTTTTCCCTAGAAAAGTAAGAAACTCGAATAAGTTTCTTCAGTTGGGCAATACTGGCCACTATGTGGCCAAATGACCAATGTAAAGAAAGGAAATAAAATTTCAATGTGTATCGATTCAAACATGAAATACGAAACCAACATGAACACAAAATATTACCCTCGATATAATTATTTATATAATGATGAACATGCATGATAGAAACCATATATGTGAATCTAAGTAATGGTTCTTTCAATTAAACAATATGAAAACAAGGAGCAGTGACGAATGTATATCATTATATGTTGAGATATGAACTTGGATTATTAAAATAATACTTGGACCAACAAACTATTATATGTGTATGCAAGCTATATACTTCTATGTTGCAAGCATTTAGAGACATAAAAGAAATGAATCAAGTCTATAACCACATGTGCAGGCATGGATTTAACTAGAATATCAATTTCGATACCAATCTTGTAAAAAAGTATGCCACTTGTAGTAGTATAGAGAACGCATGTTTATTGTTTCATAAAATGCATAAACCATATATGTTCTTATTGATGGTCAAAGTCTACATCTCAAGTGGTTTATACAAGGAAGATCTCACATTCTATTTTTGAATGCATTGTACCAGAAGATAACCAAATAATTTTACATTTCTCTTTGTATCCAAGACATGCTCTTCTAAGAGGGGAGGAAGATTCACACCCATGTCATCAAACATGGTTGAGTCAAATACATCAGTGGGTAATTCACTTGTTATAATGTATGCCAAATATGGGAATTTGGAATTTGCACGTCAATTGTGAGACAAATGGAATGAACGAGATGTCATCTCATGGGGTACTGTGATCGTTGCTTATGCTTAGAGTGAATATGTCAACAAGGCCTTGAAGCTAGAAAGAGTGAGCCATGATGTTGTTGTCATGGTTAGCATGTTGTTAGTGTGTGCACACTTAGGGGTTTTGCAAGATGATTAATGGATTTATTCCTACGTGATTAGGATCAAGCTCGATCAGAACATTATCCCAAAGCTTGTGATTATGTATCTCATGTGCAATGGCATGGAGAATGCACGTAAATTTTTTGACAACATTATTATTAGAAAAGTTTTCTTATGGAATAAAACAATTAAATTTCATGTGGCAACTGGTATTTATGAGGATGTGACCTTTCCATATTACCAAATGTATGGAGTGTGTGTAAAACCAAATATAATCATTTTTTTCCTATGCTCTTTAGGCATGTGTCAACTTGTCTGTTCTAAGAGAAAGGGAGAAGATCTAAGCCCATTTTGTCAAAATTAGATTTGAGTTTGATGTTTGTTCTAAAAAATTATGCAAAGTGTGGAAATTGTGCAGATGCACACCAATTCTTTAACAAAATTCCTAAAAGAATATTATCTCAATGATGAACACGATCTCAACGTACATGTAGAATGGATATTCTAGTGAGGCATTGACATTTTTTAATTAGTTTAAATTTACAGATATGAAACCTAACTGAGTGATCAACTTGGGTGTTCTCCATGGATGTGTGTATCTAGCAACCCTTCAACATGGTAAGTCTAATCATGATTTTATTATCAAAAATGAAATTGAGTTGGATGTTTTTCTAGAGATTACCAACGCATCCACATATTTCAAGTGTGGAAACATAGATATAGCTCACTAGATGTTTGACAATATGTCTGAAAAAAGTTTGGTTTCGTGGAACACGATGATTGATGGGTATGGAATCATGGTTGTGGTGAGGATGCCTTTGTTGTTTCCTCCAAATGCAACAGATGGGAGTTAAACCATATCATATCACTTTTACTTTCCTTTTGTATGCATGCAGTCATGTAGGCTTAGTGGAATTGAGTTGGAAATGATTTCATTGCTTCAGTCAAAATTATGGCATTACCCATAGGATGGAATAATATACATGCATGGTTGAAATTCTTGGTTGTGCTCGACATCTTTATGAGGATAAAAAATTATAAGGATGATGCCAATAGAACCTAATTATACCATATGGAATGCCTAACTTGGTACCTCAAACATTCATTGCAATGTGGAGCTAGGAGAATGGGCATCAAAATGGAGTTGTGAGTTAGGCTCCAAGAATGTAGGAAACTATGTATTGGTATGAATCCTCTATGCTGCAGCTGGAAGATCGGTTGATGTAGTCAAAGTGAGAACAATATTAAACCACAGGGGGTTAAAAAAAATTCCAAGGCATGGTTGGATTGATATCAATAAGAGGGTTCATACATCTATTGAAGCAGCTAGATCACACTCATAGTCACATAAAATATACATGGTTTTAGAGAGCTTGGCCGAACTAATGAATGGTGAAGGTAATATAATGGACAAGAACTTTATGTTGTATTACATGAAGGAATGTGACAAGATGCATATATTTTGAAACCAAAGTTAAATTTTTTGTTTCTTTTGAGTTTATTAGCTACCGGGTCATCTATTCACATAACCAAAATGCTTTGAATTTGATATTTGTAGCGATTGTCATTGTGCCACCAAGTTTGTATCCAAGATTTTGTGAGGAGACATTATATGATTATTTTGAGGGATGTAACAATTTTCACTATTTTAAGAATACAATATGTTATTGTGGAAAATTTTAGTGAAGGCTTAGGAATATGGCCTTGATATAAATAAGGGTAGGGAAATTTGGAACAGAACACCTATTTGAGTTGGAACCTCAGAATGCTACTGTATATGTATTTCTTTCAATTGAAAACACAATGTGTGTTTGTGAAATTAGATATGGCTGACTTTTCCAATCTATGATTGGGTATTGCAAACACAATATATATTTCTGAAATTAAATATTACTTACCTTTATAAGTCTATGATTGGGCATTGTATGGGTGTTTCTAGTGCACTGGAATCAATTGCAACCATAAAGGCTATCACCAATGGATGCCTTCACCCCACTATTAATAAATTTTTAATTTTCTTACTTGGTATGGAAAAAGTTTGCTAAGTATTACATGATGAACAACCATGCATTTTCATGTAAATGTGGTTGTTGTTTACACTATTTATTTCTTAAAAGTATGAAGGGATTAATATGATTTGTGTGTTGATACTCCTAGAAGAATAAAAAACCTGATGTTTCTATTGACATGGTGCCAAATATAAAGAATAAACATGAAGAACATGTTGGTAAGATAACTTTTCTTGGTACAATATAAATTTGAAGAACTCTTTAAGATTATGCACAATCTAAAATTAGATTACGCATAATATGAAACTATAACACAGTAGATCAGTTAGTAATTTTCCATATCCATAATTAGGTTGTATGAAAGCTTCCAACTTATTGTTTGTAATAAGGAATGTGCTTTGGAGGAATACCATGCATGTAAGTAATGGCGATTGATGCTTGATCTGGGGGACATTTTTCCTATTCTTGAATTATATTAATGCTTTGTTCTGAAAGAATTTGTTGATATGTCACAAGGTTCACCAAAATTCACCATTGATTGAGTCTGTGGCTCAAGAGTTTAACCTCATGTTTCTAATAATTAATTCTTTCCATCATAACACACACACACACACACACACACACACACACACACACACACACACGCACACACGCACACACACACACACACACACACACACATATATATATAAAGACAAACCTAATGCCAAACCTCATCAAAAATATGAATTTGAACCAAACCTAATCATTGCCAAACATGATCTTTAACCTAAACCAAATGAATTAAGTTTATAGTAGATACTATGGTTGGTACAGATATTGACGCTTAAGGAGCAATGAGGTGAGATTTTTTTTTTTTTTATTGATATTATGGGGAAAAGAGTCACAAAGGAAAGCATACAATAAGATGAAAATTTATCCCTCAAACCAATGTAGAGATGAAATTATTTGTTGGTTTTTGAATTCTTCTTTATCATCACTTACAGTAACCGACAATATATTTGGACTTTCTAAAGGAAAAAAATCTTCGCTTCCATAACTGGTAGGACTGCTTGGCATATTTTCACTCCCATCAATGACGATCCCTTTCAATATCAATGTTTTATGCATTCCTCCATTGAACTCTTCAATATTAATCTCCCTTTTCCCTTAGAAATACATACATATTGGCTATATCCAAGATCCATCGAACACAAAAATACCTACAGGCACCAAATCTAATTTTTAGTATACAAATCTTGCTCAACAAGAATTTATTGCATGGGCATCGTTTGATTCAGAACTACTACATGCACTTGCAAGAAGACTAAAACCATCAAATTAAATTAAGAGGAAAAATATTTGTATTGAATTTTATCACATTAAAGCTTGAGATCTCGAAGCAGGAAGAGGCAACACATGTAGCCAAGAACAATTTTGAGTGTAAACCACATGGCATCTCAAACATCTCATCCTCTCATTATTAGTTGCCACCTCAACTCATATACTTTGGTAGCCTAGAAAAATAGTACCCAAGTAAAATGTTAACAAGCTAACAAGACTAGTTAACATTCAATGATAGTCCTGAATCCTATTTTTATCCTACTAATAGTTGTCATGGATCCCTAATATCTAGCATAAATAAATATGGTTCATGTACTCCATTCCAATTGTTTACAATAGGATATTAATGTCATCAAATAGGAATTCAAATTGATGTCTACAATGAATAAATAGCATAAAAACATAATCTCTTATGATACTAAGAAATAATAACACCATATAACAATATAATGAATGTTTTATTCAAAAAGTAACACACAAGCATAGGAAACTTATGGGTTGCATTTGGAACATAATCAATATCAGGAAAACTTATTTCCAACTAGGTGCCCACATTTAGAGGTCTAAGAAAGCAGTTAAATTTCATTGGTAACCCAAAAATATTGTAACTTCTTCTAGCCGTAATGATTATTTCAAAAGACTTATTTTTCACACCACATATATTTACATTTTTCCTAGGAAATTGTACCATTCATGTATAATAAATGTTCGAGAAAATATTTTTTAAATAGAAAATTTGTTCACTTTGTATGGATTTTGAAATAATAGTTTTGATCACTTGTTAGATTATATTTTCTTCTTTAGCTTACGACACATAAACGTTCAAAACACCTATTTTCCATTTCCAAGAGCTATTTGTAATAACATATATCATCCCATTCATATATCCGTGGTATGTACCTTTTAACTAGAGGAGGTATGTACCATCTGAAAATATTTTCAGGTAACAACTATTTGCGATCTCTTTGGTAACTTGGAGAACTTGGCAAATTTTTCAGCTAAGCTCTTTGCAGAAAGTACAATAGATATCTTTGCCTAAATGACTCTCACAGAACAAGGTTAGAAGATATTACAAGGATATACTCATTATAATCTCACAATCTCATATAGGAGAATTGAACTTGGATGGGGAGGATAACAACATTTTACCAACCACTCAAGCTACATCTAATTGACAGTATTGTGCCAAACGTTGCTTATAATTGCTAGGAATTGGAATTCATATGTTACCTTGATGTGATCAAATGCTTACTCAGGATGTTATTTCAATGACACCTGGATTAAAGGATCAGTGGTACCTTGATGCTACCTAAATTGACAAAGGCCACAATATTGATGTAACATGGATTGAGGTTCTTCTTCATAGCAGACCTGCAATCTAGAAAACATTTTTAGTGTATGCCCATGTTTCTAATGTGTTGAATCATGCTCTTTCCAAGGAAAATTTCCTTCATTGGCTACTCTTATATGCATACCTATATGTCAACAATAGGGATATAAGGCCTACACTGACTACTAATATATCTTAAGCTGTTTTTCCAACAATCTGGGAAAATTGGTCACCAATTGATATCAATCCAAGGTAAGTTGCATAACGTCTTCCTATGTTAGGAAAATCTCTATCCCAATGGATAATTTCATGTGCCCATCCCTATCTAATATACAAATATGCAAATCATGCATTCCAATATTTTTTCAAGTATGCAAAAAGGGTTGGATGCCTTTGCCTCCCATCAATGGAGATTTTATACACAGATCTTGTTGCAGTGAGGTTCTATGCTAGTGCTTATAGGTTTGGCACACATATATACTATTGTGAATGAATAATATAAGTACCTTTGTCTCATCATATGACTCTTGGTTTTCAAATAGATCGTAGATTTATTCTAGAAAATATACAACAAAGTTATTTTTAGATGTCCTTTGGATATCACAAAAGCATGTTAACACTACTAAATTTAAGCAGATGGTAGATTTTGGGAATATTTTAGAATACGAATGACCAACAAAGTCAAAGTCAATTGTTTAATCATATTCCAAAATACTATGGATATATACCATCAAAAGATAGACACAAACAAGTTAAATATCCTAAAAGCCAAAATTTTAAAAAGCAACATACTGTGGCTATAATTTTCAAGCAATGCTTGGGACTCAATGATATGACAACTATACTCCTAGGGTCTGTCCTCTCTCGAGACATGTAGAATCACATTAATTTGTTCTTACCAATCACCTTTTTTTCGAGGTAGATCCAGAGAGAATGACATGATATGAGGCCCGGGTTTCCTAGGAAACTATGAAATATAATGATAATTAATCATAGATGGTTTAATCTACTAGTTATGACTAGAACATAAATGCCTAAGAAGTACTAAAGTTCTAGTGGCTAAAAATTGAATATCAGGGGATGAAGAGTAGGAAAATTCGTTGTATTCCTTTCTCTTGCCATTCTAAGTGACAATATAAATTGGAGTCTTGAATTTTTAAGTCCACGTTTTAGAATTACCTAGAAGTTTTAGAATGACTCAAGTTCATTCTCATTACAATTTTTTTTAATCCCATGTTTTCTTACTAGGTTCTCTAATTCTGGGGCAATGCTACTCAATTGGATAGCCAATAATCATAAGACGAATGCACACTTACAATAATAATCTTAAAATAATGTCAAAATAGGTGCAGAAGTTGAGATGGTGAGTTTGGAATGTATAGTCATAATAATTATTTCTGAATATACTTTTCCTTGTATCCACATGGGATTCAACTATGTATGCCCCTCCACTCTCTAGAATGTATTCATCCTAATAATAAGTCAAATATGCTAAAAGACAAAATGTCAAAAAGCATCACATTGTGGCTATCATTTTCAAACATTTCTTGGGACTCAATGACATGACAACTATACTCCTAGGGTTTTTCCTCTCTTGGGATATGTAAAGGCACACTAATTTGTTCTTAACTATCACCTTTCTTTCAGGGAGATATACAGAGAATGACATGAGAAGTGGCCTAGGTTTTGTGGGAAACTATGAAATATAATGATAATTAATTCTAGATGGTTTAATCTCCCAATTATGACTAGAAAAAAAATTCCTAAGAAGTACTAAAGATCAAATATCAAGAGATGAAGGGTAGGAAACTTCGTTTTATTCCTTGCTCTTGAATGTATGGCCATAATAATTGATTCTGAATATAATTTTCTTTGCATCCACATGCGATTCAAACTATGTATGCCCCTCCACTCTCTAGAATGTCTTCATCCTAATTAGAAGTCAACATTTCAATTGGCTCTCCATTGTTAGAATCCAATTTAGGAGAAAAAATTAGACATGTTAGCATGTCCACTCTATACACTTATGGTGTTTTTGCAAGTGCTTTTGCAAAATCTACAACATATTTCACTTGCATGAGAAACAAAACATGTTTCACTTGGTGGTAATCCAATTATACTCCTAGTGAAATAAGGTAATCATGCTTTGATCCCCTACTTTTCTAAATGATTTTGTGAGAAAATTCATTGAAACTATTCAGTACTGTAGAAACAAGTGAATACAAATACAAAAAATAGAAATATTTTTAATAAATTTACTTGTCTTCTTGTATCAGAATCACGACCAAGTTCCATACTCTCCCCTCGGACTAGGCCATGCAAAGTGGCATATTAATCACAAACAGGAGAATCAAAAAAGTAAATTTTTCTATGAAGATTTTTAGATATAACACTTCTATTCTCAATATGGAATATTGGACAAAGAAAAAGCAGAGAAAACTAACTACAAAAAAACTATAACATAAAAAATTCAAACCTCAAATAAGCTCCTCTTCTTCTCATTGTAAGTGATGTTTTGATACAATTACAACATATGATTTCATTTAATGTTTCCATTCACTTACATGAATTTGTTCCCTCAACCTTTGTTGTTGGGAGAGAATTTTAATTCACACTAAAGCTCCTCCAAGAATTGTGTAGCCAAGCCCCTTGAGGCCTGGGCATTCACTTGAGGGAATTATCAAGGTTTGCATCACTCCCATGATAATAACAGAGAGAGAGAGAGATAATCTTCTCCATCTTCCATTGCTACTTAAGCCAGGTCCTCACACTCCTAACAAAAGAATGAATCTGAAACCATTAAAATAGGGATCTTGTTCCATCATCATCATTATCTATAGATTATTATTATGACATTTAACATCTTATTATCTAGAATTATGCCCAAAGATTGTTATTCTCAGTAATATTATTATCCATAAATATTTTTATATGTCTTCATGCCTAAAAGATCTCTAATAGTATTTTATGGGAAATCCCTCCAAAAAAATTATGCTCCTAAATCAATCAATACAAGAATGCAATTGATAGATAAATGCTTGTATCATAGAGAGATTGGAACATGTAATAGCTTATGTATCACTTATTTAATTGAATGCACTCAGGTGCTTTGAGGCACAAATAAGTATCTTTTGTAGCTTTATTAATTGGCATTTTGAGTGATATTTATCTTAATTTATCTACGTTGTATGGTGGTCTAAGCCTAATATATCCAATGTTTGGTCATCTTGTACAAATTGATGTGTCAATGTAAGTTACAGGAAATGAGATTTAGCTAAATTAAGTTCAATTTATTTAAATATATTTCAAGTTACATCAAGGCATCATATAAACCTACATGATTTAATCAATTTTACTTGATCTTAATCTCAAGATAAGGTATTAATAGAATGTTGTGAGAGACAAAGCAATTCTGACAAGAAGTTGAATTTATTGACATGTTTGAAATGGCTCTCAGCCATAGACTTTTATTGGATATATTAATGCAATATCTCATATATATTCATTTTTGGATATGATGAGAAGGTGGTTTGAAACCATACACATGCATTGGATTTGTATGAAAAGTGGCTAATAGAAATGGGGTAGTTGTCTAAGGAATAAATTGATGCTTTGCACAATAAGGTCAATTCAATCTTGATGAAGAGTTCATAAACAACAAGGAGTATAAGTCAAGGAGTTCATGATGAAAATTCAAGAAATTAATAGAAATGACTAAATGTGGGTAAGGAATTTTCATGGATTTGGTACAAAATGGATTTCATGATTATGGATTGAGCCATTCTGAGAAAAAAACTATCAAACCAATGCTGAAAAACCCCCAATCCTAGATAAACCAATGATCTGTGATCTGCTGGGAGGGGAATGATTCCACAATTCTAGAACTGTATAATGTAGAAATTTATTAATACTGATATTATTACTGGATTCTCCTCATCTAAAAAATTAATCTTATGTTAAATACGAAATCCTTCCACTTAATTCTTTGCGTAAATTAATTCGCCAATTGCAAAACACATGAGGAAAATCAATCGCACATAAACACAGTTGTTTAACGGGAAAGCTTAAAGCTAAAAACCCCAAATATCCTATATTATGTATATCAATGGATCATGTAACAATCTCATACAAAGCTTAGTACATCAAGCTCTCAGTACAATATGGAATTGTCACACACTGTCATGCAAAAATTTGCATATCTATGCACCAATTTCTTGCCTCTTGACAGCCTGCCTCCACTACACAATCCCTGCTAAAGAAGACCTATGAATGGATTCAAATTTTCCTTGCCTTGACTGTGCAATCCTCATTTTCATCTCCAATGTGTGTCAGATGCATTGAATGCATCACTATAGTCACAACAGATAGTCCATCTCACCCTTTCACCTATCTCTCCACTGCATCTGCACTGGAACTGACATGCAAGTAGTTAACTATTGTATTTGTTCAGTTTTCAGTGAGTTTTTAGTTGTGAATTAATTAACTAATTAATTCACTAAACTCTCACTAGTGTATCTTTCAGTTAGACTAGATACAACTAGCTCAACTGAGTTTAACTCACTTAACTGAGTTAAACTAAATAATAACTCCCATAACTACTCTTCCAACTCTGTCACAAATTTTCCACTTCAGTTCTAACTCATTCCTCCATGCATGAGTCACCAACCACCCTAGGAATTGCATAATTCCTTCAGCCCATGGATTGGTGAAATCTGTTCACTGAAATAAAGTGCTCCAAGAGAATAAGTTGATATTTATTGTCAGATTATTATTAAGGGCTAATAATATTCGACATGCATCTATTTTTAGATTGACGATCTATAAATAGACTTCGCCCAATATTCTAAAAATATAATTTCATTTATTTTTCACATTCGATCAACCATCTACAAATAGCATCCTGCAACTTATAGAATATGCTCACCATGTCTAAAAATATACATACAACTAAAAATAGCCTGCAGGCCCCACTTAGTGAAGGTGCTTAATTTTCACTAAGCTCATCATCTTGTTGAATCTCAACACTCCCCTCAACAAGATATGGATTATCCTTCACCCCGATCCTGCCTCTATGGTATTTGAATTTTCTCCTGCTGAGTGCCTTCGTCAGAATATCTGCATCCTTATCTTCCGTAGGAATGTACTGAAGCAACATGATCTTCCACTGCTAACAATCTCTGATATGATGATACCAAATATATATATGCTTAGATATATCATGAAACACAAGATTAATCAAGAGTTTAATGCAACTATGATTATCACAATGGATCATTGTAGGATCTAAATGAGAACCGAACAAACCAACCAGGATCTTCCTCATCTAGATAGCCTCACATGCAGCTTGACTTGCTGCCATGTATTCTTCTTTCGCTGAACTGAGTGCCACGGATCTTTGTTTCTTGTTGTACCAAGAAACTGCTGTAGATTCGATATTGAAAACCCCTCCTGGTGTGCTCTTTCTGTCCGTTGGGTTGCCTGCCCAATCTGCATCTGTGAAACCATGCAAATTCACCTCATCCATTTGTCTATACCATAAGCCATACTCAAATGTGCCCCTGATATACCTCAGGACATGCTTGCCTGCCTTCCAAAAGAGATTGGTAGGCTTAACCATCACTTGACTAAGCTAGTTCACCGCATAGCATATGCCTGGTCTTGTATTAACTAAATACATGATCGAAACCACCAATTGTCGATAAACAGTGGCATCCACTACCTCTGCCGATGTAGCATCCCCTTTCCTCCAATTTCCTGGAAGACGAGTATCCATGGGCTTGTAGTCCTCCATGTGAAACTTACCAAGTATCTCCCGAGCATACTTGCCTTGAGACACAAATAGTTCACCTTCTCACTGCCATATTTCCAATCCAAGGAAATAATGAAGGAGGCTCAAATCCTTCATCTCAAACTCCTTTGCAAGATCTGCCTTGCATGAGTGTATCAACTGCTCATCACCCGTTAGTATTAAATCATCAACATAAAGAAAAATGATTAAAAGCTTACCCTCCACCACAATTTGGTACAGGTTTGCATCCGCCTTACTCTTGGTGAAGCCAAGTCCAGTGAAATAGTCGTCGATCTGAGTGTACCAAGCACATGGTTCTTGTTTCACCCCATACAGTTCTCTTTTGAGTCTGTACACATGCGACTCGCTGCTGAAGATCTCAAATCCTTCAGGCTGCTCAATGTACACTTGTTCCTCAATGATCCCATTAAGGAACCCAGTCTTCACATCCATCTGATGAATGTGCCAACCCATCTGCATTGAGAGAGTAAGGATGGTCCTTATGGAAGAATACCGTGTGGCAGGTGCAAAGGTTTCTTCATAATCAATCCCCTCGATCTGTAAGAAGCCTCGGGAAACAAATCTTGCCTTATAATTCTCGACACTACCATCAGTAGCTTTCTTTACCTTGTAGATCCATCTTGAACCTACCACTGATTTACCCACCGACCTTGGAACAATCTCCCAAGCATTGTTTCTGAAAATGGAGTCATAGTCCTCCACAATGGAATCTACCCATGTGGGCTCCTGCGCTGCTTCTTCAAAAGAAGTTGGCTCTGTCACAACACACTTGCTCATAAGAGCCATGTATCCAGTAAATCGGTTAGGTGACTGTCTCTGTCTACGCTGTGATGTAGGGACTCCTACATTCTATTCCACATCAAGCTTCAGTCTCTCAGCTTCTGTGGTACACTTTATGCATGTTCTGATGTTTGGTTCTGCATGAGTGGACTCCTCCACTCCATGAATCTCCTCCTGTGGCTGATCCACATCTTCAGGCTCATATTTGGGAGCAAGTAGCTCCTCCTCTACATGCAAGTGTAGCTCCCTCTCAAGCGACAACGTCATGGCCTTCACGTCATTGAATTTTATATCCCGTCACACCACAGTCATCCGAATATTTGGAAAATACACACGATAATTATGGCATGTTTCTGTGTACCCCACAAATATCCCAACTTCTGCAGTTGGCTCCAGCGTCTTCCTGGTGTCCTTTGTCACATGAATGTAAACAGATGAGCCAAAAATATTCAAATGAGAAATATCAGGCTTCTTACAAGTAAAATCTTCTTCAGGTGTACTCATGCCAAGTACTCTACGAGGACAACGGTTTTTCACATAAACCACAGTGTTACATGCTTCCTCCCACAAGTGCCTCAGCAAGCCCTGGTCATGCAACATAGCTCATGCAGCACCCATGATCATTCTATTCTTCCTCTCCATGACCCCATTTTGCTGTGGAATGAGGCGATATGAGTTCTCTTTGAATTCCTTCTTTGCTACAAAAGTCTTTGAATTCGTTCAAGATATATTCACCACCATTATCACTTTGCAGAGCCTTCACTTGCTTCCCCGACTCCTTCTCCACCAATTCTTTAAACTCATAGAGCTTTGAGAATGTTTCTCTCTTCTTCTACATAAAGAAGATCCAACATCTACGAGAATAGTCATCAACAGATATAACATAATACCTGTGTTTTTTTGTTGAAGAAACTAAGAAAGGTACACACACGTCTGTGCGAATTCTCTCCAGGATCACCAAAGCATGGTTCTCCTTCTCATGAAATATGGTCTTCACAAACTTACCCATAGTACATCCATTACACTAATCTGACTGCACAAAAGTACCATTGGGAAGTCCAGTAGAAATCTACTGCAAAATATTCAAGGCGCCATGGTGAAGATGGCCCAATATCCTATGCCATAATTCACCCTCATCCCGGCTCGCCACTTCTTCTGCTTTGCCCATCATTGCAGCGCAACCATCTACCTTTAGCTTGTAGAGATTCTTAACTCGAATCCCTATCCTCTTGGTTTGACCCATTGTTTTATGTCGCAGGAAAGCTTTTCCCTCGTTGAAAACAACGTCATAACCTTTGTCCTCCAACATAGTGACCGAGACCAAGTTATTCTTTAGACCTGGAATAGGCATAACAAATTTTAATAGAAATGGTTTACCTGACTCCCTCTCAAAGGTAATGGTTCCAATACCAGTCGCACTATATCTACCATCGTCGCCCATCTCTATATGCATTTGGAGATCCTTCTCCTCCAAGTCACTAAACAACTCCTTGTCTTCCGTCATATGGAAGGAAGCACCACTATCAATATACCACACCTATCCCATTGTGCTTGAAACCAAGCATGCGATCAAAGAGAAATCAAGTTCAAATTTCGAGGCTAAGGCCTCTCCAGCTGCATCTCCAAAAGCTTTTTTGTTCTTCTTTTTCTGTGGGCAGTTAGTGGCGAGATGCCCATTTTTGTGACAGTGAAAACAATTCACCTTGGACAAATCCATCTTCTTGCCTTTAGCCTCGAATTTTGGATGGGATTTATTCCCCATCCCTTTCCTTGCTTTGGAAGCTAAAGCAAAATTCTCTTCATCATCATTCTTTGATGAATATCCATCCCTGGTACTTCACCTTATCTCCTCCTACACAAGATCTGATCAAAGTCGATCCCAATCCGGCAGTTTCTCTTGTCCATTGACAGAGTCCTGATAACTGTGCCAACTCTTCGATAACCCAAGGAGAGCCAAGCTCACCAAGTCTTCATCTGCAACTGTAATCCCCACACTTCACATCTCATCCCCACATTGGACAAACTTTGTGAGATATTTTGGACTACTGTCACCCTTCTCCATTTTGATTTTTCTGAGATTATCTTCCTATGGTCGCTGTTGCTTTGGAAAATATCTGTCAAAGCCTTCCACATTGCAAATGGAGTGGCTTTCCCATGAAGGCTTGACACAATATGGTCTTTCACACCATCCAACATAATTCTTCTTGTCTTCACTACCTTCTTTTGCCATGCGTCAAGTAATGCAGCATCGCTAGAAGTAGGCTTAGGAACATTGCTATCGATGAAATCCTTCAGTCCATTATGTTAAAGCACCACCTCCATCATGTCCTTCCAGGCTATGTAGTTCGTGCGCTACCCTCAAGGGCATACTCCAACCACAACCCATTGAAATCCATTTCAATGAATACTCAACTGTCGCACCAAGAAATTTGTGCAGAAAATTCGAATTGTCCACCAACACAAAACTCAACACCTCTTCACTATTGCAATCTCCAGTGATTAACACTGCTCCGATACCATGTAGAAATTTATTAATAATGATAGTATTACCAGATTCTCCTGATCTAACAAACTAATCTTATGTTAAATACAAAATCCTTCCACTTAATTCTTTGTGGAAATTAAATCGCCAATTGCAAAACACATGAGGAAAATCAATCACACATAAACACATTTGTTTAATGGGAAAGCTTAAAGCTAAAAACCCCAAATATCATATATTATGTGTATCAATGGATCATGTAACAATCTCATACAAATCTTAGTACATAAAACTCTCAGTACAATATAGAATCGTCACATGTTTCCATGCAAAAATTTTCATATCTATGCATCAATTTCTTGCCTCCTGACAGCCTGCCTCCACTACGCAATCCCTACTGAAGAAGACTTATGAATGAATTCAAATTGGCCTTTCCTTGACTGTGCAATCCTCATTGGCATCTCCAATTTGTGTCAGATGCATTGAATGTATCACTATAGTCACAACAGATTGTCCATCTCACCCTTTCACCTATCTCTCCACTGGAACTGACATGCAAGTAGTTAACTGCTATATTTTTTCAGTTGTTAGTGAGTTATTAGTTGTGCATTAATTAACTAATTAACTCAATAAACTCTCACTAGCGTATCTTTCAGTTAGACTAGATACAACTAGCTCAACTGAGTTTAACTCACTTAACTGAGTTAAACTAAATAACAACTCCCATAACTACTCTTTCAACTCTGTCACAAATTTTCCACTTCAGTTCTAACTGAGTCCTCCATGCATCAATCACCAACCACCCTAGGAATTGTGTAATTCCTTCAACCCACTGATTTTCCAAATATGTTCACTGAAATAAAGTGCTCCAAGAGAATAAGTTGATATTTATTGTCGGATTATTATTAAGGGCTAATAATAATCGACATGCATCTATTTTTAGATTGAGGATCTATAAATAGACTTCGACCGATATTCTAAAAAAATAAATTCATCTATTTTTCACATTTGATCAACCATCTACAAATAACATCTTGCAACTTATAGAATATGATCACCATGTCTAAAAATAGACATACACCTAAAAATATCCCACGGGCTCCACTTAGTGAAGGTGCTTAATTTTCACTAAGCTCATCATCTTGTTGAATCTCAACATATGACTGTAAAAACTAGATATTTTTTTTTGATGTTGTTGAAGGGTGGGATATAGCTTATATTTGGAGAGGAAAATATATAACAATTACCATATGCCTTCTGCATTGGTGTGCTTGTCTACTTATAGTCATCAGGCTAACCAGTTTTCCCTTAACACCATATATAACTTGTGAATATTTAAGAAAATAGAATTAAATATAATTGGGTCAATTCATTGCCCACTAATCAACATACACATACTTATCCACTTTCCCAATGAATCTGTCTCTTCTGAGTGCTATTGTGCATGGTTATTACTTTGGCATAATATAAATTTAAGTTCAATATTGGCATTTGATATGCCTATGCCAGTGTAGTTATTTATTGTTGGATATGATGTGCAAGTAATTCGTAACCATCCAAAGGCATTCAATTTGTACGAAAAGTAGTTAGTAGAAATGGGGCAGTTGTCTAAGGAATAAATTGATGCTTTGCACAATAAGATCAATTCAATCTTGATGAATAGTTCATAAACAATGATTAAAATTTAAGGAGTTCATGATGAAAAGTAAAGAACTGCATAGAAATGGCTAAATGTGGGTATGGAATTTTCATGGATTTCATGATTATGTATTGAACCTTTTTGAGAAAAAAAAAACTCTCAAACCAATGCTGACAAACCCCCAATGTTATACAAACCAGTGATCAGTCATCTGCTGGGAGGGGACTAATTCCACAATTCTAGAACTGTATGAATGTAAAATTGGATATGTTTTTTAATGTTGTTGAAGGGTAGGATATAGCTTAAGAGTTAGAGAGGAAAATATATAGAAATTACCATACGACTTCTACATTGGTGAGATTTTCTACTTATAGTCATCAAACTACCACGTTTTCCCTTGACAACATATATAACTTGTGAATATTTAAGAAAAGAGAATTAAATATACCTGAGTCAATTCATTTCCCACTAATCAACATACACAAGCTTATCTACTTTCCCAATATATCAATGTATTCTGAGTGCTATTGTTCATGGTTATTACTTTGACATAATAAAAAGTTAAGTTAATTATTGACATTTGATAGGCCTTTGCTAGTGTATTTATTATGCATTTAATATCAACATTAAAAAACATTCAATATCAAATAACATTTAATCTCAGGAAACTTGGGAAATATCTCAAGGCTTTAAATATAACAAACTAGGTTTTCACTAAAAATTGAAAAAGTACATATTTATGGAAGAAAAACAATGTACTCTTAGATTCATATTTGGAGGTCAAATGAAGGAGAAAGTATAATACAGTGTAATGACCGTGGGATTAATTTTCTGGTACAATACTATTTCAAATTCACACTATTTCATGGAAAGGGAAATGGATGGTTGGAATGATAGTTGGATGACTACTATGTAGGGGTGAAACAACCCTATTTCGTGAGTGCCAATGACTGATAAATATGAATAAATGAAAAATAAAAAAGAGAGGCCTTACTTAAATATGAAAGAGAGGGCTTAAAAGATCTTACATTCAACTCCTTCTTGAATGCACACTCATCTTTTCTGGATCCCCTTCCAATGCTATCAAGGAAAAAAATTTGTTGGATCCCATGCCTTCAAACATTATGAGAAAGGAATACGAAATAAATGGTTGCCAATGAAGTCTTAGATATCTGAATAATTATATCAAGCGGAAGCCATAACAAAACTAAAAATATACTCTACTTGCAACAAGACTAGTTTACAAGAAACAATATCATAGGTTTACAGGCTCTTCAATGCCACACAAATTATTATAAGATATTTGCATTAATAAATTCAATAACCCATGATCTTAGATTCTCATTTTATATTAAATTCTTACAAATGGAATGCTTGAAATGTTGTTGAAATCATATCTCTATGATATGAGTATAACAATACGCAGAATTACAGAGTCTGAAGACTCAGTGAAGAAAATCCCTCACTGATGCAACCTCTAGAACCTCCATATGTAATAATTTCAACATTGATTACCCTGAAATAAGTCATTTCGTTCCATGTGGATTTTCATTGAAATGAAATTTCTCATCTAAGTACAAACATTGGAGCCCCTAGGACCACACTTGCAACCTTATTACTTTCCAAATATCATCGACTAATAATATTCAGAGTATTTTTAAATCATGACGATTGAAGTGATTCTAATAGCTAAAGCCATAGACATAGCGAGATTAAAATGAACTACAAAGAATTAATTCAAAATAGGAGTGCAACCTACAATTGACTATTTCAAATTCACACTAATTCATGGAAAGGGAAATGAAATGGTTGGAACGACAGTTGGATGATTACATTGTAGGGGTGAAACAATCCTATTTCATGAGGGCCAATGACTTAGAAATATGAATAAATTAAAGACATAAAAGAGAGGCCTTAATTAAATAGGAAAGAGATGGCTTAGAATATCATACATTCAACTCCTTCTTGAATGCACATTCATCATTGTTGGATCCCCTTCCAATGATATCAATGAACAAAATTTATTGCAACCAATGCTTCCAAACATTATGAGAAAGGAATAGGAAAGAAATGGTTGCCAATGAAGACTCATATATCTGAATAATTATATCGAGCGGAAGCCATAACAAAAATAAAAATAAACTCTACTTTCAACGAGACTAATTGGAAAAAAAATATCATATGTCTACAGGCTCTTCAATGCCACAAAAATGCTTATAAGATATTTTTATTAATAAATTCCATAACCCATGATCTTAGATTCTCATTTGATATTAAATTTCTGCAAACAAAATTCTTGAAATGTTTTTGAACTCATATCTCTATGATAGGAGTATAATGATACACAAAATTATAGAGTCTGAATACTTTGTGAAGAAAATCCCTCGTAGATGCAACCTCTAGAAACTCCACATGTAATCATTTCAACATTGATTACCCTAAAATAATCCATCATGTTCCATGTAGGTTTCCATTGAAATGAAATTTCTCATACAAGTACAAATATTGGACCCCACAGGACCACACTTGCAACCTTTTTACTTTCCAAATCAGAAACAATGAAGCCATAAAACCAAGTATGGAACTTGCAATCATGGATCTCAAACTGTCTTTTACTTTTCATTGCTGTAAAATCACAAATTTGGTGCAATCCACATAAATGCATAGTAGGAATTTCCTCATGCTATATTAGAATTTATTTTTGTTGATTGGCATAGAATAATATACCTGGAAATTCACAGATGTATGCAGGCGTTGTTGAGGGAAAGGATTAAAGACAATATGGATATTACGAAAACTTCACCTGCCATAAAACATGTACGCAAGTGCTAACGCATGCATGAAGGATGCCATCTTTGAACCAAATGATGAAAACATATGCACAAGTGTTAGAACTCCTCCCTCTTCAACTATTCGCCAAGTAGTCCCAGCATTGAATGCCAGATTCCACAATGCTCTAGCTACAGTCTCATGCACATCCCATAATCAGAATATCCATGGTCATTATGTACCATTTCTCACCATAGCTATAATAAATCACACAAATTGAAACACAAAATAAAATATGGCATTGCATTGCGAAAAAACGGAAACAATTTTGTTAACGAAAATGCACTCAAAGAGTGAGATAATTATTCAGAAATTCATATGTATAATAGAATAGAGAGAAGAAAAGAAGAATAAAAACATATTTCCCATAGTTCCAAGTTCCCAAGGATTATCCTATCCAACATACTTCATTTGTAAAAAAAAAGATTCCAAGTCCCAACATAATTTGCATATTGTTAATTTCTAGACCACATCCACATATAATCATCTAAATGATAGAAATTTTAGGGCATCCAATATACATTCCTGCGTGATTATCTAGAAAAATTGATTTTCGAAAAGATCCTGAAATTTGAACATGGATTGCAACTAGCTAGCCGAGTGCCATACATTACAAAATATCTGGTGATTACACCCTTCAGTGTTCTTCCTAATTTAATTGACATGAACAAGTATATTCTAATATACCAAAGTATATTATATATATATATATATATATATATATATAATCATATGTATATAAATATAAAACATAAAGCATAGTATTGAAGCATCCTTTCAAATTTTGTGTAGAAGCATAGCCTTAAAACATATTTGATAAAGATCCCTCCTCTTAAACATTGCATGGAGAGCCTGGTTTCCCTGAAATATGAAATTGATTGAAAACACATAGAATTTTCCTTTAAAATGATCTTTCTAGGCATTAAATATCCTCAATGCATACCCAAATTCAAGGAAAAGGAAATTAACCACTCCATACCTTGGTATTTCTTCGATGGAGCTCCACAAGTTACTCCACCAATCAGTGGGGCAGGTGGAAGTTGAGACATCTTTAGTCATAGCACAAATCCAAATTCAACAATTGAAAGTATATATGAAAAGGATTTCAATACAAAATGTGGGCTTGCATTGCTAATTTCCCAACAAACAAACTATTTGTTTGTAACAACAAAAATTTAAAGTCGAAATACAAATTGTTGAATCAAAATGGGAAAATGAATGGATGAAATGTCGAGACTTATAGTATGCCAAGCAGTATAGTAGTTGCAACATTGGGAGACTCAACCACAACAAGTGCTTGTAGAATATAGCAAAGAAAAGATAGGTAAAAGGATATTTTTGAAGAGGGTTAGCATGAACAACAAACTCCAAGTATTTTTCCTCAGGTGGTCATGGGTTAATCTCTTGAAACCTCATGATTGGTATATGTTATTTAATATGAAAATACAACACTTGAAGAGTAGGATGGATGAATTGACAGAAAATCTAACTAATGAGGAACGATATTGAGCTATGAAAAAAAGGAAAATAAAGCGAGAAGAGGAATGGACTGAACACGCATTAGGTGGTTGTTGAAAACATAGAAAAGCATTGGTTTAGTCGGGACTATTGAAGATTAATGGGGGAAATTATAATCCCCATTTGAAACAACTCATTTTATATGTTTTTTTTCAGGTACTACCTTGTTTAGGACTAGGTATAGGAATTTAGTTCAGATCCGGAATAGGAGAAAAAAAGTGTTTTTTAGTAGATTCAGATGAATACATGTTTACCAATATGTTTCCTTTGCTAGCCTCCATATACTTTGTGTCTTCATTTCCTGTGCTCAATTCTGTCCACATCCATGTTGTTATGCTAAGCTAATTTTTGTCTAGTCTTCTCATTCCATTAAGTTGTTGCACTTTGTCATGCTCTGTTAAGTGACTACTCCATCTCTTTATTGACCAAAATCTACATAATGTGCATAGCATTGTGCTAGAAATGAAAATGTAACACCTAGAACTTACTAGAAATCGTAGGAAACAAATGTTAAAATTTTGAAATCATACAAGTCCATGACTAATATGCTCATATAAATAGCCATTACTAGTAGTCCCTACAAGAACACAATCCATCCTTAATATGATCAAACTGGTTTGAATCCCTTACAATAATTTCTTTCTTCACAATCCCGGAGATGAAATTCATTGCATTGTGAGAGTCATAAAAAACACATAGGTTTTTGTTAGCTCTATAGTGCTTCCAAGGTTTGTATTGATAAGAAAAAATGTTATGACTAACTTTTCACTGTGATTGCACAAAAGGTGTACCTTCACTTTGTCCTCAACATTGTGCAGTGTAAAGGTTGTTTTAGGGATGTTATACAAAATTCTAATCTACAGATAAACTGGATTCCCTAGTTGTGGCGTTCCTTCACTCAGAACAACAGAAGAAAGACAAATATTATTTTCTCTAAGAAAAATAGATAGACCGAAAGGAAACAAACCTACTTGTGATCCTTTCACTCTCTTTCTCCTTCTTTCTTTGTTGTTGTCGCTCTCAATCCAAATAAAGCCGCTAGATCGATACTTGCAATCAAAGACAAAGAAAAACAAACAAAATAAAAATATACAAGTATCTACTTATCTTAATCAAATCGGACCCATTAGATCTGAGAATACATACACAATTTTGAATGCAATTGATAGGATATAAGCATAGATAAGAGAAAATGAACATATATCTTTATTAAGAAAGTAGGAGGATAATATTACAACCAATAGGTCGATTCATCGTCATCCTGTTCCAACTTCATTCTGTTCTCATCACACCAAGCATCATCTCAGCAACATAACAATACTTCTAGCTCTCATCAATTGAGAATCCAATAGCATAACACTACACAAAATTCTTCCTCCCTAGAACTTAGATGAGTGCTTAATTTATAGGGAAATTGAAGGTATTTTCTCAATAAATGGAATTGAATGGCTTTCTAATAATAGGTGAGAGATGTTTCCAAGTTCAGTGGTGATGGATGAACCCTTGTATTCAAAGTATGACACCTATGAGCTCTTTTAGAAGGCACTAGACATGTGGAGATTCCCGAAACAATGATGATTTCGCTCCCAGGAGACCAACACACCCTTAAGTGTCGAGAAGTGCATTGCATTTCACCGTTACATGGAGATAAGTGCATTGTAGTGCTCTTATTCCCATGCAGAGGAGCTTTGATGAGTCAATGGGTCATATAATCTATACTTCAAACATTGTAAATCTCATAATTGAAGCCATCAATGGAATGACTTTTGTTAGGGAATATAGCAACTGAATTAGGGGATGATAGACCCTATATTGGTATTGGGGAAATATTACCAATTTGATAAGGTCTTGGGGGATGATGCCCAAATTGACCTGTAACAGCTGCCCCCTAAAGCATGAAGTCAAAATAATGATAATATTTGGATGAGATGATTTACGATATGATGAGTAGGATCTGAAGCAGATGTCGACCTGCATCAATTTGCAATACATTACATTATGATATCTTACATCTTAGACATGAATTGCTGAGGGAGGCATACCCATGCTCAGAACTTAAACTATCACAACATGTACATAATTCAGAAAGTCGTCTACAGATATATACATGCCTACAAATACAGGCCCATGTTCGGATGACCATCTCTATGTAAATCCATCATACGGATGATGTGGTACAATTACTAAAATCGCAGCTTAGATGGATGAAACTAGATCTGGGGTCTTCTTATCTCATTCACTCGATCATTCAAGCATAAGTCTAACCATGCGAATATATGATCTGAAGTTGAACATGGGAAGACATCGTCTGATTACCAACCATTGATGTAAGTTGTTAACAGACGTGAGAGAAACCACCTTTGATGTTAATGGTTCTCAAGGTACTATAATAAAATTTGCGAGGCATGAATAGATGATTTGATGTCGAACACCAAACAAAATATTTCAGACGAAGGTCCAGAAGCAAGAAACTTGTCGATGATGTAGCAAGTTACAAGGTACTGGAAAGATGTTTCTAAATTAAATTCCTGGATGATGAGTTGATGCTGTCAGGAAGAAAATTTATCGCAAAATGGGAGTAATGATTTTGGAGACAAAATGTGACTTGATGTAGCAATGTTCAAGGATGGCGATCATGAAAATGAAGGTTTATGAGTATTTCAGAAGATGAGGAATTACTAGATGACTTCTCTTGAACATATCGGCGACACTGAAATGAATTGGCAGCATTGACCCAAAACCGAATTCATGGTATGATGAACCGTCAAGAAGATTACCCAACCCAAAAGTCATGGTGATGAAGTGAAAGTGTCATGTTCAAGAGAAACCTACTACCATAAAGTGTTCTGTTCTGTTTCCCAAATTTTCCCCAGTCATTACTAACCTGTACCTCTTTATTTTCTAATAAGATTGAGGAAGGTAACATATTATTGGTCTAAAATTCGTCCCTTCGAGTGAATCCATCGCTATTTTAATGATTTAAAAAGTCTAGAGATAATGAAACTCAATCATGCCATGATTGAAAATTCCATCACTATTTTATGTTTTAACGAGTCTAATGACAGTGAAAAACCAATCCTTTTTCATGTTTAGAGAGTTTGAAAAAAGGGACAAAACGAAAACTCCATGAGTCCTTTTTCATAAATTTGTCACTTAGGTCCAAAAAAGTGTAAAATGGTATCTGAGAAAACCTCTTAGCCATGTTCGACTAAGGTGTTCCTTTTTCACAAATAATCTATCTCAGTCTACAAAAAGGTTAAAATTATATTGAGTATATGTCGTTTCATTTAATTTTACGAGCTCGAAAAGAAAAGTCCTCGGAAATATTTTCACATTATCGGAGTCTTAAAAGAGCTAAAATAAAACTCCAAGGGGTTCCTTTTTTGCATTTATAAAATCTCGAAAAAGAGATAAAATTGCACTTTAATTCCTTTTTCATTTTTATCAAAGCTTGAAAAAAGAGGATAAAAGTATGCTTTGTGGTCAAATCATTCTTGAATAGTTTTGCACCCTAAACTCAATGTATCATCTGTAAAACATGTTCAGAAAACCATCAAACGGATTAAAAATACATGTTTCATAGCAAAAATGAATAAAAACCATAGTAACAACATCAACTATGATTAAAATAATCAAAATGACTAATAAAAAGAGTTTTTATGATTTATTTTTTACCATTCCATAGTTACTATTTGAAAATTAGTAGCTCTGAACAAGTTTTTCCCTTGAACTTCAACGGTCAATTGCAATAGTTTCAGTGGACGATTTCTCTTGCTGTTTGATCCAGGTTGGAGTTATGAAACTTCTCTTTCTTTTAGTATCATTTATGTTGCATTTCATGGTAATTTTTTAGGGTTTTGAGCCCCTAAGGGTAAATATATTACATTCTGAGGGAAACACACCTTGAATGTCGAAAGGTGCATTGTAGTGCACTGGAATTGAATTCCAAGTGGACTACAGTGCTCTGTCCCTTGACCTGGCGTGTGTTGGGCGCATTTCTCATTTTTTTTTCTTGCTGTGAGCCCAAAATTTCCCAAATTTTTTGCACAAAATGGATCCTAATGAAGCTTATGATTGGCTTTCAAGTATTGATCAGATCAAAATTACCATTATGTGGAGAGAAAGAGAACATTAAGAACAATATATGATTGCCCTAAATGGTCTGGGTGTTGTAAGAGCCCTCAGGGATTGTGATTGCTTAAATACTTTAGATTATCAGGGATGAGGCAACATATGGAACTATTGGAGTTCCTAGTTTGTTCATGGGATCCAGTATTACAATATTTTCACATTGGGGACAAAGTGCTCCTAATATTGATTGAGGATATTTACTTTCTCACTGGATTATCAAGACGAGGTTCTCCTATTTCCTTTGTAGGATCTTCTCTTGAAGGAGAGACAGTGAGGGATTGCATACATTAGAATTTCCAGCCAGGTACTGAACCAAGTAAAGATGGGAAAATAAATATCTATGATGTGCGTGATTTTTCTTTGAGAACCATCTTTTTTACTATTGCAAAGCTTGCTAGTTCTGCGACACTACATGTTGCAAACAGGTCATACATGCATTACGCCCTTCAGTGCCTAGAACTGACAATGTTCAACTGGGCTGAAGCAGTACTCTTTCAGATGAAAGAAAAATTGACTAAAGCAAAGGTAGGTAGGAAAAATAATTTAAATTATGGCTCGATCCTGATTTCCTTCATTTTAGAGTGGGTTCCATTGATGCAGCTGCAACATGTTACACTGAGCATATATGGTTCAAGAGATCCTCGAATGCAGAGATGGGTTGAACTGATGGTGAGACATGCTGGTCAATCGACCATCATATTCTCTACTATATTCTTTGCCTGGTTCAAACTATAGATGATCTTCATAGATGAGTATCCATATGTAGGCATAGATTTCCCTGGAGATCCAGACTTGATTTTTTTAGATGGCGCTCAATGGGGTGTAATAGGTAAAAATGTTTTGACCATGTTTTTTGATTTTTTAAAGGTTTTTACATGTTTTTTTTTATTTTTTATGTTTCCCAAGACTAAACTAAATTTTTGATGTACACATATGTGGGTCATGTTCAACCAGCGGGTCAACCAGAGCAGGCAGAAGATGAGCCGACAGAGAGGACTATCGGGAGAGAAGTCCTTCGGGATTTAGATTTGACTAAGACTCTTGCTGAGTTGCAACAACACATCAAGTAATTGACTCTTGGGATACCATATTTCTAGATCGAGGAGTTACCTATGAGACTGCAACAACATAGTATTGGTGTTCCTACCATTGGATGCAGTTATTCCGCAGGATAGCTAGAGAAATTGTGTGTTATCATAAGCATCACTAATTTACTTTTGAAATTTTTGCATACATTTTGAGGCCATATGACCAATGTGTCTTGGACACAAATTTTGTAAAAACCTAAAATATCTATCTATTTGTTTTCAGCGTTTTCCTATGTTTAATGCACAATCCTATTCAATTATGTGATGTGAATTGAAGATGTGTCTTTACATGTGTTGAAAATGTCTGTTTAAAACATAATTCACTAAGGAATCAATTAATGTGTTCAAATTTATGGAAATGTGTTGATATTTAATGTAATAAAAATGTCTTTCCAAAATTCAAACTCTAAGGAACATACGATGAAGTGTTGGATTTCAAATAGTATAGACACTAGTAAGTTGCAATATGACAAGTTGTGAGTCTAACCTAATGATGATACGATTAATACCAAATGAAAAGCATCATAGAGAAGTTCGATAAACGTGATATACTCAGCGATATTGTTTATGGATCGAATGATACAAATCCCTTGAAAAATCACTAACTCGCCACCTAGAGCGAAAATGGCCCATTCTGCAGAGGATAGGTTTTGCATACTACGACTAGTACCATCGGCATACCCAACGAATGGTTCCAAAGATTCAGTCATCTGCGATGAAATGTAAAGTGGATTACTAACTTCAAGAAAACTCTAGAAAGACAAAATAAGACAGTAATTGCAAATCAAAGCATATATACAATATGATACAAAAGCTTACTAAGATCAATTAAGCATAGTATCGTTTAATATACATCCCATTTCGAGGCTGCAGTAATGGAATTCCATCATAATCAACTAACTTGTAGGTGCCCTTAGCTAGAAATCTTTTGACAATGTAGGGGCCATGCCACAGTGGATCAAATTTTCCTATTCCTATCAAATCAACTTCCTGATCATAACGAAAGACCAGGTCTCCCTCCAAGAAGATAAGAGGCTTGAAATTTTGGTCATATTATGCCTTGATTCATCTCTTATGTGCCTCGTTGGTTAATGCGGCTTCACAACATGTTTCATGTAGATGGATGAGGTTAAAAAGACATGCTTATTCATTAGAGGTGTCAGATAGCAAGTAAATAGCAATTTTTAATGACAAAATTTCACATTGGATTGGTAAGATATCTTCCATACCATACACCAATTGAAAGGGGACAAATCCGATTGCATTTCTCACCGAGTTTCGATATTCCCATAGATACGAGTACATGATTAAATTCAAATTTTGTTTGTGAAACCCTATAATTCATTGAAGCATTCGCTTAAGGATATTTTTAATGGCTTCAAATTTTCCATTGGATTGTGGATAATAAGGGGTAGAACTATCATGTGACGGTCCTAATTTGGCAGTCAACTCATTCATCATGTTATTGTGAAAATTCTTACCATGATATGTAACTATAGCCTGTGGTACACCAAACTATGAGGTGACATGATTGAAAAATAATAATGCAGTTGTTTTGCTTGTGTTATTGAATGTAGGCATCGCTTTGGCCCACTTGGTAAAGTAGTCGACTGCGAAAACAATATAACCATGCCCCCTGGCCGAACGAGGGTTGCAGGTCATGAAGTCAATGCCCCATTTTGAAAATGGTCCCACAACAATGACAGGATGCATTGGTGTTGGCGGCATGCATATTTTACAATCAAATATCTGGCACACATGACAAATTCTGACTGCGAGGATGCAGTCGCGAAATATGGTTGGCTAAAAGTAACCAGCATGGAGAATCTTTTGCGCAGTAGCGTATCTAGAAAATTGTCCACCACAAGCACTGACATGAAAATCATTTAAAACTTTCTTGGCCTCCTCAAGAGTGAGGCACCTCCTTAAAATCGTATCGACACCACGGCGATAAAGTGTATCGCCGACGATCAGATAATCTTTAGCTTGGTATCAAATACGTCGCTGTTGTGAGCGAGAGGTATCGGACTGAAAAGTCTGGGTTTGGAGATAAATGGTAAAACCCCCATACCAAGGGTCAGATGACCCAATCAGAAACAAAGACTCATCTGGAATTGATGGTTTTGATGTAGTTTCAGTACTATCATAGGGAAGGTCGCAGAGAAGCTCAACCAAAACTAAAGTCTTCTTTGACTTGGATTTGATGAATTACAAATCAAAATCCTGCAAAATGACGATCCATTTTGAATATTTCCCCCCCCAGAAATTGATGTGACATAATGCATGTCATAGGGTTGCAATGAAATGACAATGGTCCTCTGAAGCAGGATATAATGGAGAAAACTTTGGACAGCTTGAATGGTCACCAAGGTGATCTTTTCGACGTATGAATACTTAACTTCTGTATCATTGAGATTACGACTCAAATAATATATCGGATGTTCTAACCCATCTTCTTCTTGGACCAAAATAATAAAAATGGTCGTATTTGTCGCAACAATATATAGGAAATAATCACTCTGATAATTAGGGGGATATATTAATGATGCTCAAATCAGGGTATATTTAAGAGCATAAAAATAAGCTTGCACAACCTTATCCCAATGGAAGGGAATCCCATTTTTCAAGAGATGAGTAAATCCTTTAGCCATTTCAACGTAGTTGGATATGAACCTCCTTAGGAAGTTAGCCTTTCCTTGAAGTTTATGTAATTGAAGTAAGTTTGATGGCGTAGGCAAATCAAGAATGGCCTGGACCTCAAGTGGATCAATTCGAATTCCATATTTTGAGAAGAAAAATCCAAGAAAACAACTAGAACCAACATAAAACACACATTTGTGTGGATTGAGTTATATCTTATAGTGTTGATAGCGTAAAAATATAGCTCTCAAATGCGTCGTGTGATCAGTCTGTTTTCGTGAATGCGCAGGTAAATCATCTAGATAAGGTTGAAAAATGTGCTTAATGTCATTGAAAGAATAATCCATTGCTCCCTTAAATGTTTCCCCAACGTTCTTTAAACTGAATGGGAGTTTACGATAAGAGAATTTTCCCTAGGGAAAGATGAAAGCTATCTTATATTGGTCCTCTGGGTGAATATTGATTTGATTGTAACCAGAGAAACCATCCATGAACGAATATATTTCACACCTGGCACATTCATCAATAATCTAGTCGATAAAGGGAGTAGGATAGTTGTCTTTTGGACAAGAAAATTTGACATCCCGATAATCGACGCACACTCTAATTGTCCCTTGCTTCTTCATGATAGGAACAATGTTGGAAACCCAATCAGTAAGCGAAACAAGGTAAATCAAACCAACACGCAAAAGTTTTTGAACTTATGCTTTAATGGAAACAACCTTCTTTGGATGAATAGGATGAAGGCGTTGAATTTATTGGAGGGTACATTTTAATTGTGTGTTCAACGATACTAGTATCTATTCCTGGAATTTCCTCATAAGACCAAGAAAATATATCTCAGAATTCACGAAAACGAGAGCGATAAGTATTGAGTTCGGATAGAGAATAAGACATGTCGACATGAATTTTTTCTACAACATCGAGTCTGGTCAAAATATCGATAAAAATCATTGCTTCAATATTTGAAAATTTTCGCTTGGATTTGATGGCATTAATTGGAATAGAATTTGAAAAGAAAGTAGAGATCGTAGGGTGATATAGTTCAAAAATATTATCTTCGTTGTAATACAGAAGATGGGAATGATGATGATGATCTTCCCATGGTTCTCCTTCTAGCATCATGGATTCCACAATGCTCTCATCAATCAATAAAGTGGATGAAAAAGGATCAGATGGAGTACCAAAATCTAATGAACGATCGACCCAAATGATCAGCGATGATGAATTATGATGCGCTACCCAAACCAGGTAAACTGATTGCTATGCTAGCTCTATTAGGCTTGGTTGCGGAAATTAATCCAGTGTATCAACTTCAGAATCATTAGTAATCTTCCTTAAGTCAGATGAAGTGGAAGATATGATGCAACAAGTCTCTATTCTTGCAATTTCTGCCGATGTCACAGGCGGCGGTAATGAAAAGGTGACCATTAGGGAAGAATCATTTAAGAGCCTTACACCAATGTTTTGAAGTGCTAGCTGGGGTGCGTGAAATAATGGAATTCTTCTAGTTACCTGGGAATTAGAGGCAAAGAAAGAGAGGTGATTAATGATTGTGATAACGCATTTATGAGGGAAGGAAATCATTATAAAGTAATTATAGACGATCACAGTCATAGTCAAGGGGTCCATCAATGACCTCAACTTCAACAATTACAATCCCCCCCCCCCCCCTAGTTCAACATGTAAGTTATTGATGATACCGTAAGGCTTATATGTAAGACCGTCAAAAGTTTTCAACGTTGTAGGCAATTGAGATAAGCGAGGCGATCCAAGTGACTTACACCAATTTAGAGACATAATACAAGTATATGATCCTCATCAATAATAGTGCGATGAACAAGGTGATTTAGAACATTTACTTGGATTGAGAATGCTGATTCAAATGGTAATTGTGGCACATAGCCAATATGATTAAATACTAGAATATTGGAATCTGTCGGGTCGATTCCACCAATTGCCGACAACAAAGCCTGCTTCTGGGAGGGAAAATTTTGAAGTACCTCAAGTGTCGACATAGCTAAAGGCGACTGATCCAAATATTAATATATATTATAATTTTGAGCTACGTAGGCTCGAGGATTGAATGTATATTTGTGTATGACTCCCTTTGTGTAATATTCCAAAAATTTAGCCTTCATCTAAATGGAATATTATAGTTTGTTTTATCTCTAGGTAGGTGAATAAGTAGGTAGGGGGGCCCATATACCTCTTTAGAAGGAATAATAACAATCCTAATGTGAAAGGAGGAAGAATAAGTAGCTGGATTAAGCACCTTTGGGTGTGAATAGGGATTGGATCATTTTGATTCAGTCAACTTTGACCAAGTCAACAACGTTGTCATGGAGGAGTGGCCTTTATGATGAGACAACGCAGTTTTAGTGGAGGACAACTTGCATGAGATTGGTGGCAAGTATGGATGGGAACCAATGTGAGGTGGTTAAATTTATATATATGGAGAGGATGGCAGCCTTTGTTATTCATGTTTTATATTATCATTTTATATTGGTATGCTTAGACTTTGCTTCCTCTTGTTGTTTAGCAGGGTTGCAGTGCTGTTTAGCACAAGGGTGTTCCTGGTTGGGAATCCCTACCTCATCCTCAGTGAAGAAGAGGTTATTTGAGCTGAATTTCCTCATTCCAGCATTTTGGCCAAGCTACCTCCTTCAGCTACAATGTAGTTTTTTTTTAGAGCTGGGTTGTGTTGCAGGGTGTAGCAAAGGAGGATCACATAGAGCTGTTTTCGGGCTTGTTTTTCAGTGGAGAGGTAGCCTATCCATTGGAGGATCAGAAAAGGAGGGATCCTGGGAATATTTTCTCATCTTTGGCATCAGGCCAACAATCTACCATCCCTCATAGCGCAGTCACAATTCTGAACTGTGTTATTTTTGGAGGCAATTGTTAGGAGGGTTCATTGAGCTCATCAGGAGCGTCTATTTCTGAGTAGAGGGATCGACCTTCTATTTAGAAATACCATTGGAGGAGGAAATCACCATTTCATATATTTCATATATTTCATAGCCTCTTTTCATATCAGATCCAGTTTGTAGTGTCATCTCAACCCGAGGGTTATTTGGCACATTGTACATTTCTTGGTATTTCTAGCAATCTTTTCCGAGTTGGCTAGAAATCTTGTAGTAGAGCCCACATCTTCTTTTCCAGGAATTTATTTTGTTTCTATCAACCATATATCATTTATTTATGTTTACAGTAGCAACTACACTGATATAGAAAATGTTTTCATTTCTCTCCGACATTCTATACAATTGCAGCAACTCATGTGCTGATTGCTTTTATCATTGGAAGATTGTTCCTATTGCTTGAGTGGCTTGTCCCCCATGATATTTTTGTATATTTCTGTGGATATCTTAATAAAATTATGGCTGTACATTGATCCCTCTTATGTCATGGTCATATTTTCTGTGTTTTACATAATTATGATTTGTATTGCTGCTATTCCCATTTTGGGATATTACAGTGGTATCAGAGCATAATCTTGGCTCAGCCTGTGCATTCAAGACATTATGCCATTAGAAGGAGAAGCTTATTCTAAAAAAAAAAAAAAGTTACATAGAAGAAACAAAGGCATGACTCCACTATTTGGATAAATTAAGGAAGAGAGGAACTCCCAGCTTCTTTTCCAAACTATGAGAAATATCAAGGGATATCTCAAGGAGATGAAAGGGGAGAAGTGTAGGAAATTTCCAAGTGGGTTTGAAAGGGAAGCAAGCCCTAGATATTCACATGATGGGTGTGAGAATTCAGCCACACATGTAGATCCACATTGCAATCTATTTCCCACATTCACTGCAAGAAGGATGGAGGAAGAAGATGCACCAAGGGAGGAGACCTTGAGTGACTATCTTCAAGAGTATGAGTCTCAGTCATGGAGATTCAAAGAGCACTTGGACTTCCAAGGGTTTTTCCAACTCAAGGAAGATAGAATATCCAGCAACCATAGTGGAAAAAATAGAGGTAGAATCTTTCTATCTAACTTTGATGGATCAACAAAGTGCACAACCAAAGCTTGGGTGGAGGAGCTAGATTTCTATTTCCAGCTACACCAAGTTTTAGAGAATGAGGCCATCAGAGTAGTAGTGATGCACCTCAAAGGTATGGCCCATGATTGGTGTTTTAATAGTTCTGCTTTATTTTATCATGCAAATTTAAACACTTATTCTGGGTTCACTAAGAAATTATGAGAATATTTGATATTAAACATTGTAAAACATCTCTTGTTGAACCCAAAAACTCAAAACCTTTGCATGAGTTGGAGAGATTTATTTTGCCAACTCCACTCCATATTTCTGTTGAAGGGGATAAAAACATGCATGATGCCTTGACAAGGGCAAGATCCCCACTTATTGAAGAGCCCTCTTCTATAGATGAAGACATGGAGGTTCCTCCTTCAAGGGAAGACCAAGATGAAGGGTCTCTCATTGATGATGAGGCATTCTCACATATTGATGAAGAGGATGAGCATAGAGGAGTTAAAAACATTGTACCATTAGAAGAAGATCCATCACCACATGGAGATGGGAAGGAAGACATTTCTTCCATTAGAGGAGCCCTTGTATCTTTGCAAGGAGTTCCAAATGATCCAACATGGGGGAACCAAAACACAATTCCGGAGCAACATGCATCAGCTATTGTGGGTTGTGAATCTTGGCAGATGGAAGGAGAAGAAAAGAAGCATAAAAATCAAGGGATGATGATCATTCACCCTTATCTATTTTGGGAGGTTTTTTCACAAAAGAAAGAGTCTGTATTGCGCAGTGAAGAGAGGGACAAATCAGTCCACTCATAAGTATAGTCCGCTTTATATTTTGATGTCTCACTACATGGGGGCATGCCACCTGGGAGGCCACCAGATTTAGAGTTGGTGAGATACATATTTCCATTTGGTTCACCACTCTTAGATCGCAGAGAGGTGAATACTTTGGATGGGTCTATTACAGTGCAAAGAGTTTGGGGTAAACTCAAGGAGGAGGGAGACATTCTCCCATTATCAGTATCACCCACTCTTACTACCTATTCTGCGCTGACAGAAGTTGTTGCAGTGATGGAGGATGGAACCACCATGGTGCAAGGGAACTACTCCATGGATTTGGAGAAACAGAGGGTACTTCCTTTAATTAAGGAATCCTCCATACATTGGAGTAGATGGAGGCCACTCATGCTTACATTGGCAAGGATCAGGAGGTTCTTTTTGGATGGTAGCTTCTCATTGGAGGCCAACTTCCAAAAGTCACCATTTCTACTTGAGCATGAGCAGAACTTTGTAGGATAAATTTGGCATGGGGGATGTCAAAGGAGTAGAAAATAACATGTGGGGAGCTTCACATTCCAGATCATCAGCGTTGTCTCTTGGGAGGATTGATCCATATTGGAGGTCTCAACGTTTGGTAGAGTACTCCAAGGATCTTGGTGCCTGCATGATTCTTGATGACTCGGAGGGAGATGATAGATATATGGTGGATGATGTGGTCATATATTCTTATGGAAAAGTCTTCTTTACTAGAGCTTCTGAGCTCAAGGAGAAGCTGCGACATGCAGCACATGCGAACTTCCTTTCCATGCACTTTGATGCATTTCATTCTTTGATGGAGGAGTTCACTTGGGAGGGAATCTAGCAGGATATATATCATCATATGGAGAGATGCATAGCCCATATGGTCATGGAGAGGTTGTCACAGCCAGTTCCCTGCTCATGGAGAGTGAGGGATAATTTTCAATTGAGCCATTTCAGCTCAAGGATCGAAGTACATAGTAGAGGAGGTACATTTTTGAACTTCTTTACTTTATATGAGCAACATGTTGCATTAAGGAGGGTCATTACTTCTTATACATTATATTATGATGTACTTGAGGCCAAATTTAGCATTGAGATTGGCTATCCTATGGGTGGTTTGTGGGGGAGGCCACATGATTCTTGGTGTACACCATTGACACCAAATTTTACCTTCATGATCATATCTTATATGATGATTGTGGCAGAAAACAAGTGGCTAGAAAAGCACTTGTTATTCTTGGATTTGTGGCATGCAAGGGATGCATTGCGCTGGTTCCATGTGTGGAACTATGATCCACTTTCCGGTTGTCATATGGAAACTTTTTTTCATTGGTTTTTGCTTCCATATATTGCTTATGTTCCTATCTTCATGGGAAGCTTTTTTTGGAGAGTGGGTCAAGAGTTGGAGGTCCCAATTGGGGGTATGATTCTCCCTACTTTACATGTTTCATGTTTAAGGAGAAACAATGGGAAAACCATGATTTCCATACTACATCTCTTTTCTTCATGTGCGAGGAGCCATTTGGAGAACTTGACTTCTTGGAGGAGGCACTTCATGGCTGATTTATTTGGAGGGGCAACTTGGACCATTCTTGGAGGCCATGACATTTCAGCCCAAGATCAACAACATCCCCATACTTACCATAAATGGCGAGAGAAACAACTTGGATGGGAAAATCTAATCTCTCCATGCAGCCCCAACACATTGCAAAAACTAGGGGTTCAGGATTTCTTTGATGAGCTACCTAGGATGGCTCATTTAATTTGTATGATAGCATGGGTTTGGGAGTTTCTCATTGGGCATGATATCCCCTATGCTTGTCATAACTCCTACCTTGAGGAGGCCATTGGACAGCAAGAAGGTTTCCACTTACACCTTCACCTTTTCTTGATGTGAGCCATTTGGTTTTGCATACTTAGATGAACCATTGGAGGGAAGATTTATTGCAGATTATTTTGAGTAGTGGTGGGGACTATTGATGAGAAGGCCACAAGGGGAAGAAGGGAGGAATTTTTCTCCACATTTACAGATGCTTGAGGACAAGCAACATTTTGGAGGGGAGGACTGTAATATTCCAAAAATTTAGCCTTAATCTAAATGGAATATTATAGTTTGTTTTATCTCTAGGTATGTGAATAAGTAGGTAGGGGGGCCCATAAACCTCTTTAGAAGGAAAAATAACACTCCTAATGTGAAAGGAGGAAGAATAAGTAGTTGGATTAAGCACCTTTGGGTGTGAATAGGGATTGGATCATGTTGATTCAATCAACTTTGACCAACTCAACAACGTTGTCATGGAGGAGTGGCCTTTATGATGAGACAACGCGGTTTTAGTGGAGGACAACTTGCATGAGCTTGGTGGAAAGTATGGATGGGAACCAATGTGAGGTGGTTCACTTTCTATATATGGAGAGGATGGCAGCCTTTGTTATTCATGTTTTAGATTATCATTTGATATTGGTCTTCTTAGACTTTTCTTCCTCTTGTTGTTTAGTAGGGTTGCAGTGCTGTTTAGCACAAGGGTGTTCCTGGTCGGGAATCCCTACCTCATCCTCAGGGAAGGAGAGTTTCTCAGAGCTGCATTTCCTCATTCTGGCATTTTGGCCAAGCTAGCTCTTTCAGCTATAGCACAGTTTCTATTTAGAGATGGGTTGTGTTGCAGGGTGTCGCAAAGGAGGATCAGAAAGGAGGGCTCCTGGGAATATTTTCTCATCTTTGGCATCAGGCCAACCATCTACCATCCCTCACAGTGCAGTCACAATTCTGAACTGTGTTATTTTTGGAGGAAATTGCTGGGAGGGTTCATTGAGCTCATCAGGAGGGTCTATTTCTGAGTAGAGGGATCAACCTTCTATTTAGAAATATCATTGGAGGAGGATATCACCCTTTCAGATCTGTCATAGCCTCTTTTCATATCAGATCTAGTTTGCAGTGTCATCTCAACCGCAGGGTTATTTGGCACATTGTACATTTCTTGGTATTTCTAGCAATGTTTTCCGGGTTGGCTAGAAATCTTGTATTGGAGCCCACATCTTCTTTGTTGGGCATTTATTTTGTTTCTATAAGCCATATATCATTTATGTATGTTTACAACAACAACTAAACTGATATAGACAACACTTTCACTGCTTTCCGACATTCTATACAATTGCAACAACTCATGTGTTGATTGCTTTTATCATTGGAGGATTGTTCCTATTACTTGAGTGGCTTGTCCCCCATGATATTTTTTTATATTTCTGCTGATATCTTGATAAAATTATGGATGTAAATTAATCCCTCTTATGTTATGTTCAGATTTGTTCTGTTTTACATAATTATGATTTGTATTGATGCTATTCCCATTTTGGGATATTACACTTTGGTGGCTTTATTGTTAACTTCGGAATAATAGTTGGAAAAATTGATACAGTGGACAGATTCATGGTCGACGTAGTAGGTTGATCCGATAGCCTGAATACCGTAGTATTTATTTCGTCTAGACACTAAAAGATCAATTTTTGGCTTTGTGAGAGATAGCATAAGCACTTGGGATCTAGAAGCGGGATCCGTAGCAACCATGTTTGTGTTTGGATTTGGAAAAGGATCTATCAACACAACATATGCAGTCGAGGTCTTAAGAAAATTTGAGACTTCAGCGTGGTGAGGAAAGTCTCGAACAAAGTTCTCCTCATTACATATCAAGCAAGGGTAACGAGGTTTCCAAGAATTTCCAGATTGTTGATTAGATGATCGTTCTTGTGGGGTTGACTTTTTATTTTTCTTCACTTTCCCCTTTTTCTTGCTTCCGGGTTGCTTGTCACTTTTTCCTTTGTTAGATGGCACGACATGAATTTCAGAAAAAGGTGTAGGATCAAATGTAGTAGAGGTGTGAGTATTTTCATAACCAATCATATCTTCGTTGGCATGAGAGTACTTAGATGGAGGAGGAGCAGTAAAATTTGATCATGACATGTTTGGAATTTTCTCATAGATCATGCCAGATGAAGTGTAAATCAAATCTAAGTACTGGGCACGAGAAATTACCTGATATTCAGTGACGACGCCACCTTTAGCTACATCCTTGGTGATAGATGGTAGCAAGGACTTAATAAACCACTTAGCAATGAGTTGATCATGAACAAATGTTTTGACCATTCGTCGATGATGACACCACTCATGAATATGATTAGAAATGTGAGTAGAAGTTGTCTATTTAAAATTGGTCAGCAGTTCTATTCTAGTTTCATATCATATGGGTAACTGGAAGTGGGTTAAAAAGGTAGTGGATAAGAGAATGAAGTTATCAAATGAAGCTTGTGGTAATTTAATATACCACTTCGCAGCCAGACCAGTAAGCATACGCTGGAAAAGACGTATTCGAACAAAGTAATCATTTAAGGAGTTTGATGGGAAACATTGTTATAGGTCAATTTGGGCATCATCCCCCATGACTTGGTCAAACTAGAAATCATCCCTAGGACCAATAAAATAGGGTCTATCATCCCCTTACATTTCAGTTTCTATATGCCCTAAGAGAAGAACAATTCATTCATGGCTTCTATTGTGATATTTCCAAGGTTTGAAGTATATGTTATATCACTTATCGACTCACCAACGCTGCCTCTAAAGGGACTAACTGCATTGCATATGAAGCATCGTCCATTAATGGGTGCACTGCAATGCACTTCCATAAAATAATATCTACGGATAAATAAAATTCCCTAAGTGTGGTTCTAGGCACTTAGAACAACAGAAGAAAGACTCTTCTATCACTTTCTCTAAAATAAGCAGATACATAGAATGATAAAAGAACCTACTTGTGATCCAAGCACTTATCCTTCTCCTTCTATCGTTGTTGCTGTCACTCTCAATCCAACTTAGATCGTTGGATAGATTCCAGCAAATGCAAAAAAAGAACAACAAACAACATGAATATAGAGATATCTACCTATATTAATTAATCAAATCGATTAGATATGAAATATATATATCATTCAATAATCCATTACATGAGAAATAGAAACATATAGAGATACATATATGGGAAAATGAACATCAATTTTTGTTAAAGAGTAGAAGGGGGAGGTTACAATGATGATCGATTTGTTTCCACCAGCTCCAGCATCATCCCCCATGACCTAGTCAAATTGGACATCATCCCTAGGACCAATGAAATAGGGCATATCATCCCCTTACATTTCAGTTGCTATATGCCCTAAGAGAAGAACAATTCATACATGACTTCTATTGTGAGATGTCCAAGGTTTGAAGTATATGTTATATCACTTATTGACTCACCAACGCAACCTCTAAAGGGACTAACTGTGTTTCATATGAAGCATCCTCCATTCAAGGGTGCACTACAATTCACTTACTGACATTCAAGACTGCATTGGTCACCTAGGAGTGGAATTCTCATTGTTCTGGGAATCTCCACATGACCAGTTCCTTCTAGAAGAGTCCATATGTCTCACACTTCGAATCCAATTGTCGATATAACACCTCTGCACTTGGGAACATGTCTTGCCTATTCTTAGAAATTCATTCATTGAGAAACTACCATCAGTTTCCCTATAAATTGAGCACTCATCCTAGTGCTAGGGAAGGAAGAATTTTGGTAAAGAAATGTTGTTGTATTCTCATTTGAGAGAGTGAAAGTACTAATATGCTGCTAGTGTGATGTTGGATGTGATGAGGTTGGGATGAAGATGGAGCAAATGGAAACACATTGATCATTAGTTGTAACCTTCCCCTTCTACTCTTTAATAAAGATTGTTGTTCATTTTCCCATATATGTATCTCTATATGTTTCTATTCTCATGCAATGGATTATTGAATGATATATATATTTCACATATAATAAATTTGAGTGAGTAAGATAATTAGATATATGTATATGCATGTTTCTTGATGTTATTTTTTGTGTTTGGAGGAATCGATCCGACAATATGAGTTGAATTGAGGGCGAAAAAAACAAAGACAGAAGGATAAGGAGAAGCGCTTGGATCACAAGTAGGTTATTTTATTATTCTGTGTATCTTATTATTTTACAGAATGTGATAGCAAAGTATTTCTTCTATTGTTCTAAGTGCCTAGCACCACACTTAGGGAATTTGATTTATCCGTAGATCATAATTCTGCATAACAAATTGGCGACTCTACTGGGGACTTTCTTTTCATTCATGGTGTTTTTTCCTCTGCTAATACTCATTAGTAGCATATACTTTCATTAATTATAATTTTGAATGAAATAATTACATTAGAAGGGTGTTCTGTAGCTATATTTTTCAATCCCTATTTCGCCCAACGCACTGTTGGTCAAGACATAGTGCACTGCAGTGCATTGTCTCCCACTCAGGGGTGCACTGCAACACACTGTCTCCCTTTAGCGAATGCGTTGTCCCTTAGCCAACCAAATTATATTAAAATTTTTCATTTCTATTATTCTCAACCATTTTTTTGTTGTATTCTCAATTGTCTTATACCTCTTAGAGACCAGTAAACTTACCCGATTCTTCCTCCTTTGAAAAGTAAATGTGTTCAATGTCTCTGAGTGTTTTTCTTTATCATTGGAAAATCAAATTGAAAGTATTTGATTTATGCATTAGATCCATTTTTTTTCGTAAAGGAAATTTTTGTTTCATTCTTCATTTCCTGTAGGAAAAATTGTAGTTCCATTCTTTGTTTTTCCTAAAAGAGAAATAGTTGTTAAATTCCCCGTTTCTCAAAGAATAAAAAACTTGTTTTATTTGATTTGATGCATATAGTTTCCTTTATTGCATTCACATTAAGGGATATGAAAAGAAAAAACATGCATGTTCATATAGTGAATTGTGTGTGTTGCATAGGAACAAGTTAGGAAAACTGCATTTTAGTTTGTGCTCTTTGTTGTTTTCTCTAAAACTAATTTCTCTTTCCCTTAGTAGCTAGGATTTTCATTGAAAAAGCTAAAACTCAAAAATTTTATTATCATTTTAGTTTTAAATTTTAGGAATTTCCATCACATCACACAGTGAACCTCAAAGACAAATTTCTAAAAAAGATCAACATAAAATTTACATCAATTTACCTAAGAAAGCATTGGAACCATAACGATAACATATAGAAGGTCTAGGCTAGAGACGTGTTCTGACGCCAATAAACATAGCATTTGTTGTTAACTTGTCTGCGATACATTCCGAGTGTGATACCTCACTCCACGTACGTAAGTATATTGGAGCTCATTCACATACCTTAGGGTATATAGGGTGGTGTTATAGTACGAAAAGTATAAGGGGGTGCTCTCACTATGCGGCTTTGCATTAGACAACGCTAATACAGACTCGGGCCTCCATGTACCTTCAGGTATATTTGGGAGGACAACTTTAGGTTTCTACCCATCCATAGTGAACCAAGTCGGCCACTTTGTAACTTGTGATACACGAACACATCATTCAGGGAGATTTCCTGCCCATACTTCTTGGTTCGCCAGGAGGTATTCTGCAGTTCACAATTACTTGGTAAACATTTTGCCTAGAATTACCCTTTTTTTTGTTTTTTTTTTTGGTCATAAACTAAATTAGTCATTGTGGAAGAAGAACATCCCTTTCCCTTCCATTCACGTAGAATAGCACTGAAACCACTTTTACCACTGGAAACCATTTCTGGTTGGCAAAGGCGACATCGTTCTACAGAAACTAGTACTATCAGTACTTATGGTGTGACATCATCTTCACATATACCAGAGTCATCTCAAGTTGTTTCTACAAATCCCGGTTCATCTAATTTTGTCGAGACAGAGTCCTCATAGTTACCTATGGTCACGATCCATCTAATCAGTGAGACAATACCTCTCGAACCCGACGTTGTTCAACTAGAAGTTTATCCGAATCTTGTCACTTTTTTCCCAAAACATTTGAATCCCGAAGTTTAGTGACCGAAAGTTGTTCCTGTATCAGTCGCCCTACAATCTATTGCAGCCATTGAGTCTCTCATATTGCATAGTCAACCACCTGAAATATACTTTGGGCTTGACGGAAAAATCCTGCCACCTAGTTTAATTTCGATTGAAGAAATACCACAAGGTGAAACACCTTTAACTCCAACTCATTTTGGGGAGGGGCTTTACCTGAATGAGTCTTTTCCTCAATCACCTGCCTCTGCTTTTTTTGATTTTGTTTCACTTTGAGTTCCTGTAGATTCTATAGGGTATACATTTGGTCAAATAACCATGCCTGAGCCAACATCTTTAGTTGGACCATCTATTCCAATTGCGACAACACCTGCTCTTGCTACCCCGTCGATGTTCACAACATCACAAGAGTCACATATATATGGTGGCCCTTCCATCCCACCTGGTTACCAATATCTATCTGGAACCTTCTCTGGTGCATCCTCAAACCCATGGAATTCACCAATGTCATCATCTGGTATTCTAACTGGTAAATCTATAGTGAGTACTGAACAACTTGATCCTTTATATACAACATCATGGAAATATCAAGCTGGTCTAGCTGGGTAGATTCCATCCAGTACAATTTCAACTGGACTCCCTGCATTTGGAGAATAATATTTTCCATCTTCTTATACTCCTCATGCTGGGGGGAAACATATGGTCACCCATATAGACAGTGCTCCATCATTATTTGGTCATCCTAATTTCGGAATGAATTTTTGTCAGTGGCAGCCCACTCTACCCATACAAACACAAATGGTTCTACACTCGTATCAACCGGTTCAACCTGTTGCACCCACATCAACTTCGCTTGTTAATACATCTTCACCCCTGTTACAGGCTCAAACTATTGTACCTTAGCCGTCTCAGGCGGTTCCTTCAACCCAATACCCCCAAGTATTGGTCCCTCAGACTCCAACTCCTTTGGCTGGTTTAGAACAACCATCTGTATCCAGAATTATTTATTCACAAGCTGGATCACCATATTATGAGATGTTGCAGCCACAACCAGGTTATACCTATCCACAACTGAATCCAAGCTATCCTAGTTTGGGTTATAACATTGGTGGACAGACCCCTTGGTAGCCAAAAGCGAAAATTACACAACCTTCATTTCAACAAGTAGCATACCCAGGTTTTGGTCAACAGAATCCTCAAGCGCTTGCTTATCAAAAAAATCCCTATCTGGGTTACCAAAAACAAATTCCTTATGCTAGTGCTCAAAGGCCTATTTCCCAAGAAATCACATTAGACCCTAAATATTCTCAACCCGACTTAAGTCAACAGTTTCCCTTTGTTGCAACTTTAGAGTTACCGGATTTAAACCAACTTACCAATGATGTAATCAACTATGCTCCTTGGTGACTGACAGTACCTCATAAATTACCCTTGGATATTCCTAAGTTCAATGGAAACCCTAGGGAAGACCTGCCGACGCATGTTATGACTTATCATTTGTGGCGTTCATCTAAATCCCTAAATGATGAATCCGTTCGACTATGCCTTTTCCAGAGTACGGTCACTGGTCTGGCTGCGAAATGGTACATTAAGTTACCAAGAGCTTATTTTGATAATTTCACTGCCCTAGATACCGTCTTTTTTACCCACTTCCAGTTGCCCATACGATATGAAACGGGAATGGAACTCTTGACTAATTTTGAATAGACTAATGCTACTCACATTTTTTATTGTATTCATGAGTGGCGTCGTTGTCATAGAATGGTTAAGACATTTTTTCCGCATCAAGTCCTTCCTAAGTGGTTAATTAAGTCCCTATTACCATCTATAACTGAGAATGTGGCTAAGGGTGGAGTCATCACTAAAGAGTAGGTCATTGCTCATGCCCAGTACTTATATTTGATTTATACTCAGTCTGACACGCTCTACGATAAAATTCCCAACGCGTCGCGATCTAATTTTATTTTTCCTCCTCCATCTAAGGACTCTCATGCTGAAGATGATATGATCGATACTGCAAGCACAAATCACTCTACTGCATATGATCCTGCTTCTTCTTTTGAAATCCATGTCACATCATCTGACAAAGGCAAAAGTGACAAGCAACCCTGAAGTAAGAAAAAGGAGAAATCAAAGAAAAAGAAAACTTCTACCCTGCAGGAAAGATCATCTAATCATTTTTCTGGAAATCTAAAATGTCGTTACCCTTGCAGAATCTATAATGATGAGCACTTTGTTCGAGACTGTCCTCACCACACCGAAGTCTCAAAATTGATTAATACTTCGTATGCATCCATTGTGTTGACATATCCTTTTCCGAATCCAGACACAAATTTGGTTTCTATGGATCCAACTTCTAGTTGCCAAGTGCTGATGTTGTCTGTCATGAAGCCATCGACTTATGTTTTGGTGTCAACGCATAATAAATATTACGGTAGTCAGGCTACTGATCAACCTAATTCCTCAAACATGAACCCATCTATGGAATCGATATCGCCAATTGCTATTCTTGAATTGACAATAAAACCACCAAAGGGAGTCATTCATAAATTGGCATTTAATCCTCGAGCCCGAACTGCTCAAAGTTATAATATATTTGAATATTTGGATCAATCCCCTTTAGCTATGTAAGTGCTTGAGGTGCTTCAAAATTGTCCCTCCCAGAAGCAGGCTTTGTTGTCAGAAATTGGTGGAATTGATCTGACATATTATAATCTTGTAGTCTTTAATCATACGGACTATGTGCCACAATTACCAACTGAATTGGCATTCTCTATCCAAGTAATTTTTCTCAATCACATCGTTCATCATACTATTATTGATGAGGGAGAATCTATGTGCATTATGTCTCTAAACTGTTGGGAATCACTTGGCTCGCCGTGCCTATCTCAATCGCCTACGACGTTGAAAGCTTTCGACAGACATACATATAAGCCTTGCAGTATCATTAATAACCTGCATGTTGAACTAGGAGGAAACAAAATGAACGTTGAAGTTGAGGTCGTTGATGGAACCCTTGATTATAACATTCTACTCAGAAATCCATGGGTATATGCTATGACTGCGATCATTTATACATATTTTAGAATGATCGCCTTTCCACATAAAGGTGTCATCACAGTCATCAATGAAATCTCCTTCTTTGCCTCTAGTTCCCAGGTAACTGGAAGCATTCCGTTAGTTCATGCACCCAAACTCGCACTTAAAAATATTGGTGTGGGACTCTTAAAGGATTATACCCTCATGGGAACCTTTTGATTACTACCACCTACGACTTCGGCATAAATTGAAAACATAGAGACCTGCTACATGATATCTTCCACTCCATCTGGATTAAGGAAGATTACGTGTGGTTCTGAAGTTTTTACGTTGAATTAATTTATGCCACCCAACCCTATTGAGATGGCATAACAATCAATCTACATGGCTTGGGCGGTGAATCCGAAATAATCGTCGCCGATCGTTTGGGTTGATCGTTCATTAGATTTTGGTACTCCATCTGATCCTTTTTACTCAACTTTCTTGATAGATGAGAATGTTGTGGAATCCATGATGCCAGAAGGAGAACCATGGGAAGATCATCATCATTGCTCCCATATTCAGGATTATGGAGAAGATAATCATATTGAACGATATCACCCATCGATCAAAAAATTCTTTTTGTATTCTTTTCCTATTATTGCAATTGAGTTCGAGCGAAATTTATCAAATATTTAAGAAACCATTTCTATCGATATTTTGACTAAACCTGGCATTGTAGAAAAAATTCATGTCGCCGTGTCTTGTTCTCCATCAGAACTTGAAACATATCACTCTCTCTTTCGTGAATTTCGTGATGTATTTTCTTGGTCTTACGAGGAAATGTAGGCATATAAACTAGTATCATTGAACACACCATTAATATGTAACCCTATGTCAAACCGACATTTCAAAGCCTATGTCCTGTTCACTCAAAGAAGTCTGCTGCCATTAAAGTAGAAGTTGAAATTTTTTTCCGTGCTGGTTTCATTTACCCTGTTCCACTAATTGAGTGGGTTTCCAACATTGTTCCTGTTATGAAAAAACAAGGAACCATCAGAGTATGCGTCGATTATTGGGATGTCAATATTGCTTGTCCAAAAGACAACTATCCTACTTCCTTTATTGACCAGATTATTGACGATTGTGCTGGATGCGAAATATTTTTGTTCATGGATGGATTTGCTGGCTAAAATAAAATCAATATCCTCCCAGAGGACCAATATAAGACAACATTCATCTATCCCTGGGGCACATTTTCTTATCGGAAACTCCCATTTGGATTAAAGAACGTTGGGGAAACTTTTCAAGAGAAATGGATTATGCTTTCAACGACATCAAGCATATTTTTCAACCTTATCTAGATGATTTATCTGCGCATTCACGAAACCAGACTGATCACCCGATGCATTTGAGAGCTATATTTTTACGCTGTCGACACTACAAAATATGCCTCAATCCACATAAATGTGTATTTTGTTTTGGTTCTGGTGGTTTTCTAGGATTCATCGTCTCAAAAGAAGGAATTTGAATAGACCCACTGAAGCCAAGCCATTCTTGATTTGCCTGCACCATAAAATTTACTTAAGTTACAGAAACTTCAGGGAAAGGCTAACTTCCTAAGGAGTTTCATACCCAACTACGCCAAATTGGCTAAAGGATTTACTAGACTCTTTAAAAAGGAGATTCCTTTCCATTGGGATAAGGTTGCGCAAGATTATTTGATTTTTTCGAGGATACACTTGTCCAGGCGTCAATAATGTATCCCCCCAATTATCAGAGTGATTTTTTCTTATATATCCCGCGAATGATACGCCCATTGCTATGGTATTGGTCGAAGTAGAAAATGGGCTAGAAAATCCGATCTATTATTTGAGTCATAATATCAATGATACAGAAGTGAAGTATTCATACATAGAAAATCTTGCCTTGGCAACCATTCAAACTATCCAAATATTTCACCACTATATCCTGTTCTGGAAGGCCATTGTCATTTCGGATTGCAACCCCATGACTTACATCTTATCATGTCAATTTCTGGGGGTGAAGTATTTAAAATGGATTGTCATTTTGCAGGAGTTTGATTTGGAATTCATCAAATCCAAGTTGAAGAAGTCTTTAGTTTTGGATGAGCTTCTCTGCGACCTTCCCTCTGATAGTACTGCTACTACATCAGAACCGTCTATACTTGATGAGTCTCTGTTTCTGATCGGATCATCTGATCCTTGGTATGGGGATTTTATCATTTATCTCCAGACCCAGACTTTCTGGCCTGATACCTCTCTCTTTAACAAGTGACGTATTCAATACCCAGCCAAAGATTATCTGATCGTCGGCGATACACTTTATCATTGTGGTGTCGATACAATTTTAAGGAGGTGCCTCTCTCACGAGGAGGTTGAAAAGGTTTTAAATGATTTTCATGATGGGGCTTGTGGTGGAAACTTGTTTAGATACGCTACCACACAGAAGATACTCTGTTCTAATTACTTTTGGCCAACCATATTTTGCGACTTCATCCTTGCGGTCAGAAGTTGTCATGCATGCTAGATATTTGATTGTAAAATCTGCAAACTACCAGCGCCAGTGCATCCTGTTATTTTTGTGGGACCATTTACGAAATGGGGAATTGACTTCATGACCTGTAGCCCTCATTCATCCGGGGGGCATGGTTATATTATTGTCGCAGTAGACTACTTTACCAAGTGGGCTGAAGCGATTCCTACATTCAACAACACAAGACAAATAGCTGTATTGTTTTTCTTTAATCATGTCATTTCACGGTTTGGTGTTCCACAGGGTATAGTCACAGATCATGGTTCACATTTTCACAATCATATGATGAATGAGTTGAATGCAAAATTAGGACTGTCCCATGATATTTCTTCTCCTTATTATCCACAATCAAATGGAAAAGTTGAGGCTATTAACAATATTATTAAACGAATTATTCAACGAATGATAGGAGTTCATAAACGAAATTGAATTTGATCCTGTACTCGCCTTTGTGGGTGTACCGGACCTCAGTGAGAAACACAACTGGATTTACCCCCTTTTAATTGGTGTATGGTCTGGAAGCTATCTTGCCAATCCAATGTGAAATACCATCGTTAAAACTCGCAATCGACTTGTTACTTGACACCTCTGCTGAAGAAGCGCATCTTTTTAACCTCATCCATCTTGATGAAACATGTCGTGAAGCCACATTGGCCAGAAAAGTGCATAAGAGACGTATAAAGGTGCAATATGATGAGCATGTCCAGCCTCAGATATTCTCAGAGGGTGACCTAGTCCTTCTTTATGATCAGGAAGTTGATGTAATAGGTACAGGAAAATTTGAGCCATTATGGCATGGCCCCTATATTGTCAAAAGAGTTCTTGCTAAGGGTGCCTATGAGTTGATAGATTACGATGGAATTCCATTAGAACAACCCCGAAATGGGTTGTATCTGAAACATTACTATGCTCAAACATGAGCGTAGTAAACTGTTGTATTATATTGTATATATGTTGTTGATTTTCATTTACTGTCTTAGTTTGTTTTTCGATAGTTTTCTTGAAGTTAGTAATCCGCTTTACATTTCATTGCAGATGTTTGAATCTTTGGAACCATTTTTTGGGTATGCTGATGGTGCTAGTCATAGTACGCAGAATCTATCCTTTGCAGCGTGGGCCAATTAGGGGAATTTTAAGGTCTAAAATGGGCCTCCTAAGAAAAATGTACAACAAAAATAAACTTTATGAGAACCAATAGGATTCAAGATGATGATGTCAACCATGGGGGATTATTCACCATTTTTGGAGTAAAAAGGTAAAAATATTAAATAATAATAAAATAATAAAACTAATTTTTCAACTCGTATTTTGAACTTATCTCCCTAAGGGTTTGTTCAAATTTCAAGCAAGAGTACTTTTTGGATGCAAAATTTAATTCCTCATTCAAGGAGCACCCATGTTGCATACTTTTGATGTACCCTTCTACATGAAAAATGAGAAATACATGAAAAAATGTGATTGAAATCACATTTTTCTTGTATTTCTCATTTTTTGTGTAGCATATTCCATCAAAAGTATGAAACATGGGTACTCCTTGGAGGGGGAATTAAATTTGGCATCCAATGAGTATTCCTACTTGAAATTTGAGTAAAGCCTTAGGGATATAAGTTCAAAATACGAGTTGAAAAAGTAGTTTTTTTCTTTTTTCCCTCTAAAATTTGATGATGTAATAAAAAATTATTTTATTATTTCCACTATTATCTTATAATTTCCTTAGGAGGCCCATTTTAGACCTCAAAATTCCCCTAATGATTTTCGCTCTGAACGACGAGTTAGTGAGTTTTCAAGGGATTTGTATCAGTCGATCTACGAACAATATTGTTAAGTATATCACGTTGATAGAACTTCTCTCTGATGCCATTTCATTTGGTATTAACTGCATCATCATTGGGTTAGACTCACAACTTATGGTACTGCAACTTACTAGTGTTTATATTGTCAGAAATCCAACACTGCATTGTATTTTCCTAAGAGTTTGACTTTTGGAAAGACATTTTGATTTCATTCAATATCAACACATTTCCAGAAACTTGAACACATTAACTGATTCCTTAGCGAATTATGTTATAAACAGACATTTGCGACACATGTAAAGAAATATTTTCAATTCAAATCACATAATTGAATAGGATTGTGCAATAAACATAGGAAAACACTGAAAACAAATAGATATATAGTTATAGGTTTTTACAAAATTTGTGCCCAAGACACATTGGTCATATTACCTATAAAATGTATGCAAAATGTCAAAAGTAAACTAGTGGTGCTCGCGATAACATGGCACTGATCTAGCTATCCTACGCAATAACCACATCCAACGGTTAGGAACACCAATAGTATGGTGGTGAAGTCACATGGGTAACTCTTCGATCCAATAATCTTGAATCTCGAAGGTCAACCCCTGTATGTGCTGATGTAGCTCAACAAGAGTCTCAGCCATATCCAAATCCTAAAGGACTGCTCTCTCGACAACCCTCTCTGCTGGCTTATCCACTTCCTGCTCTAGTTGTCCCACTGGTCGAACTCGACCTACATCTGCATACATCAAAACTTTAGTTTAGTCTTGGGAAAACATCAAAATAAAAAAACATGTATAAAAATTAGAAAAATAAAAGAACATGGTCAAACAATTCTTACCAATTGTACCCCATTGAGCACCTTCTGGTAAAGCGAAATCTCGATCTCCTCGGAAGTCGATTCCTGCATATGCATGGTCATCGATGATGATCATCTATAGCCTGAACCAGGTGAAGAATGCAGTCAAGAACACAATGGTCGATTGACCAGCATGTCTAGCCATCAGTTCTACCCATCTCTGCATCCTTGGATCTCTAGGGTTGGATATAACCAACGTCACATGATGAGGCTGCATCAATAGAATCCGCTCTAAGGAAAAAGAAATGAGGATCGAACCATAGTTGAAATTTTTCTTCCTTCCTCCCTTTTCCTTGCTCATTTGTTCTTTCATTTGAGAGAGTACAACTTCAGCCTAGTTGAAAACTATTGGTTCCAAGAACTCTAGTGCATACTACATGTAATATTTGTTTGCTACGTGTAGTGCAGCGGTACCAAAAAGCTTTGAAATTGTGAATAATATGGTTCTCAATGGAAAGTCACGAACACCACATATTTTTATTTTTCCATTCTTGCTAGGTTCAGCACCTGGATTGCAATACTGCGATATATAATCTCTCACAGTCTCTCCTCCGAGAGCAGACCCTAAAAGAGAAATAGGCAGACCTCTCCTTGATAATCCTGTGAACAAATAGATATCCTCCACTAATATTGGGACCACTTTGTCCCCAGTGTGAAATTTCTATATAGTTGGATCCCATGAACGAACGAGGAACTCCAATAGTTCCATATGTTGCCTCATACTCGATAGTCTAAATTACTTTAGCAACCCACATTCTTTGAGGGCTCTTATAGTACCCGGATCATCTAGGGAAATCATATTTTGTTCCTCGTGTTCTCTTTTCCTCCACGTAATAGTCATTTTGGTTTGATGAATCCCTGAAACACAATCATAAGACTCGTAAGGATCCATTTCATGCAAAAAACTAGGAAAATTTTTGGTACACTGCAAAGAACAAAAATATGAATTGCGCCCAATGCACCCATGGTTAAGGGACAGTGCATTGAAAGTGCACTTGGCCTTCAATTCCAGTGCACTGTAACACACCTTTTGACATTCAAGGGTGTGTTTCCTTGTTTGAAAAATAAATTTACCCTAAGGGGCACAAATCCATAAAAAAATGCAATTAAATTAAACATAAAGACAACTGAAGGAAAGAGCATAGCTCCAACATGGATCGAATGATGAGGAAAATTGTCCATAGAATCTCTCGCAATAAACTACTGAAGTTCAAGGGCAAAAACCGGTTCAGAGCTCCAAAATCCAAATGGTAACTTTCAAATGGTAAAAATGAATGGTAAAACTAAAACTATTTTAATTAGTCATTTGATTAATTGCAAATCATATTTATTGCTGTGACTATGGTTTTTATTCATTTTTTGCCATGAAGCAAGTATTTTTAATCCATTTGATGTTGTTTTGAACAGGTTTACAACTGACATAGTAGATTATTTGTGCACACTTATCCAAGAAAGATTTGACCACAAAGCATACTTTTATCCTTATTTTTCAATATTTGATAAAAATGAAAACGGACTTGAAACACACTTTTATCTCCTTTTTGGGCTTCTATAATAGCAAAAAAGGAACCCATGGACTCTTCTTTTAGCTCTTTTTAGACTCCAATAATGTGAAAATATTGCTGAGAACTTGTCTTTTCGAGCTCATAAAAGTAACTGAAACGATATCTACTCAGTATAATTTTAACCCTTTTTTGGGCAGAGATAGATTATTTAAGAAAAATGAAAACCTTAGTCGAACATCGCTAGGAGGTTCTCTCAGATATTATTTTACAATTTTTCAGATTTGAGCGACAAATTTACGAAAAAAGGACTCATGGAGTTTTCTTTTGTCCTCTTTTAAAAACTTTCTAAGTATGAAAAAGGATCAGGTTGTCACTGTCATTAGGCTCATTAAAACATAAAATAATGACAAGCTTGTCGATCATGGCAAGAATCGAGTTTCATTTATTTCTAAAATCGTTAAATTATTAAATAGCGATGCATATTCACCCTAAGGGTTGAATTATAGATCAAGAATATGTTATCCTCCTCAAGATTGTTAAAAAATAAAGAGGTACTAGTCGAAAAATGACCGGGGAAAATTTGGGAAAGTAAACAGAACTTTTACGGTAGAAGGTCGCTCTTGAACATGACACTTCACTCCATCATTGTGACTCTTGGGTTGGGTAATCTTCGTGACGGTTCATTCATACCTATGGTTCATCATACCTTCACTTCAGTTTTGGGTCAATGCTGCAAACTCATTTCAGTGTCGCTGATATGTTCAAGAGAAGTCATCCAGTGAATACTCATCCTTCTGGAATACTCATAAACCTTCATTTTCATGACAATCATCCCTGAAAATTGATATATCAAGTTACATTTTGTGTCTGAAATTAGTAACTCCCATTTCGTGATAAAGTGGCTTCCTGTCAACATAAAATCATCATCCAGGAAGTTTACTTATAAACATCATGTTCCAGTACCCTGAGGCTTATTACATCATCGAAAATATCCTCGCTTCTGGACCTTTGACCGAAATATTTTGTTTTCCATTCGACATCAAATTATCTATTCACGCGTTACAAAATGTACTGCACTACCTTGAGAGCCATTAACATCAATGGTGGTTATCTCGTGTTTGTTAACATCTCACATCATTGGATGGTAATAAAACGATGTCTTACCATGTTCGACAACAAATCATATATTCAAATGGCTATAATTGTACGCAAACGATCGAGTGAATGAGATAAGAATACCTGGATCTAGTTTCTGCCATACGGGCTACGATTTCAGGGTTGTTGTACACATCATCTATACGGTGACCTTACATAAAGATTTTCATCCGAACATGGGCCTATATCTGTAGGCATGTCTGTATTAGGCAACATTCCAATGTAGACGACTTTCTGCACTATGTATATGTTATTCGATAGTTTATGTGTTGAGCATGGGAATGCCTCCCTCAACAATTCGTGATCAAGATGAAAATATCATGATGTAATGTATTGTAAGATTGATGCAGGTCGCCACTCCACTTCAATTGCAACTAAACACATTGTAAAGCATCTCATTGAAATATATTATTATTATTGACTTCATGATTTAGGGGGCAACTGTTATAGGTCAATTTAGGCATCATCCCCCATGACCTAGTCAAACTTGACATCATCGCCAGGAACAATGAAATAGGGTCTATCATCCCCTTAAATTTCAGTTGCTATATTCCCTAAGAGAAGAACAATTCATTCATTTCTTCTATTGTGAGATTTCCAAGGTTTGAAGTATATGTTATATCACTTATTGACTCACCAACGTTGCCTCTAAAGGGACTAACTGCATTGCATATCGAACATCCTCCATTCAAGGGTGCACTGCAATGCACTTCCCAACATTCAAGAGTATCTTGGTCACCTGGGAGCGGAATTGTCATTGTTCTGTGAATCTCCACATGGCCAGTTCCTTCTAGAAGAGTTCATATGTGTCAAAATTTGAATCCAAGTGTCCATATAACACCTCTGAACTTGGGAACATATCTTGCCTATTCTTATAAAATAATTCATTGCGAAACTACCATTAGTTTCCCTATAAATTGAGCACTCATACTAGTGCTAGGGAAGGAAGAATTTTGGTAAAGAAACTATGCCGAATTCTCATTTGAGAGAGTGAAAGTGCTGGTGTGATGTTGGATGTGATGAGGCTAGGATGAAGCTGGATCTGGTGGCAAGAAATCAATCATTGGTTGTAACCTCCCCCTTTTACTCTTTAATAATATTGATGTCCATTTTCCCATATATGTATCTCTATATGTTTCTATTTCTCATGCAATGGATTCTTGAATGATATATATATTTCATATCTAATCTATTTGAGTGATTAAGATAAGTAGATATATGTATATGCATGTTGTTTGTTGTTCTTTGTTTTTGTTTGCAGGAATCGATTCGACGATCTGAGTTGGATTGAGAGCGACAACAACAATGATATAAGGAGAAGGAGAAGCACTTGGATCACAAGTAGGTTATTTTATCATTCTATGTATCTGTTTATTTTAGAGAAAGTGATAGAAAAGTATTTCTTGTGTTGTTCTATGTGCCTAGCACCACACTTAGGGAATTTGATTTATTCGTAGATCATAATTATACATAACAACAATAAATGATAAGTCATAACATGCATTTACGGGTCTTCTCAAGGGTTTCCATTGAATTTAGGAATATCATAGGGTAGTTTATGTGGTATCATCAGCCACCAAGGAGAATAACTGATGGGATCATTGGTAAGCTGGTTTAAATTAGGTAATTCTAAAGTTGCGACAAAGGGAAACTGTCGATTCAAGTCCGGTTAAGCATAACTAGGATATGATGGAATTTCTTGGGAAACAGGCATTTGGGCACCAGCATAAGGAATTTGGTGCTAGTATCCCAGATAGTGGTTGTTTTTATGACCAAATGATTTAGGGATCTGTTGACTAAGACCTGGGTAAGATGTCAGTGTTGTTGGAATTTTTGTTGTGGCATTTGAGGTTGTGGCTGCCAAGGTGATTGCCTGCCAAAATTATATCCCAAACAAGAATAGCTTGGACCCGGTTGCAAATATGTAGGACTAGTAGGAGGCCGTGACATCCCATAAAAGGGTAATCGATCATGTTGTTGTAAAATTCCAGATATGGGTAGTTGTTGTAAACTAGCCGGAGGAGTTGGACTCTGGAGGCCCAAAACTTGAGGTTAATGGGTTGAAGGACCCACCTGAGAGGGTTGAGATACATCCAAACAAGCCTGTAAAAGGGGTAATGGATTATTAATAGGTGGGGTAGATTTAGGTGCAACAGGTTGAACTGGTTGATATGAATGCACAATCGTTTGTGGTTGAATGGGCAGGATAGGCTGCCACTAACAAATAGTCATTCCAACATTAGGGTGACCATAAAATGACGAAGTAATAACAAAATGGGTGACCATAGGTTGCCCCCCAACATGAGGAGTATAATAATATGGAATATATTGTTATCCAAATGGTGGGAGTCCAATCGAGATTGAACTGGATGGAATTTACCCAGATGGACCAACTGGATGTTGCACTAAAGATGTGTATAAAAGATCAAGTCGTTCAGTACTCATTAGAGATGTACCGAATAAAATACCAAAAGATGACATGGGTGAAGTCCATGGATTTGAGGATGCACCAGAGTAGGCTCCAGATAATGATTGGTAACCTGGTGGGACAGAAGGACCACCATAAAGATGCGACTCAGGTGACGTGGTAAACATCGACGGAGTAGCAACAAGAGATGTTTTTGCAACTATAACAGATGGTACAGCCGGAGATGTTGACTCAAGCATGGTCAAACGACCCAGTGTATACCCTAGAGGATCTACGAGAACATGAATTGAAATAGGATCAAAAGAAGTAGTGTAAGTCAATCAAGGAATAGAATTGTAAAGATAAAGGCCCGACCCAAAATGAAGTGGAGTTGAAGGGCATGTTTCTTGTTTAGGTTCTTCATCAATTGAAATCAAACCAGGTGGAAGAATTTCATCGCTAGGCCCGAGATATATTTTATATGGTTGACTACGTGAAAGGGAAGACTCAATGGCTATGATCGACTGCGTAGCGACCGATGCACAAAAAAATTCCAGTTGTTCGACTTCAGGATCTAGATGTTTTGGTGAAAGAACGATGTGATCAATATTAACTTCCAGTTGAAAAATGTCGGGTTCCGGAGGTATGGTCTCACTAATTGGATGTACAGTATCCACAATTAGTTGTGAGGACTCTGTTTCGATGATAGTAGATAGACCAGGATGTGTAGAAATGACTCGAGATGACTCTGGTAGATGTGATGAAGATGATGCACCAAAGGTACTGATGGTACTAGTTTCAGTAGAATGAGGTCACCTTCACCGACCATAAATGGCTTCCAATGGTAAAGGTGGTTTAAGTTATATTCTATGTGAACAATGGGGAAAGGGATGTTCTTCTTCCATGATGACTTGTTGATTTTATTACAAAAACAAATAAACAAATAAAAGGGTGATATTAGGAAAAAGCTTTACCAAGTAATTGTGAACTGTAGAATACCTCCTGGTGAACTAAGAAGTACGGGTAGGAAATCTCCTTGAATGTTGTGTTCGGTGTATCACAAGTTACAAGGCGACCGACTCGGTTACCTATGGATGGTAAGCAACCTAAATTTTTACTCCCAAATATACCTGAAGGTGTGTGGAGGCCCAAGTCCATATTAGCATTGTCTAATGCAAAACCGCACAGTGAGAGAAACCCCTTATACTTTTCGTACTAGAACACCGAACTATATACCTGAAGGTACGTGGACGAACTCCAATATACTTACGTAAATGGAGTGGGATTTCACTCTCGGAATGTATCGCAAATAATTTAGCGACAACTGCTACGTTTAACGACCTCAAAACATGTCTCTAGCCTAGACCTTCTAACTATTATCGTTAGTGTTACAATGCTTTCTTAGGTTGACTGAGGTGAATTTTATGTTGATCTTGTTTATTTATATTTGAGGTTCACAGCGTGATGTAATGTGAAATTCATAAAATTAAAAACAAATGAGAAAAAAAAATTTCAATTTAGTTTTTCAATGAAAATATTAGCTACTAAGGGGAAAGAGCAATCAGATTTTGAGCATACAACAAAGAGCACAAACTAAATGCAGATTTCCCTAATATGTTCCCATGCAACAAACACAATCTCTAAATGCACATGCATGTTTTTATTTTCATTTTCCTTTAATGTGAATGATTAAAATGAAACTAAATGCAAAAATCAATCAAACAAATATTTTCTTTTGAGAAACGAGGAATGAAACAATAATTCTCTTAGGAAAATAAAGAATGAAACAACAATTTTCCTGTAGGAAATGAGGAATGAAACAACGATTTCCTTTTCAAAAATATAATTTATCTAATGCAAAATTTACAACTTTGAATTTAATTTTCCAATGATAAAGAAAACAGCTAACGAAACATTGAACAAACAACTTTTCAAAGGAGGAAGAACGAGTAATGTTTACTGGTCTCTACAGGCAATCAGACATATGAGAATACAACAAAAAATTGGTTGAAAATAAATGCAAAGATAAATTTTGATGGAATTTGGCTGGCTGAGGGGGCAACACACCCTGTAAGGGCAGATAGTGCGTTGTAGTGCACCCCTTAAAGGGAGACAGTGAACTGAAGTGCACTATACCCTGACCAATAGTGTGTTGGGGGAAACTGAGTTTGGAAAACAAGTAAATTAAGCACACTTCTAAGGAAAAATGTTCATTCAAGTGTCTGATAAAATAAATTAAAGTCCACTGATGATGGTAAACAAAGACATAAACACTAGGAATGATGGATTTCTTTCCAGTGGAGTCGCCATTTTGTTATACCTAATTATAATCTACATATAAAATATATTACCTGAGTGTGGTGTTCCTTCACTCAGCAAAATAGAAGAAAGACAACTATTCTTTTCTCTAAGACAAATAGATAGATAGAAAGGAAAGAAACCTAATTTTGATCCTTTCACTCTATTTCTCCTTCTTTTGTTGTTGTCGTCGCTCTCAATCCAACTAAAGTTTCTAGATCGATGCCTGCAATTAGAGACAGAGAACAGAAAACAACATACAAATATGCAAGTATCTACTTATCTTAACCAAATCAAATCAATTATATCTGAGAATACATACACAATTGAGAATGAAATTCACAGGATATAAACATACATATGAGAAAATGAACATATATATTTATTAAGAAAGTAGGAGGAAAATATTACAACCAATAGATCGATTCATCGTCAACCTGCTCCAACCTCATTCCATCCTCATCACACCAAGTATCATCTCAGAAGCATAACCGTACTTCTAGCTCTCATCAGTTGATAATCCAACAACATAACACTACACAAAATTTTTCCTCCCTAGGACTTAGATGAGTGCTCAATTTATAGGGAAATTGAAGGTAGTTTCTCAATAAATGGAATTGAATGGATTTCTAATAATAGGTGAGACATGTTTCCAAGTTTAGTGGTGATGGATGAACACTTGTATTCGAATTATGACACCTATGAGCTCTTCTAGAAGGCACTGTACATGTGGAGATTCTCGGAACAATGATGATTTCACTCCTACGAGACCAACACACCCTTAATTGTCGGGAAGTGCACTGCAGTGCACCCTTGCATGGAGATAAGTGCACTGCAGTGCATTTTGGCCCATGTAGAGGAGAGTTGATGAGTCAATGGGTCATATAATCTATACTTCAAACATTGAAAATCTCACAATTGAAGCCATCAATGGAATTAATTTTCTTAAGGCATATATCAACTAAATTAGGGGATTATAGACCCTATATTGTTCTTGGGGGATGATGCCCGATTTGACCAAGTCTTGGGGGATGATGCCCAAATTGGCGTGTAATAAGGGAAATATCATGCCTCCTTCATCTTCCCAGCCAAAGTCTCCAACATTTCATAAATTTCATTTGTATGAACATGTGATATGTCTCCTGTAATGGAATAATGTACCTTTTTATTTAATTCAACATAACTGCATCATGGTATCTTTTTCAATCCTCGGTATCTCATTATTTTTCTCACTTTTTCCACACCATCCCACCTGCTAGCCGTGTCATCAATAAATAATATCCAACATTTTCAGGCTCTAATTCAAGGAGGCATTTAGCTACATGTTCTCCTAACCGAACATTGCAGTGAATTTCACAAGCACTAATCAAGGCTCCCAACACACTAGCATTGGGTTCTAATGGCATGTTTTTTATGAAGTCCTCTACCTCGTAGAAAAATCTAGCATGACCAAGAAGGTCAACCATGCATGCATAATGCTCTACTCTAGGCAATATTATAGAGTAATCCAGTTCCATACAATGAAATTATTTCCAAACCTTATCTATAAGGCCTACATGACTGCATGTAGATAAAATACCAACAAACATAATATGGTTAGGCTTTGTTCTTATCGGTTGCATTTGGTAAAAAAAATCCAGGGCATGCTCACCATAATCATGCATGCCATAACCATCAACTATTGAATTCCATGAAACTATGTCTCATTTAGACATCTCTTCAAAAACTTGGAGAGACAATTCTATTTTTCCACATTTGACATTCATATCTATGAGAGGAGTCCCTACTAAAATATTAGACACAAACCTTTTTCTAATATTATAACCATGGATCGACTTACCCCATTGCACAACTGCTAACTTGGCACAAGTTGGGAGCACATTCACCATGGTGACAAAGTCAAGTTTAATGCATTCCAGTTGCATTCGTCTAAGAAACATCAAAGCTTCATTTGCATTCTCATTCACCACATATCCAATAATCATGGAATTCCAAGAGACCACATCCCTTTCAATCATTTTTTCAAATACAAAAAACACAATATCTGTGCTCTTACACTTTTCATACATATCGATGAGTGAATTTCCAACAAAAACATCTAATTCAAACCCACTTCTAGTTATTTAATCATGGATCCACATGCGTTGTTGCAGAGCTCCTAAATGGGTGCAAGAATAGATGACACTCACCATCGTAAACCAATCACGCACCACATATTCCTTTCACATTTCATCAAACAATCCTCTTTGACGCCCTCTACCAGAAGCTGGGCCAAGCCCTTCAAACTCTCTTGAACGACAACTTAATGAAGTTGTCCGGGCATATCTACCAATCTATCGTTATGCTACAAAAACCCCACCAAATTGCTGACTCTACTACTAAATTCACAGGACAACCATGAAAAATAAAACCCTCAAAACATCAGAAAATTAAATCACATTTTAGTTAAAGAGAGAGAGAGAGAGAGAGAGAGAGAGAGAGAGAGAGAGAGAGAGAGAGAGAGAATGGCTCCAAAGCCATCTACCGCGTGGAATTTTGATGGCATATAATTACATTGAGATGTAAAATATCACTTGTTTGGTTTCTTTCTGACTCTCTATTGATTTCCAATAATTGAATTGTGTGCCCATGATAGAAAAAGGAATTTTAAGATAGTGTATGTCAATATATCACTTTTTTCCTTTTTTTAAAGCTTTTCTTTGATTTTCCCCTTCACCACTTTTACCTCCTTTTTTAGTTTTTCTTTGATTTTTCCCTCCACCATTTTGATTTTTACCTCCAACACTTTCATGTGTGTGTGTTAATATATTGAAGAGTATTTAACTTTTTAAATATATATGAATTTGTAAATTTGAGGATAATTTTTTTATTTTCTTGAAAAATAAGAAAAATAAATATTTTTTTGTAAAATAAGAAAATGGAAAAATAAATTAATTCATATTTTAAGTTATTTTTAAGTTTTATAACGTTTTTTCACATTTATTTTGAGTGAATAATATTATAATTACATTTTTAAACATTCATTTCATTGAATATATTTTTAAACATGAACTTTTATGTTAAAGCATAAGAACATATAACAATAAATTTATAATTAATTTGTGATTAAGTTGGTTATAATTATTTTTAACATTTATTCACAAATGTGGAAAAGTGTCTCTTGAGTATTTTCGCATGGAAAATAAGGGTTAGCTAAACAACTTTTTATTAGTGTTGATGGGTATTTGGCTAGTTTTACACTATCAAATGCCTAGATCAAATCTCTTGAGTAAGGTGTGTCAGTCCACAATAACAAGTTTATTGTGGATTTCATCCTTGAATGTGGGGAAACAATGCCTTTGTCTCTAAATTTTAACACTGCAGATGGATTCAGAGACCCCCTTTATCTTTGAATCCATATGCAACGTCAAAATTTAGTGAAATGTAACACTTCAATATCAAAATTGAAATGTTCCATTTTCGGAGTGACATAATTAAAAAGGACTAGCACAAATGACTAAATCATACACTCGTTGTACTTATTAGTTGGTCATATTTTTATTCTTTGACAAAAGTATTCTTTTGTGTTAATCATTTTTAATTTTGTCACTTATTATCTACTCATATATTTTAATCCTAGACTAAATTAGTCATTTAATTTAGTCGCTTTTAGTTTAGTCACTTATTATCTAGTCATATATTTTATCGCTAGACTAAATTAGTCATTTAAGTTAGTTGTTTTTAGTTTAGTCATTTATTATCTAGTTGTATATTTTATTCCTACACTAAATGAGTCATTTAAGTTAGTCATTTTTAGTTCGGTCACTTAAAATTGCTCAAATTTAGTAGTAATTCACTTGAAATAATTGTGGTGACTAACTTTTTAAGTCACCTAGTCACTAATTTCATCATTTTATACTAGTTTTAGATGTTCATAGGCTTTGTATTAGAACACAATGTAGAGTGGCTTTGGGTAACCAACATTCCCACCACCGTTAAGAGTTCATAAGCTCATTTAATTCAGGAGTATGATGCATCTCCCTTGCATGCATGAACATGTTAAAGTCTTGTCTACTTATCCTTTTATTAGGTAGAGGAAATCCCTATAAATATCTCAACCAACCCCTTAACGAATCCAATATGCCTTCAAGACAACACCAAATAAGTATAAGAGGTGGAAAAAGTGTTGCTTGGGCTGGTCAAAGGGCCATGAGATTGTTTTCCCATGAATCGATGGAATATTAATTCAATGCTATCCCTCTCGACGTGAATTTGAAAAAAATAGATTTGGAAGTGATGAACCGAGAGGAAAGGAAATCATTTTCTGATTCATAATTGATTGAATGTTTGGGTGGTTGGGTTCCTAATATGGGACACCAAGGAAGGGAGTTTTTTTTAAATTTCAATGGCTCTTCATTGGCAAATGAAGGAACTACTAGTATTAGTATTAGAGACGATATAATTGAGAAATATAACCTCTTCACATCCATGGAGAATGTTAAGAGAATGTTAAGGAACCTGAGCTTCACTCTCAATGGAATTGATGCCTAAGTGCCAAATGTTGAAAGCCATGTTCCATGTGAGTGGGGTGGAGGTTCCCATGGCTATCTGCATGGTTCTACTATTCTCCGGTTACACTAATTTTAAAGGACACATATGGTTGATAGTGCCTGTCTCCCAAGTGGTGGTTTTGTGGTCCAATTCAGTCGAGTATGGGAAATTTCCCAGAGGGATTTTTGTAACATAGGTGTGACTGCTTGGTGTTTGGTATGGTCATATGTTTTGGTCTTGTTACATTAATTCTTTTTTGATGGCTCCAAGTTAAAGTGTGGCTTCTCTTACTAATTCTGAAAGTTAGATTTGGTAGCTCATAAGCGAATTTGAAATTGTCATGTCTTTTGGTCTATATGAGTATATTTGGTGGATTTCTTGTAAGTGGGACTTGTGAGTGTTTATGGAAAAGTTATAGTTTTGGCTTTATGAGAAGGATTTGGAGTTCCTCTATAGCAATTCTATGGGCCAACACAATTTACCCCTGTATCTGTTGTTATTTGATTAATACAAAGCACTGTAGTTTAAAAAAATATATAAATATATATGTTAAATGATCGAGGGAGATTCAATATGTTCCACGGGTATAATTTATTTAGTTCTTAATATCTATAGAATTTACAAATTATTAATAAAAAAATTTGATACACATATTAAGTAAAATATTTTAATATAAAATATATGGAAAAAATGATCAATGCTATATTTTAATGTAAAAATATTTTAATAATATATAAAATATACATTTTATAATAAGAACATTTTAAGCTAGTTTTGTTTCTTAAATTTAATTTTAATGTAGATGACATGATTATAAATAAAATAATTCAATGATAGTGTCCACTAAAATATTTCAATATCAATATATGTGTAATATCTAAAACAATTAAAAAAAAACTACAGTTAAAATATTATTAGAGTATTGATCCAAACAAAGAAGATGTGTAATTCTTACTATGCTTATCATGGATTCAGAAAGACACATATATATCTTAACCACTGAATTATTAATCATAGAAATGGATCAAACGTGCATTTTTTTTTCTAAATTTGCATTCTAAAAACCCTTTTCATTAAAAAAAAATGATCAGCCCAAAGTTAAAAAAAGTGTATAACATTTCTATTAAAATAATTTTGAGACTTAAAAAATTACAAATCAAAAGTAACACACTTTTCTTAAAATTAAATGAGTTTCTAGTTATACATCTAAATTTATACCATCTTTATATGTCATCAGACAGTCTTCCCACTTGAAACTCAATGGAAAATCATCAAAGGAAATGAAATATTAAGAGTTGTTTGGACAACACACAAATATATATTCAAATATTAAATAAACCATTAATGAAAATGGCCGAGGCATGTCATAATGACATAAAAATAAACTGTGAAATATTTAACAATCTAATTATCAAAATGACCAAGATATGTCAATATTTAGGCCCTAAAACATTATTGCATGTCCTATTAGCTCTCAATAAAACATAAACACTAAGGAAGAGTGCGTTATCTAATCCACTACTGCAACATCACATATAACTAGCGTCTTGGCTACTCAACCACATCAGTGGTACTTTGTGTCACATACTTATGCCTGAGAAGGTTTACCAACCCTAAAAACACATCAATCTATTTTACAATAATAATGTTCAATTAAATTATTATTATTTATAGTGAAATTAGACTTTGTTAGAGATTTTTTTTTCAAATTAATAAATTTTAGCTATTAACTCTACAAAATCATGTATTCCAATAAATTTTCAAAAATATTAAATCCATTTATACAATAAAAACACATTTTAAATAAAAAATAAAACTATAGTAAAAATTGTAGAAATTATACAAGCAATATGTATACCAATGTATTTAGTCCTATCATGTAATATACTAAAACAAGATACTGAATCCTTCTACAATATTTTCAGGAAAAAAACACGATCTTACAATCACACCACGTAAGAGAAAGAAGCAAATCAATCGCACAACACATATATTTTTCCTGGGGAAAGCTTGCCGCTCAAAACCCCTCTATATTTATTGTATAATCAACCATGGAATCATGAAACAATACAATGCACTCTTCTCAAAAGAGTCTGCTGCACTCTCCCAACTGTCTCACACTGATTTAGACAAAATTGACCAACACTTAGCCAATTTCCCGCCTCTTCTAAACTTGCCTTACTTCCGCAATTATAAGAAAAATTGATCCCTATTATTTATGAAATTCATCCTTCCAAAACTGCGCAATACATCATGGGCAATCCTATGGTTGTCTAATTGTGCACTGACAATTTACTAATAATACAACTAATAGATAACATCCCTTTAACCTCTGTCTCAACTGGGTCTTCATCAGAACTGACACGCATGAAAATATTAATAGTAAATCGTGAGTCACTTGACAGATCACTGCATCTGAATTAATTCACTTGGCCTCTCACTAGTGCAACAATCAGTTACAACTAGTTAAAATGACTTTAAATCACTTAATTGAGTTAATTGATTTCTCATGAATTAAACTAATACACTAACTGAAACTTGGACTCTAAAAAAAATAGAATCACTCTACGTGCCTCACCAACCACCCTCAACTCGAATTTCATGAGCTAACTGAGTCTATCACACTTAGTTAACTATTACAAGTGATTATGAGATAAGATTACAATTTATCGGCCAATTTAATTAAGGGAAATTAAATTAGACACACATTTTTTGTTGACTTTTCAACACTCCCTCTCAACAAGAAAGGGATTATCAGCTACCCTGATCCTGCCTCTATGGTATTAAAATTTTCTCATGGAGAGCACCTTTGTTAGAATATATGCATCCTGATCCTCCGTCGGAATGTACTGAAGTAACATAATGCATCTTTGAACACAATCTCTGAGATGGTGGTACCGGATATCAATCTGCTTGGACCTATCATGGAATACTAGATTAACCGAGAGTTTTATACAACTCTCGTTATCACAATGTATCACCGTTAGATCCATCTAATGACCAAACAAACCAAAAAGTATCTTCCCCATCTACATGGCCTCACATGCTGCATGACTAGTTGTCATGTACTCTGCCTTGGCTGAAGTGAGTGAAATTGATATCTGCTTCTTGTTGTACCAAGAAACTGTTGTTGATCCTATGTTGAAGATCCCTCCCGATGTGCTCTTCCTATTTGATGGACTACCTGCCCAATGTGCATCAGTGAAGCCTTGAAGATTCACTTCCTCTGTCCGTTTATACCATAACCCATACTCTGTAGTTCCCCTGAGATATCTCAAGACATGCTTCCCCGCCTTCCAAAAGAGCTTGGTCAGCTTAACCATAGCTTGACTAAGTTGGTTAACTGCGTAGCATATGTCTGGTCATGTGTTCATGAAGTACATGAGTGAACCCACAAGCTTCCTGTAAACAGTAGCATCCACTACCTCACCTGAAGTAGCATCCTCCTTCCTCCAATTTCCTGCAAGAGGAGTCTCCATGGGTTTATAGCTCTCCATGTGGAACTTCCTCAGAATCTATTTGACATACTTTTCTTGAGAAACAAATAGCTGCCCATCCTGCTGCCATATATCCAAAACAAGGAAATAGTGAAGGAGTCCCATGTCCTTCATCTCAAATTCTCTTGCAAGATCCTCTTTACAAGTAGTTATGAGTTGCTCATCACCTGTCAGAATAAGATCATCTACATAAAGTACAATAATCAAAATCTTACCATCAATCAAAATCTAGTACAGGTTCGCATCCGCTTCACTCTTCATGAAGCCCAACCCGGTGAAATAGTTGTCAATCATGGTGTACCAATAACTAGGTCCTTGCTTCAACCCATACAATGCTCTCTTGAGTCTGCACACATGCAACTCCCTGTCAATGGTCTCAAAAAATTCTAGCTACTCAATGTACACTTCTTCCTCAATAACTTCATTGATAAATGAAGTATTCACATCCATCTGATGTATCTGCCAACCCATTTGCGCTGAGAGTGTGAGGATAGATCTAATTGATGAGTACCATGCAACTAGTGCAAAAGAATCCTCATAGTCAATCCCCTCAACTTGTGAGAATCCTCGGGCTACAAATCTAGCCTTGTACTTCTCCACACTCCCATCTGCTGCCTTCTTGACCTTATAGATCCATTTAGATCCAACCATTGACTTCCCGACTGGTCTTGGGACAACTTCCCATGCACTGTTACTGACGATGGAGTCATACTCCTCAACCATGGTGTTAACCCAAGTTGGTTGTTGTGCTTCTTCCTCAAAAGAGTATGGTTCTTTCACAATACACTTGTTCATAAGAGCCATGTATCCAGTATACCTGTCTAGTGACTGTCTCTGTCTGCACTGTGATGTAGGTGCTCCTACATGTTATGTCACATCAAGTCTCAATTTATCAGCCTATGTGGTGCGCATCCTACCATGTCTGGTGGATGGCTCTGCATAAGTGGTTTCTGCCACTCTATGATCCTCCTCATGTGGTTGCTCCACATCTTGAGGTTCATCCTTTGGAACCAAGAGTTCCTCATCTGCATGAAAATCAAGCTCCTTCTCAAGGGACAATTGCATGGCTTTCTCCTCATCAAATTTTACATCCCGTTTGAAAACTGTCATCCTACTATTCAGAAAATACACTTGACAGTTGTGGGGAGTATCAGTGTACTCCACAAATAGCCCAATCTCTGTTGTTGGTTCTAGCTTCTTTCTGAAATATTTGGTCACATGGAAATAGACATATGAGCCAAAAATTTTAAAATATGAAACATCATGTTTCTTACCAGAAAAACCCTCCTATGGTGTACTCATTCGAAGTATCCGATGAGGACTACGGTTCTGCACAAATACCGATCTGTTGCATGCCTTTTCCCATAGATGAAATGATAAACCCTGATCATGTAACATAGCTTGTGCCACACCCACAATTGTTCTGTTCTTTATTTCTGCAACCCCATTTTTTTGTTGTTTATGAGGTGCAATCAACTCTCTCTGAATTCCTTATTTGCTACAGAATTTCTTGAATTCATTGGAGATGTACTCACCACCTTTTTCTCTCCTTAGAGCCTTCACCTACTTCCTTGTATATTTCTCAACCAGTGCTTTGAACTCACAAAATTTTGAGAACGTTTGATATTTCTTCTGCATGAAGTAGATGCAACACTTTCTAGAAAAATCATCAACAAAAATCACATAATACCTGTGCTTTGATATAGAAGCTATAGAGAATGGTCCACACACATCTGAGTGAACTCTCTCAATGATTTTCGTTGCTTGGTTCTCCTTCTTGTGAAAAGTGGCCTTTGTATACTTCCCCATGGTACATCCCTTTCATGTGTCTATCTGCGCCAGAGTACCCTTTGGAAGCCCTGTAGAAATCTGTTGCATGAACTTCAAAGCACTATGGTGTAGATGGCCCAATCTCCTGTACCATAAATCACCCTCATCTCGGCTCACCACTCTGTCTGCTTTACTCATTAATGCTTCATAGCCATCTACATAAAGTTTGTAGAGGTTCTTCACACGAACCCCAATATTCTTAACCTATCATGTGGATTTGTGATGAAGGAATGATTTCCCTTCACTGAAAACCACATCATATCCTCTATCCTCTAGCATAGCAACTAAAAATAAATTATTTTTCAATCCCGGTACATGCATGACATCTTTTAATAAGAAAGGTTTTCTTGACTGTCTTTGGAAAGTAACTGTACCAATCTTGGTAGCGCTATACCTCTCATCATCACCCATATCGATGTGCATCTAAAGATCCTTCTCCTCCAAGCCACTAAAGAGTTATTTGTCTCCCATCATGTGGAAAGATGCACCATTATCCAATTACCACATTGATACCATCACACTAGACACCATGCATGCGATGAGTGAGAAGTCCAGCTCGAACTATGATGCCAAAGCATCACCTACTGTAGATCCTGAAGCCTTCTTGTTTTTATTCTTCTTATGTGGACAATTAGTGGCATAATTTCCATGCTCGTGATAGTGAAAAAATTTCACTCTGGACATGTCATGCTTCTTGCCTTCTTTGCCAGTCTCATATTTGGAATAGGATTTCTTTCCTTTCCCCTTCTTTGCCTTACCATTGAAGGCACAATTTTTCTCATCATTTTTTTAGGATGAGGATCCATCCCTGGTATTTCGCCTGAATTCTTCTTGTACCAAATCCGATCAAAGTCGCTCCCAATCTGGTAGTTTCTTCCTCCCATTGACAAATTCCTAATAAATATGCCAGCTCTTAGGAAGGCTTAGAATTGCTAGGCTCACCAGGTCATCGTCTGCTACAGTAATCCCGACACTTCCAAGCTCATCTCGGCATTGGATGAACTTGGTCAAGTATTTAGGAATAGTATCGCCTTTCTCCATTTTGTTTTTCCTAAGCTTGTCCTTCATTGCCAATTTTCTATGGTCGCTGGTGTTCTGAAATAGATCTGTCAAGGCCTTCCACATTGCATATAGAGTCTTCTTTCCATGGATAATCGAGACAATGTGATATTGAACTCCCTCTAATAAGATCATCCTCGCCTTTGCAACCTTCTTTTGCCAAGCATCAAGAAGAGCGGTGTCTGCTGCTGCGGGCCTTGGATTATCAGTGTCGATAAATTCTTTCAACTCGTTCTCCTCCAGAACTGCCTCCATTATATCTTTCCATGCAATATAATTATAACTTCCGTCACGTGCATATTCCAATATTAATCCATTGAAATCCATATTGATCCACCTATCACACCAAAGAATATCTTTGTAAATTCGAATTTTGTTCAACACAAAATCAATTTCTTCTCCACTATAGTGATTTCTGGTGCTCTGATACCATGTAGAAATTATAAAAACAATATTTATACAAATGGATTCAATCCGATCATGTAATATAATAAAACAAGATGCTAAATATTTCTACAATATTTTCAAAAAATAAACATGATCGCACAATCACACCAAGTAAGAGAAAGAAGAAAATCAATCGCACAACACAAATATTTTTCCTGGGAAATCTTGCTGCTCAAAACCCCTCTATATTTATTGTATAATTAACCGAGGAATCACGAAACAATACAATGCACTCTTCTCACAAGAGTACGGTGCACTCTACCAACTGTCTCACACTGATTCAGACAAAATCGACCAACACTTAGCCAATTTCCTCCCTCTGCTCAGCCTACATTGCTTGCGCAATTCTAAGAACCACTGATCCCTATTATTCAGGAAATGTAACCTTCGAAAACTACACAATACATCATGGGCCATCCTATGGTTGTCTAATTGGTGCCGAAAATTTACTAATAATACAACTGATAGATAACATCCCTTTAACCCCTATCTCAACTGGGTCTTCATCAGAATTGACATGCATGCAGCTATTAATAGTAAATCATCAGTCACTTCACAAATCATTACATGTGAATTAAATCTAATTTAAGTCACTTGACCTTTCACTAGAGCAACAATCACTTACAAGTAGTTAGACTGACTTTGACTCACTTAATTGAGTTAACTGATTTCTCATGCATTAAAATAATACACTAACTGCAACTTGGACTCTAAAACAAATAGAATCACTCTACATGCCTCACCAACCACCCTCAACTTGAATTTCATGAGCTAACTGAGTCTATCACACTTAGTTAACTATTACAAGTGATTATGAGACAATATTACAATTTAGTGTCCAATTTAATTAAGGGAAAAAATTTATTGTATAATCAACCAAGGAATCATGAAACAATATAATGCACTCTTCTCACAAGAGTATGGTGCACTTTACCAACTTTCTGACACTGATTCAGAAAAAATCGACCAACACTTAGCCAATTTCCTGCCTCTGCTCGGCCTACATTTATTGCACAATTCTAAGAACAATTTATCCCTATTATTTAGGAAATTCAACCTTCGAAAACTGCGCAATACATCATGGGCCATCCTATGGTTGTCTAATTGCGTGCCGACAATTTACTAATAATAAAACTGATAGATAACATCCCTTTAACCTCTATCTCAACTGGGCCTTCATCAAAGCTGACATGCATGAAACTATTAGTATTAAATCATCAGTCACTTCACATATCATTGCATGTGAATTAAATATGATTTAATTCGCTTGACCTTTCACTAGTGCAACAATCACTTACAACTAGTTAGACTGACTTTAACTCACTTACTTGAGTTAACTGATTTCTCATGCATTCTACATGCCTCACCAACCACCCTCAACTCGAATTTCATGAGCTAACTGGGTCTATCATACTAGTTAACTATTACAAGTGATTATGAGACAAGATTACAATTTAGTGTCCAATTTAATTCAGGGAAAAAATAAATTAGACACACATTTCTTGTTGAATTTTCAACAAAAATAAAATATTTTGGCAACATATTCTACAACATAAAATAGTGAATCTTTAGACAAAACCTTTCCAGGAAGAGAACCAAAGATAAATCCACTAAGATAGAGCCTCCACCTGAAGCCACACAACATGTGAGTGAAATAACAACTAAACTAGACTAAATGGACCATGGGACAAAATAATTACTCGAAATACTTGCCAAAGAACACTATATTACATCATATTTATATATAGAGAGATAAAGTAATTTATAGTGAAAAATACATAAGTTACTCTGTAATAGTCTCCTCCTTTTTAGTATGTTGGGTTCACAGTTGACATGTGCAATCTAAAATAATATAGATGTTACACAAAGATGTGTAATTCATTCCATAACATAGTGTTGACATCTAACATTTTAAAAAATATATATTAATATTAAAAAAAAATAGTTACATAAACAAAATATTTCAATGTTTATGTTATATAACATGATTTTATATCGAGATATAAAATAATTGAAAGTAAAAGATTTCTTATTTTTAGTATAAGAGATGTATTATTTTTTTATTATACAAAGAGAAAGTAAAAATAAAATATCTTAATATTAAATATGAATAAAATATTTCAATGTCTACTTTGAATTAAATAATTTCATATACATTATACATCTATGGAATGCAAGACATCAAATTACCTCATAATTCTTATTATCCTCTACATGCATAATTTATTCATTTCTTAATATAGAGTTCATATGTGTCATTTAACAAATATTGATAATAAAACTTGGTATGCACATAAACTAAAACATTTTCTTAAAATATATAAACTTGGTATGCACGTTGAGTAAAATTTCAATATCAATATATGCATATTATATCAAGAAAAAAAACCATTTTATTGGTATATAGCTCAAAATGAAGAAGATGTGTAATTCCTCTTCTACTCAACACACACACACACACACACACACACACACACACACACACACAGATATATATATATCTATATATATATATATATATATATATATATATATATATATATATATATATATATATATATATATATATATATATATATATATATATATATATCTGTGTGTGTGTGTGACAACTGCATTAATGATAACTAGTTGTTAACAAGTTAAAAAACATTTTTAATTATTGTTTAAAGAAAAAACTGGAATTATTAATGTTTTGCTGAAAATTTATTTTCATTAGTGATTAATTATGAATAATAAAATCAGTTATGGAAAATAACTTCAAAAAAAGTAAAATCCGATGGTAAATGTTTTCCAAGAACTGGAAGGTGGTTGGGGACAGTTGGAAACAATTACCTGCTCCTCTGGGGATAATAGCCTAATCCCAGTGAGGAGTAGGGGTTATGTTCATGGACTAAGGGAGAGTGTATATTTTCCAGAGCTGGTAGAGACCAGTGGAAAACAATTAGCAATCCTGGAATTATTTCTCATACTGATTGGACTAGGTGTCCTGAGGCCACAGCAGAAATATCCACTGTCAATCCGTACCTTTCAGGACTGGAGCACGAGGGCAAGAGGAGGACGTAATTGCCTCTCTTCAAGGTTGGGAGGACCACAACTGAGAATTGCATAATACAGATAAGTATATGTGCAATTTCAGAGAATTAAGGAATAGAGATATACTGTCTAATTTAGTTATACGTGTATAACCATATGGGAACAGAAAATAGTAGCATATAATGATTATGTGCAAGGGATAATGAAACTCTACATTGTTAATAATTAGTTTATTATATGTCTTAGAGGTTTTGTTGAATCCTTTATAATATGCGTAATTCTTTTATGCATATTATAGACAGTAGTTCATGCGCTTCGGGTTTGGAGACACTACTTGCTGGGTAAAATGTTTGTGCTAAAGATAGATCATAGCAGCTTGACTAGTTATTTTAAGCAAGCTGATTTAAACTTGAGACAAGCAAGATGGAATGCCTTTCTAAGTGAGTTTGATATGGACATCCAACACGTTAAGGGTAAGGAAAATAGGGTAGCTGATGCTTTAAGTAGAAAACTACATTTTGTTTATGAGCTTTATTACAATTAGTTGGAAAGTCAATTTTTAGATCAAGTGAAAGAAGAAGCACAAAAAGATCCGGAATATCAATTCCTATGGCAGCAAATGGAAGAGACCAGAAAGCAAGGAAGTACTTCTGAATATGGATTAAATAATGATTAGATGCTCACCTTTAGAGGAAATGTGTATGTACCAAACCGTGTGGACTTAAAAGAGCTGATTATGAATGAATACCACAGAAGTAACTATGCGGTATGCGGGTCACCCAAGATATCAGAAAATTTTGACAACAATTAGAAAAGTATATTTATGGCCTGGTATGCATAAAAATATTGTTGAATATCTAAATAAATTTTTGGAGTGTCAGCAGGTTAAGGTGGAGCATCGACATCTCGCAAGATTGTTTCAGCCCTTACTGGTACCTGAATGGAAGTGGGAAGTTATATCCCTATAATTCATTACAGGTTTACCGCGGACAAAAAGGAAAAATGACTCCATCATGGTGGTGGTGGACAGATTGAGTGAATCTACATATTTTATGCCTGTGCAGTCTACTTACAAGACTGTACATATAGCAGACATATTCATGAGGGAAATTTTTCAGGCTGCATGGTATTCCGAAGACGATTATCTCAGACAGAGATGTTAAGTTTACATCAGCATTCTGGAAGACTCTGTTTACGGGTCTGGGGACCAAATAAATTTTAGTACAGCTTACCATCCCCAAATAGACAGTCAAACAGAGCGAGTAAACCAAGTGTTGGAAGACATGTTGCGCATGTATGTGATGCAGCAACCAACCAAATGGGAATACTATTTGAATCTTGTTGAGTTTTCTTACAACAATGGTTATCAAGAGTCCCCTAAGATGAGTCCTTTTGAGGCCTTGTATGGGAGGCAGTGTCACACACCCATAAATTGGAGCAACTCCGAAACAAAATTAATGTTGGGACCAGAAAGGATGGCTGAAATGGAATCCGAAGTAAATAGGATAAGACAAAATTTAAAAGTTGCACAAGATCGGCAGAAGATCTATGCAGATAAGAAGAGAACTTATCGAGAATTCGAAGTGGGAGACCATGTGTATGTGAGGATCAAACCCAAGAGGAGTACCTTGCGGTGGACCTCTTGTGCCAAGTTGGCTCCCAGGTTCTATGGACCCTTCCAAATTTTGGAAAGGGTAGGACCTGTGGCCTATCGGCTGGCTTTACCCAGTCACATTCGAGTACACAATGTGTTTCATGTGTTCCTGTTGAAGCGTTATGTGCATGATTAAAAGCACGTAATTCATTGGCAAAATATACAGGTAGGATAGAATATTAAATCCTAACTTGAAATATGATTTCTTTATGAGAATTTGACATGGAAATTCGTTGTTTGCAGGTAGAGCTGAATGGCGGGTTTCTAATCAAGCCGCAACACATACTTGACCGGAGGGAAATTATGCTCCGGAAGCAAGTCATCACCCAGGTTAAAGTGCAATGGAATAAATTTGGCCCGAATGAGGCTACTTGGGAGGATGAAATATTTGTGAGTGAAGCTTACCCAGAGCTCTTTTCAGAGCTAGAGTGAAAAACCAAGGACAGTGTTACTTCCAGGGGGGATTTGTGACAGCTGCATTAATGATAACTAGTTGTTAACTAGTTAAAAGACATTTTTAATTATTTTTCTAAGAATAGTCTGGAATTATTAATGTTTTGTTGAAAATTTATTTTCATTAGTGATTAATTATGAATAATAAAATCAGTTATGGAAAATCACTTCATAAAAAGTAAAAGTTAATGGTAAATGTTTTCCAAGAACTGGAAGGTGGTTGGGGATAGTTGGAAACAGTTACCTTCTCCTCTGGGGATAAGATCAGACTGATCCCAGTGAGGAGTAGGGGTTATGTTCATGAACTAAGGGAGGGTGTAGATTTTCCAGAGCTGGTAGAGACCAATGGAAAACACTCAACAATCCTAGAATTATTTATGGGACTGACTAGACTAGGTATCCTAAGATCACAGCAGAAATATCCATTGTCAACCCATACCTTTCAGGACTGGATCACGGGGGCAAGAGGAGGACGTAATCGGCTCTCTTGAAGGTTAGGAGGACCACAACTGAGAATTTCATAATACAGATAAGTATATGTGCAAGTTCAGAGAATTAAGGAATAGAGTATACTATCTAATTTACTTATAGGTGTATAACCATATGGGAACAAAAAATAGTAGCATATAATGGTTATGTGCAGGGGATAATGAAACTCTACATTTTTAATAATAAGTTTATTATATGTCTTAGAGGTTTTGTTGAATCCTTTATAATATGCATAATTATTTTATTGTATTTACATATTAAGTTCAATAGCTGTGTAAAGCGCAAAGGTAATCAACGAATAACTTTGTCTAAAAATATACATTGGTGATTGTATGGTAGAGGCGTAATGAAAAGAACATGTATTGAACCTTGAATATAAGAATTTATAATACACATTTTACAATAGTAAATAGAGATATTTTCTGAGAAAATATATACTGAAATACTGAATAGTAGTACTACAAAATGTGAAGGCAGTAAAGGCTAAAAACCAACACTCTGTCCAAACAGTATCATAAACCTTAAAATATGTATTTACAAAAGAAATTAAACTGTAAAGTGCATATGTAAAGTGATTGCATGCGTAAGCATTGCATGGGATTTTTAATTAACTCAGAATAGACTGTCAGTTGTGTGAAACCCCAACCCAAGACTAGTCCTCTCTCAGAAATAGTTATACAAGAACAGAGATTGTATGGTGGTCCGGTCACCGCTTTTACAGAATTTAAATAAAATAAATAGATAGAGATATAGATATTGAGCATAGAAAACTACAGTAAAGGCAGTGATTTTTCATCTGCAAGAAATACTAAACAAAAAAAAAGAAAATGACTTGCCAGTTGTGCATGTCTATCTATTCGCTATTCGAGTAAACCGGGAGATGGAAGGAATACATACAGAAAGATTAGAAATGCAAATATGATCAGACTACTGTATAAACACAAAACCGAAATTTCCATTCCATTTAGAAGAAAGAGAGTCATTGTGCTTATATATATATATATATATATATATAGTCCAAATGACATCACCGAAGTAGTCTGGATGTATTTATCATTAAGACCATATCCAAAAAAAGATTGAAAACAAAGAAAGGGTAGAATCCTAGGAAGGAAACCCATGGAAAATCTGTCATTATAGTTCATGGATAATTTCTTTACAAATGGAAGTGCGAAAGAATCATCCAAGTTCTTATGTAACTTGAACTGGAGAATGTCTTAACATTAAAATATAATCGCATCAAGAGGTACAAAAACCTAAATAAGGCCGACAGATAACTAAGTTCTCAAATTCATCAGCCCATGAAGTCTAGGAGCCGCCTGAAACAATTTAAGACCTCAACGTGAGAATTATAAGTACCTGGAGAAGAGCTAAGTAGGTTAGCCATGACCAATGTTAGCCAAAACACAAATTTTCTAAGCCAAATACCTGCTAAATAGAGAGAATGCCGACCTGCAAGTGTTAGCCTGCATCCACAGCCGTGGAAGGAAAAAACGTAAGAAGCTAATAAGAAAAAATGCTATACATATTCTCTAAGAAAGAGAAGAACAATGTTCAAGAAAAACAAGCAAGCGTAAGAAATATTACAGGAGTTGGAAAATTTCTTCTACCCTATGAGTGTCGCCATAAGTCTTCGAACAACACAGAGAACCCCATAAAAGAATATTAAACCATGAAAAATAAATATTGACAAGTTGGAATAAAAATTGTGTATGAATTGAGAATACTAGTGCAGGATGCGAAGGGAGTATTTACCTGCAGATAGAGCACAAGGAATCAGATCTGAAGAAGTTGCATTGACGACAGTGGACGATATAGTCCAGAAATTCCTTGCAGATAACGACGACATCTCCTCTCCAACAAGTTGTAGAACTATGAGGGTCAAACCTTTGTAACCCTCGTAAGTCTGGTGAAGGCTCAATGAAGGTGGAGCCATAGGTTCGAAACGCGACAGTGACAAACATCTGAATGCAGAAGCTACTCAAGCGAAAGAACAATGACATTAAGTCGAGAAGGATTAGGGTTGGCGGGATTAACTATGCAACTCCTGCCTAAATTCCAACCATCGATCACTCTACATCCCACGATGGAGATCATAGCAGAGATCATCGAAAATCGCAATAAATCTCGTCAAAAATCTTAGAGTTTTATGTGGAGTTAATAACCCGTACTTTCATATTTATTTGCATAGTCATGCTAGCTTTGTCTCGATGGTAACGAGGATAAATATCTTACCAAAATGAGGAAGGTATATATATCAATATATTCATGTTAACTATAAAGTTTAATGTTGACAGTATTAAACATTGAACCTTCAGTTAAAAACCTTATAATATGACGACGAATTCCCGTGGTGGATAGAAGTTGTCACTTATAGGTTGATTAAGTTAGAGCCTTAATTGAAGTATGATGCGGAATAACAATCTCGAAATGTAATAAATAAATCTAGTATGGTAGGATAAGTTTAACCTTATGGGTTTATTTTTGGAGTAGAAAGTAATTTTTTTTTATTTTTTTTTATGTTGGTATGAATGAGTGTTACAATATATATATATATATATATATATATATATATATATATATATATATATATATATATATATATATATATATATATATGAATGATAACCCTTGAACTATCAAATATTGAAATGCATCAAATTTTTAAAAAACCATTACAAATCCATATTAACTTGGCATTTATCATGTATCTAAATTAATGAAATATTCTTCAAAATTTGGATTCTTAAAGAAGTTTGTATTATCTATTCAACCTTGATAAATCCAAAGTTAAAATGAATCCTTACTAATTCTTAAAAGAATTAAAAATAATAAATTATACATCTATTCTAAAATGAGAATTTATGTCATTATCTAATCTCATTTAAAATTAACAAAACTTTTATCTAAATAAAAAAGCATAATTAAAATGAGATATTATAAATGGTTTGCGAAAAAAAAAAAAATTAAAACATTTAATAAACCAATCATCAAAATAACTAAACCTTATTTTATTCACACTAAAATAAATATTAAAATATTAGACAAATCAATTGTCAAAGTATCCCACACATAGACATAATTAAATCTCTGTAGCATTTTCGCAAAAAAAAAATTCCTGAGAAAAATAACTACTGAGGTATATAATGTACCAGTAACATAGACATATAAATCATAATATTCCATATCTCGCTTAATTTACAAATTACCAAACAAACATAAACAAGAAAACCAGTTAATAATTAAATCCCTATAGCATTATTGCACATTACAAAGCAAGAATTATTAATAATGGAGAGACTTTATCTACATCCATTGCTGCAGCCTGAGATATAGTCAATTGTCAAAATATACCACACATGGCACAATTTGCAATTTTTTTTTTCAGAGAAAATACACTACTAATGTATATAACATTATACCAGTACAATCGACATATAAGTTGAAATATTCCATATGTTGCTTAATTTGCAAGTTAACAAACAACCATAAACAAGAACCCATGTCATAATTAAATTCCTATAGCATTATTGCACGTTACAAAGCAAACATTAATAATAATGGAGAGACTTTATCTACATCCATGGCTGCAGCCTGAGATATAGTCTACTAGCAGCATACGACGCACTCTCCATTCTCATGACGGCAGCACTCTGCCGGGCACAGAACTTCATTCTCTAAACACACATGTCAAACAAATTTACTATTAGTAATAAACTATTAAATTAATTTTTTATAATATAACTGAATTTTGTTAGATTTAAAATTTTTGTGATCATAGATAATTGTTTTTGGATTAATAACATACACTAATATGATTAATTCAAAAAAATAATATTTATAACTAGATTTTATTTAAATATTTCTTTTAAAAGTTTGAAATACAAATTTGAGTAATTCAGCGCAGTAATATTTCCCAACACCACCAGTGCAGTAATTCAGTGCTATTTTACCTGATAACCTCGCAGTTGCCCCTGGTTTTTCTGCACGAGCATCGCCTAGGGCTGTTACATTTGAAAAAAATACATTAAAATCACACAACATTTTTTACTTTACTTAACCAAAAGACTCTATTTAGGGATAATGTGCCCAATAATTCAGTTGTATTTTACCTGATGCCCTGCCGAGTTTATCAACCTCTACTGCTGTTACAGGAGATAACAGGAAGAGGGCGAAAATGAAAATGACCAAGACTAGTACGGCCTTCGAAGCAGCCATTGACAAAATTTCCAAAATCAGAAAGAAAGAAATGAAAGATGAATGAGATGAGATGGTGAAGAGGAAAGGAGGTGAAAGTATAAATAGAGATATTCGTATGAATGTGAGGAATATATATATAAAAGTAAGTGTTATATTTGAACACGAATTATAATATTAAAATAAAAATATATATAAACTATAATTGCAATTTTGATTATATTTAAGTGAGTAGTTTATTTAGATGATAGATGGTTTATTTGGAATATATATATATATATATATATATATATATATATATATATATATATATATATATATAAAAACTAGTGTTGTTAAAAGATATTTATAATAAAAATAAATATATGTAGAGACAATGTTATGGTTACTTTTAAAAATGATTGATGCATCACGAATGTTAACATTTTAATATGTAGAATGTATATTATACATAAAATAGTTTAATAGTTTACATTAAATTATAGTAAAATAATGTTTATATTAACAAATTAAAAAATAATAATGACAAAAAAATTCAATATAGATTATAAATAAAATCTTCAACTTGAAAATTGAAAGTAAAAAAAAAATTGCAATTCCATCACTACCTAGCATGGTTAACACATAACATGTAAAAATAATATTACTCAGATCACATGATGTCTAATTTATGTTTATTTCACTTCTAATATTTATAACAAAAAATAATATCATAAAAATATTTTAATGAACCAAATAAAATATTTCAATACTCATATTAAATAGCATAATTTTATATTTCTTAGTTATATAATATAAATTATAGTATAATATTATGTTGACTATAATATCGTATATCAAAACAGCTTCCAAAATATACAAATTATTTAGAGATAATACTTTTATATATATATATATATATATATATATATATATATATATATATATATATATATATATATATATATATATATATATATATATATATATATATATATATATTTTTTTTCTAATATAATTTTTATTTTTATTTTAATCTTATCATTTAATGCTATTTATTTAATAATAATGGTTATCAAAAGTATATGTACATATATTATATGTATTATTGTATTGTAGTATATTTAATTATAATATTAAAATAAAAATATATAAAATATAATTGTAATTTTGATTATATTTAAGTAAGTAGTTTATTTAGATGATAGATGGTTTATTTAGAATATGATTTATGATATTTTATATTATAATATCAATACAATTATATTTATATATATATATATATATATATATATATATATATATATATGAGGATTATATTTAAATAAAATTTGTATTATATATATATATATATATATATATATATATATATATATATATATATATATATATATATATATATATATATATATATATATATTAAAACTAGTGTTGTTAAAAGATATTTATAATAAAAATAAATATATGTAGAGACAATGTTATGGTTACTTTCAAATATAATTGATGCATCATGAATGTTAACATTTTAATATGTAGAATGTATATTATACATAAAATAGTTTAATAGTTTACATTAAATTATAGTAAAATAATGTTTATATTAACAAATTAAAAAATAATAATAACAAAAATTCAATATAGGTTATAAATAAAATCTTCAATTTAGAAATTGATAGTAAAAAAAAAAAATTGTAATTCCATCACTACCTAGCATAGTTAACACATAACATGTGAAAATAATATTACTCATATCACATAATGTCATTTATGTTTATTTGACTTCTAATATTTATAAAAAAATAATATCACAAAAATATTTTAATAAACCAAATAAAATATTTCAATATTCATATTAAATAACATAATTTTATATTTCTTAGTTATATAATATAACTTATAGTATAATATTATATTGACTATAATATGATATATTAAAACGACTCCCTCCAGTTCCCATTTAGCTCCCCGCATCCAGGCCAGAGAGTGGTTGGTTTCAGATGAAGTTGAGAAGTCAAGGCATCTTACCTTTCAGAATGAGGAAGCCTCAATCGATATCTCTGGGACTGAAGGGCAGATTGATGGGCATCGGGCTATGTTTGGTTCTCCCCATGCAAGTTCATGGAGGTCTCCTGATGACATCCAGACAGATGAGAACGCAGTTGTCAACGTCGTCCGTGTGACAGCCTCATTAAGAAATTAACTAGCATTAACTAGTTAAAACAATTGGTTTATTTTATTTTCTGAACAAGAAAGACTTTATGATTATGTTTTGAGACAAATTACTATTTTTGATTTTATTTTATTTTCTTTTATGAATTAATAAGAGAAACCAATGAATGAAAAGAGAATATCTGAAGTTGTTGGTGATAGTTTCTCATAATAGGTGGTGGTTGGGACAGTTGGAAAATAGTTACCCTCTCCTCAGTGGATAAAGTTGGAATCCAGGAGAAGAGGGGGGGTTTTGAAAACTGAGGTAAAAAAAAGGGGAAAGAATTTTCTAGAGCTGGATTGCCAGTTGAAAATATATTTCTGCAACCCTTGAACAAGCCAGAATAGCTGTACGTGACTGGAAAGGCTTCCAGAGGTCACAACAGAGTACATTCCACTGTTATTCCCGTGGCACCGACCTAGATTCTGAAGCTAGGGGGCAAGTGAGGACGTGATTGCCTCACTTGGATGGTTGGGAGGACCACAGCTCGAGGAAACAAATTTTCTGTTCCAGATAAGTATGCAGAACCAGGGTTAACGTAGCTACAGTTTAAATATATGTGTGTGTGTGTGTGTGTGTGTTGCAAAGGCTATATTTATTCTTTTTAATATATGGCTAGTCAAATTATTTTTACATATTTGTATTTCAAAAATGAGACAGAAGCAGTTCTGATACGAATTTAACAGTTTTCTCTTAGCAACAGAATGTATATTGTGCTATGGCAGGGTGGGTGTTGAATGTATAGAAATAAGTTCGTGATTTTCTTTCATTTATTAATGTATTCTTATGAGAAATAAAATAGTAGAAACGAAAGTAACGAAAACAAATATTTTATGCAAGATTTACTTTCAGATTGAGTATGTATATATTTGGAAGATATTATGAGCTTCTACAGTAAATTCAAACATCGTAAATGAAGGATGAAAACCAGAACTCATTGCCGGAACGAGATTTATAAAATTACTTGATAAACCCCGAGAGTATGAGAGCATTCGGAAGCAATGCAAAGGCCGAAGTTGAGGTGTCGGGTTAGGGCCGAGACCCTACCGAACCCTCGCTTTAGTAGAAAACTATATGGGTAGATGAATTATACCCAGTCTTTATTCGGTGGACCGGACACCCTAGGTGAAAACCATATAGTAAAAATATTAAATAGTAGGCCATCTAGACATGTCTACTTATTGGCACAAATGGGAAAATGTTAGCATTCATTCAAATAAAGTCGTTACAAGAAATACTTCAACCCTCTCTCTTCAGTAAATTGTTTAAAACAAAGGAAAGATCATGAAAACTGAAGTTTTTTTCTTGTAAACCGAAAGGAAACCTTACCATAAAAATTGCCTACACCTTCTCAGAAATTTACAGTTAGCACAGCAGTAGCATTAAGTGTAAATACTCTTCGATTCTCGCTAGTAGTAGAGTTGCATGTCAGAGAACAGTCAAGCCTACAACTCTATGAATTGAATAATACTAAATAACATGGTTTAAAGCAACAATACGAGTATCTGAGAGACAAGACTTCAGAAATTCCATTAATAAGTTATCAAGAGACCGAAATAGGTGTCCGGACCCTGACTGTAGAAGTAATGTTCAAAATTAACAAATCCGCTTAAAAATTATTAAGAAAGTAGCCAAGGGATTACAGAGGCTAAGGCCTTAGAACGCTCTAATAAACAAGGAAAGATTTCATAACTCAAAGTTCAATCCCGGTGGACTCAATTCCAAAGAGAATCTAAAGTCCATGACGAGACTGCTACAGAACCTCAATGCGATTAATGGTACCTGTGGCAAGAGGAGCGAAGTTTAGCCGCAGAGGAAGTGAAGAAGAAGGGCTGGAGAGGGGTTTAAAGGAAAACTACTCACCTGCGAGGCACAAGGAAGACAATGACCCAGTTAAAAGGGTGAATAAGTTAACGATGGATTTATCTATAACGCAAAGCCCAAAACCCCCACCGGCAGAAATAGAAAACTACCTAGCAGATTGCAACCTTGTAACCTGGTAGGCGACAAAAGGATGGTTAGACGCTGGTGAAGAGGAAGACCTGCGAAGAGCTGAGGTAATCAAAACCATTTCCACCAATTTCAAAGGAGACAATTCCGTTGTGAGGAAAATTCCTTACCTGATGTCGCATAGTAGCCAAATGAAAAACCATGGTTTCAGGGTAAAGCCATAGTGCATCCTCTGTGTTTCCTCTGGACCTAAGTGATGCACAGAGGGAAAACCATGAGAACTTCAATGCTTTTTCTGCAAAGCAAAGCGTAAAAGACATAGAAGTTTATAGAGACATGTGGCATACCTTTTCAACCCAGACCTCGATGACGGAGAAGCCGATGAGGAGAAAAATCCTCCTAGTGCGCCATGGGAGAACTTCAGTCGCCAGGCGGGCGAGCTAGTAGAACACTCCAGACTAAACCTGTTTCCCTCGCAATTACCGAAATACTTGAGGTATGTTTACATCTGTCATGGTCGATTAATGTTGGGTAAATGAAACATCGTATGTAGACGACGTGTGTGCCTCGACCCAGGAGAACTCCGTGCCAAGTGGCCGGATCATCATTAAAAAAAAATCAATGTTACAAGGGAACGTTACAACAGCAAAGATCTTCCTCTTAGAGAGCGTTAAATATAGCGCACCGGGGAAGTACTACATGAATTAACTCCGACTAAAAATCTTGATATTGGTAATGTATGTAATGATGGCCGAGGAGCACTTAATTTAAAATCAAAATCCGCAGTTAATCCATGTGATAAGACGTTCAATTTAATGTTAACGCTAGATAGATATTAAGTTATGCATATGGAAACAAACAATAAACGCTTAGTTATGTTTATAGTAAGAATTTGTATTGTCTCCTGTAAACTGTGGGGGCAATATTATGTTGGGTGGTAAATTTTTTTTTATGTGTGTAAATGTTTTTCTGTTAATGACAGTGACAAGTGGTATCAAAGCTAGTTACTACACTGGCATCCTAAGGGTCTACTAACCTTAGAGCTGTGTATGTGATATTGCACAGAGAGAAGAAGCGAGAGAAATGAGAGAAGGTACAGCATCTCAATCACAACCGGAAGAGACTCAAGGCCCAACAGTGATGAATCCCGAAATGTGGGTTCAATTAACTGTGGAACAACATCAAAAGACGAGCCGAATCCTTGAAGAGCAACAGCATCAAACTTCATTTCTACTAAGTACAGTAGAGCAACTACAAGAAGAAATGATGAGGGTCCGGAGGGATAATGAGAGGTTGTTGCACAATCAAGAAAGGATTCTGAAAAGTTTATCTGACAAACAAAATCAAGAAATGGAACACCCCAGTGCTGAAAAGGAATTATCAACAGAACAGGATGAGCAGCAAACCCGGAACAATACTACTGGTAATACTGAGAGGAGCCCCTTTCAAAGGAGCAAAAATAAGAAGTCTAATGAGGCAGAGTCGGGAAATTTATCCGACCCACAAGATCTCAAGAGGCAGAAAGTGGAACTGCAGGGGGAGTTTCGTAAGATTAAGCCACCAATGTTTGATGGCGAGGAAGAAGAGGTAGCTGAAGCATGGTTAATTAATATCAATAAATATTTTTAGGTATATGAGTATAGCAGCAATCTGAAGGCCAGATTGGCTATATACCCGCTGCGAGAGAAAGCCACCTTGTGGTGGGAAGAGGTAAAGAATGTTCGTAGCATTGATGAACGAGACATTACATGGGAATTATTTCAGCAGTACTTCAAAGATAAATATCTAACAGAAATATTTTATGATGATAAAGCCAAGGAATTCCATGATCTTCGGCTGGGCCAGATGACTATGGATGAGTATGTCACGAAATTTACCTCCCTGCTACGCTATGTACCTTACCTTAGAGAGGAAAAAGCCAAGGTGCAGAGGTTTTTGAGCAGTCTTCCTGTTCCCATGAGGGAAAGGATAGAGTTTTTTAACCCCCAAACTATGGATGAAGCTGTCCGGAAAGCACGCATGTGTTACCATCAATATAAGGCCAAGGGGGAAGGTAGAAAGGGTTGGCAGCCCAAGAAAAATCAAAATAATTCCTCTACTTTCAAAAGCAGTAAAAGTAGCCACTTTAAAGAGGTAGGATGGAACGCCAGTAGCAAGCAGTTTAATAAGAATCATCAAAGGATCCAGTGGCCAGCTGAGGAAAAACCCACAGAAGCATCAAGCAAACTAGAGCACGGGCAGAATTCTAAACCTCCCCTACAGTGCTGGGGCTGTGGGGAAGCACATTACTACAAAAACTGTCCACAATGGAATAAAAGTGAAACTGTGGCAAATTTGCAGGAGGCATCAACAGTGGGGGACATCGCGCGAAACATACCACATATAAATGCAGCCTTGGAGGACCGACAGGCTGACTTCCAGCCCACAATGATTGAATTGGAAGAAATTTAAAAACTCCTGGTTAGTTCAACTAGCCACCGGGGCAAAACGCAAAGTGACTGCGAAAATTGCTAATTGCATATTGGAGGTTGCAGAACAGCAGTTGCAGGTAGACTTAAATGTTCTACCATTGGGATCATATGATGTGTTACTAGGAATGGAATGGATGGAAAAACACTAGACCTTAGTGGACTGTAAGGAAAAGACAATTTATTACAGAGCGCTAGATGGTACGCGTAAGGAAATTAAAGGAATTAAAAATCCTGTGCAATTACGCCCCATAACAGCATCTCAGATGAGCAAGTGTATCCGAAAAGGATGTTAGCTGTACACAATCCAAGTAGGGTATGCAGAATCCAAGGGAAAGGCTATAGATATAAAAGATATTCCTATAGTACAGGAATTCCTGGATGTATTTCCAGAAAAAATCCCTGGGTTGCCACCTAAAATGGATATTGATTTCACTATTGAATTACTACCCGGAGCCTCTCCAATGTCAAGAGCTCCTTACAGAATGAGTATACCAAAGTTAACAGAGTTAAAGATGCAGTTGCAGGAGTTGTTAGATAAAGGATATATCCGCCCAAGCGTGTCACCTTGGGGAGCACTAGTTCTTTTTGTTAGGAAAAAGGACGGAACCTTACGCACGTGTATGGACTATCGGCAACTCAATAAGCTGACTGTTAAGAATAAATACCCTTTACCCAGAATTGACGATCTGTTTGATCAAGTGAGAGGTGCTAAGGTATTCTCTAAAATAGATTTGAGGTCTGGATATCACCAGATACGAATCAAGGATGAGGATGTTTGCAAAACAGCCTTCCGCACTAGATATGGGCACTATGAGTTTGTGGTACTGCCCTTTGGACTGACAAACGCACCAGCAACCTTTATGAGGTTGATGAATGGCATCTTCCATCAGTTCTTGGACAACTTTGTACTAATCTGCATTGATGACATATTAATATACTCAAAAAGTGAAGAGGAACATAAGGAACATCTTAGAATAGTTTTGGAAATACTAAGGAAGCATCGACTCTATTCTAAGTTTAGCAAATGTGATTTCTTTAAATCAAAAATCCAATACTTGGGGCACGTTGTGTCAGTAGAAGGAATAGCTGTTGATCCCGAAAATATCAAAACCATATTGGAATGGCGAGTACCTCAGAATGTGGCAGACATTAGATCATTTATGGGTTTAGCTGGATATTATAGAAGATTTATTGAAGGGTTCTCTAAAATCGCCTATCCTATCACATCCTTGCAAAAGAAAGGCAAACCTTTCAAATGGACGAATGAATGTCCAATCAGCTTTGGAAAGCTAAAAAAACTCCTAACCACAGCACCGGTATTGAAGGTAGCTGACCCCAATAAATACTATGTGGTGTGTATTGATGCCAACAAGGAAGGAGTTGGTGCAGTATTGACACAAGAAGGCCAAGTGATAGCCTATGAGTCCATAAAGTTGAGAGAACGTGAACAAAAGTACTCTGCTTATGACTTCGAACTCACAACAGTAGTGCATGCTCTCCGAGTATGGAGGCATTATCTGCTGGGCAAAAGATTTGTACTTAAAACAGACCATAGCAGTTTAACTAACTTTTTTAGCCAAGCAAATTTAAACTCTCGGCAAGCCAGGTGGAATGCCTTTTTGAGTGAATTTGACATGGATATACAACATGTTAAAGGAAAATAAAACCGAGTTGCAGATGCTTTGAGCAGGAAATTGCATGGGATATATGCAATGTACTATAGCCAACCTGTAAGCCAATTGTCAGAGCAATTAAGGGAAGAAGCACGGAAGGATCCAGAATACAAATTCTTGTGGCAGCAGATGGAAAAGGATAAGGAGCAAGGCAAGCCATCAGAGTATGGAAGTAACGAAGAATAGATGTTAATTTTTCATGGAAGAATCTATGTTCCTAATCGCGCAAGTCTTAAGAAGTTAATCCTGGACGAATACCATCGCATCAACTACACTGGCCATCCAGGCTATCAAAAGATGCTTACGGAAATAAGAAAGATATATTATGGGCCAGGTATGCGTAGGGACATTGCAGAATATCTGAGCAAATGTTTAGAATGTTAGCAGGTTAAAGTGGAGCACGAGCACCCTGCAGGGCTACTGCAACCCATACCCATTCCTGAATGGAAATGGGAAGTGATCTCTTTAGATTTCATCACGGGCTTACCTCAAACAAGAAAACCAAATGATTCAATAATGGTAGTGGTGGACAGATTAAGTAAATCTGCCCATTTCATTACTGTACAATCTACCTATAAAACAGTGCAGATTGCAGACATATTCATGAAGGAAATATTTCGGTTACATGGTATACCTAAGACTGTGATTTCAGACAGGGATGTTAAGTTTACCTCCGCATTTTGGAAGACCTTGTTTTCAGGTCTAGGAACACAGATACACTTCAGTACTGCCTATCACCCCCAAACTGATGGGCAGACAGAGCGGGTAAACCAAGTTTTGGAGGACATGCTGCGCATGTATGTAATGCTGTAGCCAGCCAAGTGGGAAGATTACCTGCACCTGATGGAGTTCGCATACAACAACGGATATCAGGAATCACTGAAAATGAGTCCCTTCGAAGCATTGTATGGCCGGCAGTGCCATACACCGATAAACTAGAGCAGCCCCGAGACAAAATTAATGTTGGGACCAGAAATGTTGGCTGAACTGGAAGCGGAAGTAAAAGAATAAGGAAAAATTTGAAGGCGGCGCAAAACTGACAAAAGTTCTTTGCAGACAAGAAAAGATCCTACCGTGAGTTCAGGGTAGGAGACCACGTATATGTAAGAATTAAGCCTAAAAGAAGTACTTTAAGGTGGACTTCTTGCGCCAAACTAGCTCCCCGTTACTGTGGACCCTTCCAAATTCTGGAAAGCGTGGGACCAGTAGCCTATAGGCTAGCTTTTCCTAGTCATATTAAAGTACACAATGTGTTCCATGTATCTTTATTAAAGCGATATGTGCATGATGAAAAACATGTAATTCATTGGCAAAACATTCAGGTAGGGAGGAAGAATAGAAACAAGTCCTAACTAAAGTTTGAATAAATTTAAATCTACTGATTGGTAATCCTGTTGTTTCCTTTCAGGTAGAACCGGAAAGAGAATTTCTGGTAGAGCCGCTACGCATACTTGATCGTAGGGAAATTGAACTCCGTAAAAAATTAGTTACCCAGGTAAAAGTGCAGTGGAGGCACTTTGGACCGGACGAAGCTACTTGGGAGGATGAAAAGTTTGTGCAGGAAGCCTACCCAGAACTCTTTGCATAGATGGGCTGAAAACACCGAGGACGGTGTTACTTCCAGTGGGGAAAGATGTGACAGCCTCATTAAGAAATTAACTAGCATTAACTAGTTAAAACAATTGGTTTATTTTATTTTCTGAACAAGAAAGACTTTATGATTATGTTTTGAGACAAATTACTATTTTTTATTTTATTTTATTTTCTTTTATGAATTAATAAGAGAAACCAATGAATGAAAAGAGAATCTCTGAAGTTGTTGGTGATAGTTTCTCAGAATAGGTGGTGGTTGGGACAGTTGGAAAACAGTTACCCTCTCCTTAGTGGATAAATTTGGAATCTAGGAGAAGAGGGGTGGTTCTGAAAACTGAGGCAAAAAAAAGGGGAAAGAATTTTCTAGAGCCGGATTTCCAGTTGAAAATATCTTTCTGCAACCCTTGAACAAGCTAGAATAGCTGTATGTGACTGGAAAGGCTTCCAGAGGTCACATCAGAGTACATTCCACTGTTATTCCCATGGAACCGACCTAGATTCTGAAGCTAGGGGGCAAGTGAGGATGTGATTGCCTCACTTGGATGGTTGGGAGGACCACAGCTCGAGGAAACAGATTTTCTGTTCCAGATAAGTATGCAGAACCAGGGTTAACGTAGCTACAGTTTAAATATATGTGTGTGTGTGTGTGTGTGTGTGTGTGTGTTGAAAAGGCTATATTTCTTCTTTTTAATATATGGCTAGTCAAATTATTTTTACGTATTTGTATTTCAAAAATGAGACAGAAGCAGTTCTGATACGAATTTAACAGTTTTATCTTAGCAACAGAATGTATAGTGTGCTATGGCAGGGTGGGTGTTGAATGTATAGAAAGAAGTTCGTGATTTTCTTTCATTTATTAATGTATTTTGATGAGAAATAAAACAGTAGAAACGAAAGTAATGAAAACAAATATTTTATGCAAGATTTACTTTCAGATTGAGTATGTATATATCTAGAAGATATTATGAGCTTCTACAGTAAATTCAAACATCGTAAATGAAGGACGAAAACCAGAACTCGTTGCCAGAACGAGATTTATAAAATTACTTGATAAACCCCGAGAGTATGAGAGCATTCGGAAGCAATGCAAGGGCCGAAGTTGAGGTGCCGGGTTAGGGCCGAGACCCTACCGAACCCTCGCTTCAGTAGAAAACTATATGGGTAGATGAAATTATACCCGGTCTTTATTCGGTGGACCGAACACCCTAGGTGAAAACCATATAGTAAAAATATTAAACAGTAGGCCATCTAGACATGTCTACTTATCGGCACGAATGGGAAAATGTTAGCATTCATTCAAATAAAGTCGTTACAAGAAATACTTCAACCCTCTCTCTTCAGTAAATTGTTTAAAACAAAGGAAAGATCATGAACACTGAAGTTTTTTTCTTGTAAACCGAAAGGAAACCTTACCATAAAAATTTCCTACACCTTCTCAGAAATTTACATTTAGCACAGCAGTAGCATTAAGTGTAATTACTCTTCGATTCTCGCTAGTAGTAGAGTTGCATGTCAGAGAACAGTCAAGCCTACAACTCTATGAATCAAATAATACTAAATAACATGGTTTAAAGCAACAATACGAGAATCTAAGAGACAAGACTTCAGAAATTCCATTAATAAGTTATCAAGAGACCGAAATAGGTGTTCGGACCCCGACTGTAGAATTAATGTCCAAAATTAACAAATCCGCTTACAAATTATTAAGAAAGTAGCCAAGGGATTACAGAGGCTAAGGCCTCAGAACGCTCTAATAAACAAGGAAAGATTTCATAACTCAAATTTCAATCCCGGTTGAATCAATTCCAAAGAGAATCTAAAGTCCATGACGAAACTGCTACAGAACCTCAATGCGATTAATGGTACCTGTGGCAAGAGGAGCGAATTTTAGCCGTAGAGGAAGTGAAGAAGAAGGCCTGGAGAGGGGTTTAAAGGAAAACTACTCACCTGCAAGGCACGAGGAAGACAATGACCCAGTTAAAAGGGTGAATAAGTTAACAATGGATTAATCTATAACGCAAAGCCCAAAACCTCCACCGGCAGAAATAGAAAACTACCTGGCAGATTGCAACCCTGTAACCTGGTAGGCGACAAAAGGATGGTTAGACACTGGTGAAGAGGAAGACCTGAGAAGAGATGAGTTAATCAAAACCATTTCCACCAATTTCAAAGGAGACAATTGCGTTGTGAGGAAAATGACTTACCTGATGTCGCATAGTAGCCAAATGCAAAACCACGGTTTCGGGGTAAAGCCATAGTGCATCCTTTGTGTTTCCTCTGGACCTAAGTGATGCACATAGGGGAAACCATGAGAACTTCAATGTTGTTTCTGCAAAGCAAAGCGTAAAAGACATAGAATTTTATAGAGACATGCGGCATACCTTTTCAACCCAGACCTCGATGACGGAGAAGCGATGAGGAGCAAAATCCTCCTAGCGCGCCATGGGAGAACTTCAGTCTCCAGGCGGGCGAGCTAGCAGAACACTCCAGACTAAACCTGTTTCCCTCGCAATTACCGAAAGACTTGAGGTATGTTTACAGCTGTCATGGTCGATTAATGCTGGGTAAATGAAACACCGTATGTAGACGACGTGTGTGCCTTGACCCGGGAGAACTCCGTGCCAAGTGGCCTGATCATCATTAAAAAAAAATCAATGTTACAAGGGAACGTTACAACAACAAAGATCTTCCTCTTAGAGAGCGTTAAATATAGCGCGTCAGGGAAGTACTACATGAATTAAATCCGACTAAAAATCTTGATATTGCTAATGTATGTAATGATGGCCAAGGAGCACTTAATTTAAAATCGAAATCGGTAGTTAATCCATGTGATAAGACGTTCAATTTAATGTTAACGCCAGATAGATATTAAGTTATGCATATGGAAACAAACAATAAACGCTTAGTTATGTTTATAGTAAGAATTTGTATAGTCTCCTGTAAACTGTGGGGGCAATATTATGTTGGGTGATAAATTTTTTTTTATGTGTGTAAATGTTTTTCTGTTAATGACAGTGACAGTTCGTGTTTCCGGTCGGTATCCCTTTCCATCTGATTGCTCTTTGGGTGCAGACTTTGGTGATGGTTGCTCGTCTTCTGGTGAATCCGATGGTTCGGTTGCATTCCATTCCAACTTATCTGATTCAGGTAACTCCCTCCAATCAGCTCCCGTAAATTTAGATTCTAGCAATTTTAATTTATTTAATAACCAACCCTGCCACATCAAAATTTTTAATAATTATAATAATAATTTAATTAGTAAAATCAAAATTAATAAAACAAAATTAAAAGATCTAAATATAGATAATAGTAAACATTTAATTATTAATAAAGATCACATGAACATTATAAATGAAAAATGGCCTATTATTAAGAAAAAGAGATTGAATGAGGGATACCGCGAAAGGAGCTGCGCAATGGCTAGGGTTTCTGCGTTCAAACTATGGGTCGCCGCCTCTCCACAGCAGCCGCCATCCAACTTGGCCAGATTCGGAACCTGGGCTCTCTCGTTACAGTGGAAGCATACTCTTGATACACGGGGTTTGTTTCTCGTTGGTCTCTAAAACCCCAATGAAATATTTTTTTTTTCAGCAACAGACCTCAAAGCAATTCGTAACGCATTACAGCATTTGACAGTCACTGCCGCCATAGCTCTATGGCTGCCTAACAGCACGAAGGCACGATGGTGCAATCTGGCTTTCACCTTCTTTGACTGTCGGCTTGTTTTTTTCTACGCCTTTGCTCGCAGATTCCTTCCCCTGGCTACTTCTGCACTGTGCTTCCACATGCAAGGGCAGTATTGCCGGAATCTGGAGCTAGAGCTGAAACCCTGCGAACTCACTGAATATACTTCGATTCCTAACTCCGATAGTCGGGATCCTTCTCATCTCCAGCAAACGACTTTTCAGATTCAAATAATTCTTCTGACGGGAAAAACCCTGCTCCTTGGGGTCCAGCCCTCTCTTACAGTGAGCCATCTCTCAAAGATCCTCAAACAAAGGCTGGGGATCCCTTCCTCACTTTTGTGGCTTCTCTACGCAGGTAAGCAGCTTGATAATAATCTTCCTCTTTCCTTTTACAATATTGGAAGAAATGCCACAATCATACTATCACTTAGGCTAAGGGGAGGTGCCGTAGGGAAATCCTCTGCCTCCAAGGGTTTTTCCTATAAAGATGTGGTTCATGCACAGCTTGAAAAGAAGACTGCCCTTCCTGCTGAGCCTCCCAAACCTTTCTTGGTGGACAAAATGGAGGAAACCCCTGCCATTAAAATCACTCACCCATCTCTGGATGATCAATACCAGAATTTTGCAGAAACAGCCATCATATGCAGATTTAATGGACTATGGCCCTGTACTGCCGATCTTTACCAGTGGATCCACTCCAATTGGACCAACAACAGCAAAGTCTTCTTATGCTCGAAAGGCTTCTTTATTGTCGTCTTTGCCTTCAATGAAGATTACCAGAAAGCCTTAACAGGAGGCCCCTGGTTCTGGGGATCAGTTGGACTTTTCCTCACCCCCTGGTTCCCAGAATTCGACCCCTCTACCGCAGTCATCACCAAGCTCCCTATCTGGGTCAGACTTCCAAATCTTCCTGCTCATCTATGGCATTTTGATGTCTTTCAAGCAATCGAGGACACATTAAGCCGCTTCCTGGCTATAGAAACCTCAAGGGGGGAGAAAGGAATATATACCTTTGGCAGAATTTGCGCGGAAATAGACATTAGCAAAGGGCTGCCAGATCAGATCATCCTTAAAGTTGGGGACTTCCATTGGACGCAAACCTTGGACTATGATAACACAGCCTTCAAATTTTTCCATTGCCATCAGACAGGGCATCTCCAGAATACATGTGCAACGTTCCTCGACAAAAAGAAGAATATCTATCGCAAGTCCAAATCCAAGAGTTGGAAACCTTGTGCTAGACCCCCTATGGATGGCTTAGAGACCTCTAGCTCTGATGAGGAGGGCATTGAAGTGGAAGAGGAGCATTCGGAGCATCCAAAGGACTCGGCCTCAGCTTGCCCCGAGGATCCTTCTGCGCCTCTGATCTCGCAGAAACGCTCACATGAGACTTCTTCATCTGATTCTGATAAGGAGACTTCTCCTTCAGCACAGAACAGTATGCAAGTTGTTCCGGTCCAGCCAGATCACAATGGTTGGGTCAAAATCATTAAAAATAAAGGGAAAAAATGTCGATTGGGAGACTCTGCCCATGCTGGGTAGACTCCTTAGTCTTGCTAGTTCTTTTCTGTTCTCTTTGTCTTCTTTTTGCTTATGCCATGGATGCTCTTTGGGACCGAGGTTGATACTTTATCATTTCCGGCTCCCTTGTTCTCTTGCTTCACTTCTCTGCAAGCTCTGATTGTACCATACGTTCTTTCTTAATAGAATTAGTCTTATTCAAAAAAAAAAAAAAAAAAAAAAAGAAAGAAAGAAGAAGAAGATTGAATGAACTAAATAGTAGTTATGAATATAACTCTAGTTTGAATAATATTATTAATAATGACAAGGTTAAGAATAAAATCAACAATAATAACTATTCTATAAACAATAATGATGGTAATAATTGTGAGGGTAGATGTAATGATAATAATACCACTTTCAATAATAAGATTAATTACTCTAAGAATGAATCTAGTAATAAAGTAGTTAATCTCTCGAGCTTCTCTTTTGACTCGTTGGTTTATAGTCTTTTAGAGAAAGGTTTTAATTTTTCTCTTGCTCCTAGAAAAATCCCTGTTCAAGATATCATTTGTGACATTGAATTTGGCATTAGGGACTTACCGGATTCTTCCAAGGACATTATTAGGTAGGATTGTGTGGTCATTTTAAGGAAAGCCAAGCCCCCTAAGAGCAACATCAGTAAGCGTGAGTTTGAGGCCTTAAAATCCTTAAATAATAATAAGGATATTATTGTTCTTAAGGCTGACAAAGGAGGTGCAGCTGCTATTCTTAATAAAGAGGATTATAGGAAGAAAATGTTAGACCATTTGGAGAATAGTGGGAGCTACAAAAAATTTTCTAAAAATCCGTTAAAAAAGGTCTCAAGGGCAGTTGTTGATGCCATTAAATCAAGCAGCTCTGTGAGTTCTCTTAGTAATAAGTTGATTGAAAGCAACCCCCTTACTCCAAGAATCTATGGTCTTCCTAAAATCCATAAGGATGGTGCTCGCTTAGGCCCATTGTTAACACCATTGGTGGTCCGACTTCTCTTCTTGCCAAATATTTGGCCCTTAAGCTTAAGCCTCTCGTAGGTTGTACCGGCTCTTTTGTAAAATATTCCTCCTCTTTTGGTAATGAATTAAAGGACGTTAGATTGGGTCTTGAAGATAATCTAGTTAGTTTTGATGTTGTCTCTCTTTTCACCAATATCCCCATTAATGAGGCCATTGAAGTCATTAATCGCATCACTAATCCAGATACGGCCCATTTAGTCGGGATTTTCTTAACATCTACTTTCTTTAGTTTTGAAGGTCAGTTCTATGAGCAAACATGTGGTGTTGCCATGGGCTCTCCCCTTTTCCCAATTGTTGCTAATCTCTTTATGGAGGACTTTGAATCCAAGGCTATTTCCTCTTCTTTGTTCTAGCCAAAGCTTTGGAAAAGGTTTGTAGATGATACTTGTGTCGTCTGGCCTCATGGTAAGGAAGAGGTAGATATTGCTCCATAAAATTCACCATGGATTATGAGGTGGATGGTAGTCTTCCCTTCCTTGACGTTCTTATCTCTAGAAAGGACGATGGTTCTTTCTCCCATCAATTTTTTTGAAATAAAACCCATACTGAGAAATATCTTCATGCTAGTTCTCATCATTTCCCTGCTCAAAAATTAGGCATCCTCAACACCTTAGTTACCAGGGAATTGAGAATCTCTAATAAATCTCACCTTGAGGGAGAAAAGACCCATCTCCTTAGTGTCTTTTTTAATAATGGTTATAGTAAGTCTCAAGGCCTTAAGGCTTTTCTTAAAGCAGAAAGAGGTCCCTTAGTTAGAAATAAAAATTTAAATGAACCTAATCAGTGGTACGGCAGTGTAAGGCTTCCTTTCATTCAGGGGACCACTGATAGGATTGCTAGGATCCTTAAGAAACATAAGGTTTCTTCTTCCTTCAAGCCCCTTAGCACGATTCGCAGCTTTCTTAAATCGGTTAAGGATTCGGTAAACCCTAGGGATGGAAAAGGTGTCTATATTATTCCTTGTTCTTTTGGGACTCCTTACATTGGTGAAACTGGTCGATTTATTAACTAAAGGATCATTGAACATGCTACTGACATTAAGCATGGAAGATCACACACCTCTGCCCTAGCTTAACATAAGGAAAAGAATAACCATCATATCTACATTGAAGAGACTAAGGTCATAACTAGGATTGACCATTTCCATCATCGGAAGTTAAGAGAGGCTTTAGAAATTGAAAAAATACCCGTAAATATCAATAGAGATGACAGGTGAAATATAAGCAGGTGTTGGATCCCTGCCCTATATTCTTAATGGTCAATAAGAAATTTTTATTTATTTATTGATATATATATATATATATATATATAATTATTATTATTATTATTATTTAAATGAGAAAGGAGAATAATAGGATTACATATTTACATACCTAACCTATTATAATATAATAAGTAATAAATATTTAAATAATAAGAGATTAATAAAGAAATAAATAACAATAATAATAATAATTAATTAACTAAAATATAAAGGTTTATAAATATATTTTATTAAATAATTAAACTTTTAAATTAATTAAATAGAACTAGCCATTATAATTTTATTTAATAATTAAGTAAATAATTAATTTAATTAAAATAGAACTCGCAGTTATTAAATCTCATAGTCAAACTAGTCATTAGGATAACGGCTAGTTTAGCCATTTCTGCATCTATTTAAACTCAACGTCCGGATCTGATCTCTCACCTAGTCCTCATGATGAACCCCACTGGTTGGTTCGAAACGCGTCGACAATGTTCATTTTAATGTGATTATTACCGAAATTTTTTTCATAATTTTGTTTTTGTTTTAATATTATCATTTAATGCTATTTATTTAATAATAATGGTTATCAAAAGTATATGTAAATGTATTATTGTATTGTAATATATTTAATTTAATATTATAAATTTTGTTCAATTATAATTCTTTCTTATATATATATATATATATATATATATATATATATAGAAAATAACTAGTAGAATATAAACATCTATGTGAGAATATGAACATCGAGGATGAAAATCACTTCCTCTTAGAGTGTCCCACGTACAACCACATTAGAGTTCAATTTCATAATCTTTGTTGCAATACTGACCTTCCTAGCCTTTTAAGATGTCAAAATTATAGTGAGCTCGGAGGCTTCTCTCCAAGATTTTTGAGTATACGAATAAAATCTTAAATCAAATTAAACAACTCTTTTCTTTAGGTCCGATAGACCAAATATTGGTCTCAATGGACGTTAACCATCATCATCATCATCAATATTATAATATGATTTATAATTTAATTTTTATTTTTATTTTGATCTTATCATTTAATGTTACTATTTGATAATAATAGTTATCAAAAGTATATGTAAATATATCCTATGTATTATTGTATTGTAGTATATTTAATTATAATATTAAAATAAAAATTATATAAAATATAATTGTAATTTTGATTATATTTAAGTGAGTAGTTTATTTAGATGATAGATGGTTTATTTGGAATATGATTTATGATATTTTATATTATAATATTATAATATGAATAAAATTCTATTTTCATTTATATTATATATATGTATGAGAGTTATATTTAAATAAAATTTGTAATATATATATATATATATATATATATATATATATTAAAAAATAGTGTTGTTAAAAAATATTTATAATAAAAATAAATATATGTAGAGACAATGTTATGGTTACTTTCAAATATGATTGATGCATCACGAATGTTAACATTTGAATGTGTGGAATGTATATTATACATAAAATAGTTTAATAGTTTACATTAAATTATAGTAAAATAATTTTTATATTAACAAATTAAAAAATAATAATGAAAAAAAAAATCAATATAGATTATAAATAAAATCTTCAATTTGGAAATTGAAAGTAAAAAAAAAAATTGTAATTCCAACACTACCTAGCATGGTTAACACATAACATGTGAAAATAATATTACTCATATCACATGATGTCTAATTTATGCTTTTTTTACTTCTAATATTTATAACAAAAAAAATATCATAAAAATATTTTAATGAACTAAATAAAATATTTCAATATTCATATTAAATAGCATAATTTTGTATTTCTTAGTTATATAATATAACTTATAGTATACCCCGGATGCAGGTGCATCCATTTGACATGACGGAGATCTGTGGACAGGCCGGCGCGTGGCGAGGCCACATGGCCGCCTGCAATCCACATTCAAAGCACATTGAAAACATTTATATCACAGCCCGTCACCTGCGATGGCATTCAAGCCAGTGGGGAAGACGAGGCAGCCAACTTATTTCGATGTCGTCCTCCGGCTCCAGGCGCTCATTCACCACCTCGATGCTTAAGTTCTTGGCTCTGCAGTTCATTTGGCTCTACACTATGCAGAATTATACTCCTCTGCTCTGCTCTGGCTGTCCTCCGGAAGCCAAGCTACCCAGCTCCCGCACTGCGTTGGGCAGGCACTGCAATCTCTACTACTGTGTGGAGTTTTTACCCGGCTTCCACCATTCTCAAAGCCTGTTTTGTCCTTTGTTCCTTGGCGCCCCGACTCCGTCTCTCCCTCCTGTCACCCTGCAGAATTCTCCGCCTCGCTCGCCCTCTCTCGGTGAGACGATGCCCAGGCTCCGGCACAGGCTCAGATGCCGCAGAGGCAGCACTCGAGCCAGGCCTTCCTCCAAATGTCGCTCCCTCTCCAGCAATCCGTCGACCTCCGCTTTTGATTCCTCCCATGGCGGCTCTCCTCGCGCGTCCAACAAACGCAGGCTTGAGCGTGGCCCTGACAGACACCCTCCCTCTCCTCCGTGTGGCGCTCACATCCCTCCGCCTCAACCTGGCCCTCGCAGCGCGGAGTTAGCTCACCTGGTTAACCCCTCCTTGGCCCTGTTTCATTTCCCTTGTCTCACATCCCAGCCTCTAGTGGTGGCGACGGTTTCTGTTACTTTCAAAGAACTCCCTCAATTTGGCTCTGACCCCATGCCTCCTGCGCATCCTGGTATTCAGCTTCGCACCCCTGGTTCTGACCAGGCAATTCAAACCGGCGTTCAAGACCTCTCGCAGGAAGCTGGCGGTGGTAGATATGGCGGTGGCAGTTCTCAAGTCAAAGGCACGCCAATGGAGCAAAGCGAGGTTGGCGCAGCAGCAAATCCCACTCTAGACGATGATGATGACAGCTACGGATGCAGAATCGAAGAAGAACCTCCCTTTGACGACTATGGTATCTAGGACAAATAGTTACTTTTTGTTATTCTGGTCAGAATTTTTGTCTAGTTGGTGTTTTCAGGAATCCTGGCCATCTGGCATGTTAAAGCACTGTTATAGTCCTATGTTTTTTGTTCAATGTTGGTTTGTACTGCTACAGTCCTATGTTTTTTGCTCAATGCTGGTTTCCTCTTTTGAGGTAGTTATTATACCTTTCTCTGGCTGGTTTCCCCTTATGGGCAGCCTTATTTTTGCTATTGTGCTGAACTCCCAACGCCTATGAAGGCACACTACTGTATGTACCATATTTTTTAGTAATAGAATCTAGACTTACTTAGAAAAAAAAAATATAACTTATAGTATAATATTATATTGACTATAATATCGTATATTAAAACGGCTTCCAAAATATACAAATTAGTTAGAGAAAATAATTACATATATATGTATATATAATTATTATAATTTTTTCCTAATATAATTTTTATTTTTATTTTAATCTTATCATTTAATGCTATTTATCAAAAGTATATGTACATGTATATATTTAATTTAATATTAAAGTTTTGTTCAAATATAACTCTTTCTTATATATTTAGAAAATAACTAGTAAAATATAATATTATAATATGATTTATAATTTAATTTATATTTTTATTCTATTATTATAATTTTTTTCTCTAATATAACTTTTATTTTTATTTTAATCTTATCATTTAATGTTACTATTTCATAATAATAGTTATCAAAAGTATATGTACCTATATTATATGTATTATTGTATTGTAATATATTTAATTATAGTATTAAAATAAAAATATATAAAATATAATTGTAATTTCGATTATATTTAAGTGAGTAGCTTATTTATATGATAGATGGTTTATTTGGAATATCATTTATGATATTTTATGTTATAATATTATAATATAAATAAAATTATATTTTCATATATATATATATATATATATATATATATATATATATATATATGAGAGTGTTATATTTAAATAAAATTTGTATTATATATATATATATATATATATATATATATATATATATATATATATATATATATTAAAACTAGTATTGTTAAAAGATATTTATAATAAAAATAAATATATGCCAAGACAATGTTATGGTTACTTTCAAATATGATTGATGCATTATGAATGTTAACATTTTAATGTGTAGAATGTATATTATACATAAAATAGTTTAATAGTTTACATTAAATTATAGTAAAATAATGTTTATATTAACAAATTAAAATGTAATAATGACAAAACAAATTCAATATAGGTTATAAATAAAATCTTCAATTTGGAAATCGAGAGTAAAAAAAAAAAAAAATTGTAATTCCATCATTACTTAGCATCGTTAACACATAACATGTGAAAATAATATTACTCATATCACAGAATTTTTGTTTTTATTTTAATCTTATCATTTAATGCTATTTATTTAATAATAATGGTTATCAAAAGTATATGTACATGTATTATTGTATGTATTATTGTATTGTGATATATTTAATTTAATATTATAAATTTTGTTCAAATATAACTCTTTCATATATATAATATGAAAATAACTAGTAGAATATAATATTATAATGATTTATAATTTAATTTATATTTTTATTCTATTATTATAATTTTTTTTTAATATAATTTTTATTTTTATTTTAATCTTATTATTTAATATTACTATTTGATAATAATAGTTATCAAAAGTATATGTACATATATTATATGTATTATTGTATTGTAGTATATTTAATTTAATATTATATATTTTGTTCAAATATAACTTTTTCTTATTATATATATGGCTTGAGTGGACCTAATGATTAAGAGCATATGTTTCCTCCTAAAAAGTCAAAGGTTCATATATATATATATATATATATATGAAAATAACTTGTAGAATATAATATTGTAATATATTATAAATCATATTCCAGAATAAACATTTGTAATTAAAAATACTACTTACCTAAATATAATCTAATTACTATATATATATATATAATACTCTCTACCTTTATACATATTTAAGTTATAATTAATTATTATACTATTTTGTTGATTATATAACAAGATGATGTGATTTTTACCAAAGTTTTCTTACTTTTCATAATTATAAAAAAAATAAAAATAAATAAATAAATAAAATCAATATTAGAGTGATGCAATTCTTTCACTACTTACTACCTAGTTGAAAGGTAATATACAAATAATATAATTGATATTACATGATATGTAATACATTTTATATTAAGTTGACATGTAATAGTTAAAATAAAAATACATTAATAACAAAAAATAGATATTCTACTGTTAGCAATGAATAAACCAATCTAGATTCATCAACTCTCGATCTACCAATGTCACGCCCCTACACCTCGGGTGTCTTCCAACCATGCTTGTAGGTAGGTGCAGCACTACCGTACTTTTTCTTTTTTCAAATACTTAAGTATCCAGACTACGCCTTTAGCAACATTCGTTAGTTATTATCAAATGTTCTTTCAATTATGCGAAATAAAACATAAACATCAATATCCAATCCACAAGTATGCCCATACATACAAGGGAGGGGCAACTCCCTGTTAATAATGAGTCCGCCCAAATAATATGTTTTATAAAAATATGAGTACAATGTCCAATCCAGCAGAAGCCACTCCTGCTCCTTGGCAAGGCAATTTTCCTTTTGACCAAGATCTAAGGCTTGTCAACCATCAAAATAGCCTATAACAATCATTTACAATCAAAGGCTTTCACCTGCGGAATTTCCTGCAAAAAGCTGCCCAAGTGCTGTTGGGTCACCCGGGTCACTCAACCGTTGCTCCAAATCAGTTCAAAACTTTTTTTGAGCTGTCAGTGTGTCCAATCTGCCTCCCAAATATGTGGTTAGATGCGGCCCATCAGTACGCACATTCGACACTTTACGACACTCAAATCTGACTCCCGACGCTCCCGGAATCGCGTTTTTACTGACGCCCAATCTGTTTAGAGGCGCCCAGTCGTGCACGACCCGACCCGCCCGTCGTTCGGCTGCGCCCAACCCGAACCGACCCGACCTGCGGTGCGGCCTGCGGTGGTCTGCAGTGCGACGCGCCCAACTACGACCTGACTCGCCCAACCTCCGTTCGTCGTCGTTCTTCCACCAACGAGTTGTTGGCAACTCGTGGTGCTCCACCCTTGACTATTCTTGATGTCTTGCTTGATTCGTTGATTTGTTGATGCCTCCACTCATCAACATGCCCACCAATATATATGAACACCCAAGTGGAGTGTGGGTCGCTCGGTCGACCCGAGCCGACCCATCGTTTGGTCGCTCGCCCATGAAGTGTGGCATCGGCCGCGCCCAACACGTCGGCCGCTCCACCGACTCGCCCGTTGGCTTGGCTCATCCATGGTGCGTCTTTGGTGGTATAAACAAGTCTTGCCAACGCCGTGCGTTGGTCAAGTGCGATGCGCCTCTCCCAACTCGCCCTCGTGACGCGCCTCCGCTACACGCATGCGCCTGTGCCCCTACAATGCAGTGTTCCGCTCATTTCGTCACACGGCGCTCGAACTCGTCCAAACACCCAACAAGCGTGCCCATTACCCCAAACACACCCATGAAGTCTTGGGGCCTTACATCCTCCTCCACTTCAAATATGACTATCATCCTCGATAGTGCTACCATCATCGCATCATATCATTGCAAAGTATCATCGCAACTTCCGTCGCAAAGTCTCATCGCACAATATCGTCGCAACGCCGTCGCATAAACCAGCAAGGTTCATGTCCATGAGATATCAACTCAATCCATGATCATCAACACATCTGCTACAATCATCACATGCTACACTATAGCGGGAATTCAATCTCCTCAGCAAGGTCACATGCTGCTGCAACATAAGTCATGTCAACCCACCACATATCATCAATGTCATGTGATATTCTACATCAAGTACTCCAACCAACTCAACACAACAAAAGATGCTATGTATCCGACATAACTCTGAACACTGCGCGCTCCCATAACTTGAACTAGTTGGGTATCTAATCCAACCATAACGTCCTCATCATGAGAATTTCCATCCTCATACCATGCGTTAGTTGTTCCTTCTGCAATCTGTCACCTCCATCAACTCGATCAAGTCTGAATCTCATCCAAAATGCCATGTTTGGGTCCATGAAGTGTATCCATCTCATCCACAACATGCTATCCATGATGCTAATCCATGTGCTACTTGTATGCAAAGTAGACTCATCCTCCAAGCATCATCAAAATAAGAAGTGTGGCTAAGTCAAGTAAACTCAAGCCCATGCCGAAGTGTATACCACCAAGGCATATCCATCATGAACTCCCATGCCTCATCATATCCAAAGCATTGGTAAGCCTACTTGTATTGACCATGAGTGCCATCACAAGTTCTCACTCTGCAAATCATATGAATGTATCATAGGCTGCTCATCCAACCAATGTCCAAGTTGTTCATGGTGAACAACGTCCCATCAGTCCATATAGAAAGATCTCCATGTAGTCCATGTCCATGACTTTGGCTTCCCATGTGTTCATCTAAGTGAACTCAACTCAACTCTCATCATCATCATGTCCATACATATCGAAGTGAAGTGCTCTCGGTCACTCCTACCTTCATCCATCATATATGGGTACTTCCTTCAAGGCTACTCCCCCACTAAAGGTCTACCAAGAGGTCCATCTTGGTTGAAGCCATGAAGAAGTCCACTCCACCAACGTGCCCTACCACCAAGGTAGTGTATGGGTCATGCTGGGCACTTGCCATTCTATGTGGTTAAGCATGACCCTTTCCATCACAAAGGCCATCACGTTCCACCCTTGTCCAGGGCATTTGAACCATCAAATGTAAGGTCACAAACTGCCCCATCAAGGTTCGTATCATTCCATGTCCCTTGTTCCATCAATGTACAAGGTCTCATCATAGGCATCCAATGAGTAGTCATCCATGGTGTTAGCAAAGAATTCATATTCTTCCTCATCCTCATATACGGTCCATCCTCCTTATGCTTCCATGAAACACAAGTCATATCTCCATGAAGACTCCTCAAGTGAGTGTCCTCCATCCTCATCAATGCCTTCAATGTGTTTGATCCTGGTACCACCTGCTCCTTAGCAAGGCAATTTTCCTTTTGACCAATCTCTAAGGCTTGTCAACCATCAAAATAGCCTACAAAATTCATTTACAATCAAAGGCTTTCACCTGCGGAATTTTCTGCACAAAGCTGCCCAAGTGCTGCCGGGTCACCTGGGTCACTCAACCGTTGCTCCAAATCAGTTCAAAACGTTTTTTGAGCTTTCCATGTGTCCAATATAGTCCCAACTGTGTGGTTATATGCGGCCCATCAATACGCACATTAATCACTTTACGGCACTCAAATCCGACTCCCGACGCTCCCGAAATCGTGTTTTTACTGATGCCCAGTCCGTTTAGAGGCGCCCAGTCGTGCACGACCCGACACGCTCGTCGTTCAACTGCGCCCGACTCGACCCGACCCGACCTGCGATGCAGCCTGCGGTGGTCTACGGTGCAACGCGCCCAACTACAACCCGACTCGCTCAACCTCCGTTCGTCGTCGTTCTTCCACCAACGAGTTGTTGGCAACTTGTGGTGCTCCACCCTTGACTGTTCTTGATGTCTTGCTTGATTCGTTGATTCGTTGATGCCTCCACTCATCCACATGCCCACCAATATATATGAACGGCCAAGTGGAGTGTGGGTTGCTCGGTCGACCCGAGCCGACCCGTCGTTTGGTCACTCGCCCATGAAGTGTGGCGTCGGCCGCTCCACTGACTCGCCGGTCGGCTTGGCTCGTACACTGTGTGTCTTTGGTGGTATAAACACATCTTGCCAATGCCATGCATTGGTCAAGTGCGATGCGCCTCTCCCAACTCGCCCTCGTGACGTGCCTCTGCTACACGCACGCACCCGTGCCCCTACGGTGCGGCGTTCCGCCCGTTTCGTCGCACGGCGCTCGAACTCGTCCAAACACCCAATGAGCATGCTCGTTACCCTGAACGCGCCCATGAAGTCTTGGGGCCTTACAACCAAGAACCCAGGGATCAATTGTATTTTCCTTTTTGTCATGCCAAGTTTATATGGTTGTGGCATATCAATGTCCATCATGGTTATTCCATGAGATAGCAATAAGATGGCTAAAATGAAAATTAATAACACTAATAGGAATTTCTAAGGAGCCACTACACACAAATAGAAAAAAATTCAAAATCCACAAAGAAAGAAATGAAAGACTAATGAGTTGAGATAGTGAAGATGACCAGAGGTGAAAGTATATATAGAGATATTGTAACCACCCAATGCTGTGAATATTTGTTTTCCTATTAGATACTTTTACTTTACGACTTAGTAACTTATGATTTGATGGAAAAGGTATCATAAAAAACTTTGTATTTAAATAAAGGAAATGATGATCTGATTTGGAAGGTTGTTAGAAAATATAGAGAGGGTATATTATGACACACACAAATGACTTGATATCTTTATTTATCACAACAGTTATATATATAGGCCTTATATCACACACTTTGATGAATCTATATCTTAAGAAATTTGATTTATGACTCAGAAATGACATAACTACAACTCATACACAGGGAACAATAACTTCAAATTCTAGATTGACACCTCGGGAATCATAATGAAAACTTGTAGATCACATCATACACATGGAATAATTACTTCTAACACCCTCCCTTAAAGCTTACAAGAAAAATATATAAACACACATAACAAAAATAAATGATTCTCTGTCAAACTCGTCTTCATGAGCAGTCACGTACATTATGGAATCTCACAAACACCGCTCTTTCACCACCACATCTTCGCACTGTCACTTGACCTCCATTTAAAACGTAACCGCCTCTGACCATCATTGATAAAATTTTCAAGATCAATAATATTGGAACCTCAACTCATCGTGTCTTCCATAATAAGAGTCATCAAGTAATGAAGCATCCTATGGACCAACCACCATTTGTCAAATATTTTTCTTTTAACTATCCATCAGTTGCTAGGATGGAGGTATGGATATTGAATGTGTTCAAAATATGATCAAATAACCTGACCTTACAGACACAAGAATTGATGTTTCATACATACTAGCTTCCAGTTTAAGAACCACCAACCATTTTTATAACCAAAATTGAAATAAATAGAAAAATACTTAACAAAGACACCTCACAACTTAAAACTCAATATTCATCAAACTATCAACTGACATCCAGGCATAGACGTGTCGCCACATCCCTCCTTAGCACAGATCATAAGTTTTTCATCTGGTTCAAACTTTATGTTTGAGTTTTCTCATCTTCAAAAAGCATTTTTTAGAGTGGTCAATTACAACAAACTTACACTCACATATTGAGTTGACGAGTCTCAATATGTTTAAAATGAAAACTCAAAAATTTGATATCAGAATAAGATTGCAAAAAAACATAAGGCATAGAGATCTATTCCCCAAATAAGTGAAAAATTGAGATAAGACTCCAATTTGAACACTTTTTACATATATGGCTGACCACTTAAAACTCCTTTGCACCATATCTGAGATCCAGATCTCAAGTCCATATCCATGCAACATCATGTACAGTTCGTGGGTATGATTTTTCATATTTATAATATGAAAATTCACACAATTTTGACAAAACCATAAAAGCATCAATGTAACTCCTTTGCAAGTTTCGAGCAGATAAGCACAAACAAAGCTTTATAGATAGCAAGATGACAGAAGGATATTATGATGCTTGAAGAAGCCGTAAACAACAAACAAATCTACAGACACAAGATCAAACAAAAATTCACACCCTGAAAATAAACTCACACACATCTATACTAATATGTGCGAAAACAATAATACTTAGAATCCCTCACATATTCCTAGCCCTCCCTTCAGGGAGTCTAGTTAATACCAACTCTTATACAATGTTAAAAAAAATAGAGAGAGTACATTATCATACACACAAATCAATTGATATATTTATTTATCACAAAAGTTACAAATATATAGGACAAAGAACACACATTTCAGTGAAACCAAATCCTAAGAAATTTGATCTATGACTCATAAATGACACAAATATAACTCAGATATAGGGAACTACAACTTCAACTTCTATATTGACACATGGGGACTCACAATGAAAACTTATAGATCACATCATACACATGGAAGCATTACTTCTAACAAATTTCATGGTTGTGGACCAAAAATAATATAAAATAAAAAATAAAAAATGAATCTTTAATTCTCAAACAGTTAGAGTCAATTATCATTTTTCTCTCTTCCTAGAGATGGAAGAAAAGCCATCATATTGGAAAAAAGGAATCCAAGCATTAGAGGAATTTTGAGGTCTAATATGGGTCTCCTAAAGAAATTATAAAATAATAGTGGAAATAATAAAATAAGGTTTGATGACATGATCAAATTTTAGAGGGAAAAAAGAAAAAACTACTTTTTCAACTCGTATTTTCAACTTATCTCCCAAAGTTTTTACTCAAATTTCGAGTAGGAGTACTTGTTGGATGCAAATTTAATTCCTCATCCAAGGAGTACCCATGTTGAATACTTTCAATGGACCCTACTACACGAAAAATTTTGAATACATGAAAAACGTGATTACAATCATGTTTTTTAATATATTTCTCATTTTTCACATAACAAGGTCAATCGAAAGTATGCAACATGTGTATTCCTTGGATGAGGAATTAAATTTTTCATCCAACAAGTACTCCCGCTCGAAATTTGAGTAAAAACTTTGGGAGATAAGTTGAAAATACGATTTTAAAATCAATTCAATCAATTTTTTTTTTAATTAATTCTTACTATTATTTAATTACTTCTTAATTTAATTTTGTTATTTAAAAACATTTTCTTTGTGTTATTTATTTATTTTTGGGTAAATATATTTTTTAATCAATAATTCTTTTCTCTAATCTAACATTTATTCCTAATTAATTTTATTTTAAAACCTTAAATATCATTTTAACCTTTGAACAAATTTATTTCTCTCCTATCTTTCACCTAATGAATACTTATTTTCATTTTCCTATAAAAAGACTCCTCAACACCCATTTACTCTTAAATCTCTTTGGTCCCTAATGATGGATGGAGTAACCATCTGAAACATTGGACGAATTAAAAATATTACATAGTTCACTTGTAGAAATCTCCAAACAATTATTTTTTTTCGAATATATGAAGATTTGTTTTACATAGTTTTCTGATAACACATGCAATTATATTTTTTTAATAAATGGTTCAATTCAATTTTTATCATAATTAAAAAAAGTTAGATTATATATTTTTTAGATTAAGTGAAAAAATTCAATTACTTCTTTAATAAGAGGAAAATGTGCACTCCATTCAAGTATTAATAAAAAATTGACATATTACATTTGACAAATATTATTAATAATAAAATATGCAATAATATGCATAAATAAAATATTTTAATGTCTCCCCGATGGGGATGGTGAGAAATTTTAATGATGTCGAGGACATGGTCATTTATAGTTCAATCAATTTTTTTTTAATTAATTCTTACTATTATTTAATTACTTCTTAATTTAATTTTGTTATTTAAAAACATTTTCTTTGTGTTATTTATTTATTTTTGGATAAATATATTTTTTAATCAATAATTCTTTTCTCTAATCTAACATTTATTCCTGATTAATTTTATTTTAAAACCTTAAATATCATTTTAACCTTTGACCAAATGTATTTCTCTCCTATCTTTAACCTAATGAATACTTATTTTCCTTTTCCTATAAAAAGACTCCTCAACACCCATTTACTCTTAAATTCTTTGGTCCCTAATGATGGATGGAGTAACCATCTGAAACATTGGACGAATTAAAAATATTACATATTTCACTTGTAGAAATCTCCAAACAATTTTTTTTTTCGAATATATGAAGATTGTTTTACATAGTTTTCTGATAACACATGCAATTATATTTTTTTAATAAATGGCTCAATTCAATTTTTATCATAATTAAAAAAAATTATATTATATATTTTTTAGATTAAGTGAAAAAATTCAATTACTTCTTTAATAAGAGGAAAATGTGCACTCCATTCAATTATTAATAAAAAATTGACATACGACATTTGATAAATATTGTTAATAATAAAATATGCAATATTATGCATAAATAAAATATTTTAATGTCTCCCACTGGGGATGGTGAGAAATTTTAATGATGTCGAGGACATGGTCATTTATAGTTCCTCCATGTGACATTAGTGATTATGAAGTGTGTTGGGCAAGCGACCCTTGGCACTCTGTGGGATAAATTTATCAAGGCAATTTCATGTACTTCTGTGGGAGAGGTGCTCATTTTAATATTTGTTCATTGCCAAGGGGATAAGAAGCACCCACTTGGGGTTTTCTTGTTTTTGGTTTGGAATGGTCTAGTAGGTTTGGTGAGTGGAGTATCTCGTGACTAGTCAAATCAAGTCATGGGAAGAGAACCTTGTGGTGTAAAATGTGGTTTTTATGAGTTAGTTTGGTATCCCGGGAGAAACACTCGGTGGATGAGTTGGGAGTCATGGATTCACACATTCTGAGCTTGGGCAAGTGGTTGTAGTCGGGGTGTGGGCAACATATTTTCTAATTGGGAGAGTAGTTGGGGCCTTAGAGGACCCTATCACGACATACCCATGTTGCAGCAAATATGTAGTCCTAGGCATGGTGTGGGCCATAGGGGACAAGGCACAAAGCATCAATTCATTCCGCTAGATGAAAAGGGAGAGTTGGAGCAGCCTCATGAAATTTCTCCTGGGCGCTTGGATTTTCAACCCTCGTTTGACTCCCAGGAGGCTCAAATCCGACAAGTGCAAGTGATGGTTGAACAATGAGCATGGGACAGACACAATGAAAAAAATGATGTCATTAGCTTCCTATATGACATTTATCATAATCATTGGTATATCCTTGATCAACAATATTCCCTTCAAAGAGGTCTAAAGAGGCCGCAACAATGGATGGTTGGCTTTGAAGGACACATGGCACACATGGAATCTCATGTTCATGAAGCATTTTACTATTCAGGAGAAGGTAGTAATGATGCTCAGGATTCAATGAAAATATAGATGGTTAGTGAAGAGGGTGGGGTATATTTTCTTTTTATATTAGTTTTAGTCCACCTAAGCCATTGATACTGAGTCTACTAGTTTTCTTCCGTTAATGTCTGTTTCATTTTTCTTATATTTGATTGTCAACAAATCTAGTGAGAGTGAGGCTCTTGCTATTTTGAAACTGTGCTCATCTCGATGTAAATTTCTCAAGTATTAATGGAAATGGTTGATTTACCATATATATATATATATATATATATATATATTCATGTCAATTAGGTATATATTATATAGAGGTAAAAATTAAATTGTATGTATATTATATAAAAAATAATTCTTATCATTAAAACATTTCAAATAAACTTACTATTCTACATTTTAATCCTTTCTCTAATATAATTTTTTTAGTTGGTTTAAAATCTAGCAAAGCTTGTGTCCAAAAATATAAGTGTCCAAAAATATTTTGAGACAAATACATACATGAAATATCAAATTTCTTTATTTACATTAATACACTTGCTACATTCATACTTAGTTAAGATGAACCTATAAAATGAATTCATACTTAGTTAAGATGAACCTATAAAATGAATTCATAGTTAAGCTGACACTTTAAAATACGAACTAATTACACCAGAAGTGTTTTTAAAGGTGAGTTTCCCTCTTGAGATTTCATCCTCTCGGTCCATGTCATTTGTGAAACTTCCATCCATCATTGGCAACTTCTCGTGTCACTTTTCTTCCTCCCATTGAGTGACAAGGAAGGACTACAAGAAAAGCTCTAAGATTCCACTCCCTGCTTCAAAATAGGCCTAAAATCTACACCTTCCTCTATTCTCCTCTTGTCCTTTTGTTGCCTTGAATTTTTATGGAAGTATCGATATTTGAACTCCTCATTTGTAAGATCTTCAAACTTATTTAAACCCAACCGGAAGCTAGAACTGGAATAGTTATTGTCAGCATGGATGTACTTGAGACATTATACTCAAACACCATCTATTTTAGTTCATTTGGATTAGATTGAGTTGTGACAGGGCTTTAAGTCACGAAGGAGAGTTTAATGTCAAGTGGTTTAGTGGAAACATGACATTGTTGTGATGTTGCTTTTATACAATCATTTTTTTATACTATGTATAATTATTTTTATGCAACAAGTTTTTGTGTGAAGATTTGTAGGATCTCTAAATTTTATTAAAATAATTATTATATGATTAAAATTTAAAAATTATCAATTTTAAAATTTGTATAATTTATGTTCTTTATTTTACACCAAGTATAATATTTTCTTATGTAACAGACATGTTTGTTTTGTTTTGTTTGTTTTTTTTTTTTGGAAATATTTGTAAAATTTCTCATTCTTATTAAAATAATTATATAAGATTAAAATTTAAAAATATTAATTTTTAAATTTGTCTCTATCTCTCAATCTTGCTATGCATACCCACATGTAGGAGACCAATGAAAGAAAAAGACACATTCACTTCGATAGAAGTAAAACTGACCTCTTCTTAAGGGATTTAGAGAGAGATTTAGGCCCCATGAATTATAATAATAACATTGATCAAATTTATTACCATTTCACTACTATCCTTTCCAATACCATTAGCAATTTTTCTAATGATATTTCATTTAAGTAGCCTAATATAACTTCCAATCCATGGTATGACAAAGATTGCAAAATTGCCAGGAAAGCGATCAGAGACACTCCTAATGAAATCATTAAGCTGTAGAATATCAATATATAAAAAATCTCATCAAGAAGAATAAAATATCATATATTAATAAAAGATGGGATTATCTTCTCCACCTTTCTAAATTCGCAACCAACAAATTTTGGCAAAATGTTTTTTTTCCGTAAAACCAAATATAACCATTCTATCCCCTTAGAAAGCTGGGATAACTATCTTAAGAAGTTGTATGACTCTCCAAACACTATGGGTACCACCTTAATCATGTCAATAAGGAGGATGTATTCTCTCTAGACGCCATTGAGTCTGGTATTAATAAGCTCGCTAATGGAACAACTAAATATATTGAAGAATACCAAGCTGAGATCCTTAAAATGGGAAAATATATCCCCATTCCTTATCTCCACAAGCTTCTAAATTTGGTTGTAATGCAAGGCTTCCCTTGGCTTTGGACGCAAAACCTTATTGTGCCTATATTTAAAAAATGGGACAAGAGTGTTCCATCTAACTACGGGACCATTATGGTTAGCCATATCTTGGGCAAGCTTTATGGGCTCATTTTGGAAAAGAAGCTTAGCCTTTGGCTTGAAAGTTAGGGAAAACGAGTTAAAGGACAAGTTGGTTTTAGGAGACATCACTCAACTATTTACCATCTAGTCACTCTTAGAACCATTGCCAAAGAATGTTGCAATAGTAAATATTATCTCTTATGTTTCTTTGTGGACTTTATAAAATCTTTCGACACTATTCCTCGAGATAAAATTTGGGAGAGACTTAAAGAGATCATGGTCCCTCCTCAGCTGAGGATTGTTGTGACCCATCTCTATGAGACCGTCATTGCCAAGCTTAAGACCAATGAGGGGTGGTTTAAAGACATTAAATACAATATTGGATTTAAGCAAGGGTGTCCCCTATCCCATACCCTTTTTGGCATATACATCGATAAGCTAGAGGAGTGTCTGGAATCTGCAGGGTTTAATGGCACCCAGCTTGCTGGAGATCTCATTACTCTTCTCCTCTATGCCGATGAAATTGTTCTTCTTGCAAAAATCCATGATGACCTTGACAAGCAACTCCAAATTCTTCATGACTACTGCTCCAAGATAGGTATGCCAGTTAATACCGACAAGACTAAATTCATGATCATTAAATCCAAAAGGATCACCCATGGTAGTTTTGTGTATAATAACCAGTGCTTAGAGCAGGTTTCTTCTTATAAATATTTGGGCATTGACTTCCCTCACCATCTCAATTGGAATTATAGTATTGATAAAATGATTATTGGGGGCTGGAAAACTTATTATGAGCTTGAAAACAATTGTAAGACGGTCAAATTTTACATTTGGAGTCAAAAGAGGTTCCTCTTTGAGACCCTCATCACCCCTGTTGTCTTATAGGGATGTGAAGTTTGGGATTTTAGTATACCAAAGAGTCTTGGAGGAAGATTGATATGATTCAAAATCAATTCGTAACCAAAAACCTTAAGATAAAGGGAAATACTCCCTATCTTATCCTCTTGATCGAATTTGGTTTATCCCCCATTGAAAGTACAACTATGTTTAGATAGCTGATGTATAAGAAGAAGCTTTACACCATGGAATAAAAAAGGCTCCCTAAAATTTCTTCTTATTGTACTCAAAACCCCCACTTTTGCCTCAAGCGTGGGTGGCATAAGGATGCCCAGTCTTGGTTCAACCATTGGGGAATTAAGGAGGAACTCAGTATGGGAAGCAAAGATAATATCAAAAATACTATTACCTCCAAGTTTAAGGACAATTTGTGGGAGTATCAAGAGTTGGAGAGAAAAAGGAAACTAAGATATTATAAGGAGGTGATCAACCCCACCCTTGATAATCAGAATTATCTCTCTCTGTTGTCCAGCAATAAGAAAAAAATGAACATCTCTAGGATAAGAACTAATTCCCATGAGATTCAGAGTGAGACTGGGTGGTGGTCTACTCCCAAGACTCCTTGGAACAATAGAATCTATCAGATTTGTGATTGTAAGTAGGTGGAAGATGAAAATCACTTCCTTTTAGATTGCCTGACTCTTACTCACATTCGCTCTCAATTACCTAACATCTGCCATACTTCCAATCTTCTTGACCTATTAAGCCAACCCACCTATAGCGATCTTGGAGCATTCATTTCCCTTCTCTTTGACCATAGAAACAAGATTTTGAAGAATCAAAATTAGATTCTTTCTCCTCTCTTAAGGTCCGATAGACCGCATTGGTCTTAATGGACGATAACCATCATCATCACACACACACACACACACACATAAGCTGGGTAGGACTACATCTTCATCATCATGTCCAAATACATCACCCTGATCATGGGCGGGGAATTGAACCGACAACTTCACATCAAGGAGTGCCTTAACAACACATCCAATCACTGTCTATCCAAGACCCGGTGAGTAATTTGTATAATTTATATTATTTATTATTATTTTTAATTTTATTATAAATTTTATAATTGAATATAAATTAAATTATATAAATTATTTATTTTTTAACTATAAAAATTTCACTCTTTTAAAATTAAAATATGTACTTTTTTTTTATAGAGAATATGTAACTTTTAAAAGGTACAACTATTTCATACATATTATTAAGGAGTTGTCTTTAATGAGACTTTTTGGAGTTTGAGGTGGATTTTCTGGCTGAAATTCAGCTAAAAAAATTGAGGTGAAATCTTAATTTGTGTTATTTAAACTGGTTTTTTGACTGCATATATGGATTCGACACCCTAGAAAACCCCTAGGGCACTTGGATTGTGCAGAGTTCACCCATCAAACTTGTGATTTCAATGAATTCTTGCCAGATTTTAGACAAATTAAATAGGAAAAATAAATCGGAAAACTTTTCAAAAAGTCACATTAAAGACAACTCATATTATAAAAGCACAACTCGATATAGCACAAATAATTGAATCAAAACAATTATTAATTAAATCATTTAAGCTAAAATACTTCAAATAAAATTTAAATTATAATAAATATATAAATCAATTTTAATTTTAATATTTTCTATTTACTAATTAAGTGAAACTAGAAATCAAAATATACTTTCATATAACTATTTCACTTAATAAGTAACCAAAAACTAATTACATCAATTATTATTATAAAATAGATATGCGACATTAAGAAAATATTAATAATATTTAAAATATTAAATCATTAATAATAATTAAAATATTCAATGTGAATTATATATATATATATAAAAGGAATGATGAACTTGAGCCTACAAAGTTGAGAATACAAAGTTGTATCACTTAAGTTAAATTCTTTTGACTTTTATTATGTAAATATTGATATGTATTTACAAATAATTAATAATAATAAAATATTTTGATATCGAAAATGTGCTCAATAAATTAGCTATATAAATTAAATAATTGGTAAAGGCCAATAAAATCACTTATCTCATAAGACATCTCACATTGCAAGATTTTAAAAAACTATAAAGATAAAAATTGAATAAATTATAACTTTATTTTAAATAATAATTATTATTATTAATGATAAAAATAATTAATAAATGAGTCAAACATATATATTCAAAAAACCATAACTCATGTTCATATGACATCTTTTTAATAATAGTTTCATTAAAAATAAATAAAAAACATAATTTACTTTTGAGATAAATCTCAACCTTTTATATGTGACTACTACTAAAAATATTCTAGAATATTCCTTAAAATTTTGGCACCCTATTCCAAAATAATTATTGATAACTAAATTAAAAATTTGGAAGCCTATTCCAAAATAGATAAGTGTAATGCATATATGTATATATTATATAGAGAACTTATTTTTTCAATGTGTGTGTATATATATACCATGAGATGAATTAACTTTCGTGCAAGCCTTAGGTCTTTTTTCAAGTTTTCCACTCTAAAATAAATTTTCCTATCAAGAGATTTGATTCCTCTTGGTGTGATTTAGTTGAGATGGGTCTATATGGGTTTCTATATCAATCATGGGTAGTTTTAGTGGTTTTAATAAAGATTGTTACCTCATAGCATTTATTCTTTTTATGTTATAAAATAAACAATACAAAATAAATCATTGCATGGAAAGACATTTTTTATAGCCTAATATGGGGGAGATGTGTATTTCTTTCCATATTCAACATGGATTGGACATGTGACATCAATAACAAAAAGAAACATTTCAACTTTATATATATATATATATATATGGGGTAAGTGAAAAAAAATATATACTGACAAATAATACTCTCTAGTTCTAAGTGGGAGGGATATTTCTAATTTCTTTAATGCTTAATATGAATTTGATATTAATAACCAGAAAAAAAAAAAAAAAAATAAATAAATAAATAAATAAATAAAAATAAATAAATAAATAAAAATACAATATAAGCCATAATTATTATATTTCAATCTTCTCTCTCACACACACACAATAGTGGTAAGAAAAAAAAAATATTATGTTTAAAACATTTCATTGGTGTGTTTTTAAGTATGAAGGACGGGTGTAATTTATGTGTGCTCAATTTAGAGTTGATATGTGGCGAACATAAAATGTAAATCCATCTTAACTCTAGGAAGGATTTGCAACCTAAGATATTTGGGCACATGATAGATTGGAGTTAAGATGGCAGTTAAAACATTTCAGTGTTTTGATGCTTAATATGAGGAAGATGTTGATTCGTGTGGTCAACATGGAGTACACACACAAGGACACATTATTAAAAACTAACATATAGATCCATATTAATTGTTGATATATTATGAGCATAAAGGTTTCAATTATTGAGAAGTCTCTTGATATGGCATTTTTTCATCTTAGGGGTTTGATCCCTCATGATATATTCGAAGTTAATATGGACCTACACTAGGAGTTTAAATTTAAATAATGTGTTTCTTAGTAAAAGGGAAATGTGTAATTCTTTCCATGTCGAATACAAAGTTGGAACATGGTGCTTTCACATAGATACACACACATATACACACATGCAAACATATATATTTGTTTGTAGATGTGTGAAAAGAAGTCTTAGCTCTCCATCTATCATGTGTTGAGATGGACCAATATGTGAATATTTATTCCATTCAAATAAATTTCACACCACCATATTTAGTGTTACACATTAGTTCTTATCATATATTACTTTTTTGGGTTTGAAGATTCTTTTAATTCTTCTACAGGGTTAGATTAAAAAAATAAAAAATTATGTATTTGTAAGAAAACATGATTTTGTTGTTTACATTGTTTGGAGATTATTATAAAGAAACAACATTGATTTACATATTTATGGAAGATGTTAGCAATGGTGGGGCCCATAATAATTTATAATATAATTTCAAATTCATGTTATGCATCTTGGAAGGGGTAGTAACTCTTTCAAGGCGAGAGTTGAAAGAATAAACTACGAGGAAATTTAGTGTTTATGAGACATAAATGATTTCCATATTTGGTTTCTATATGAAATGTTCAATCTGTAAAGAATTCAAAATAATATATGAGAGTGTGTAAGGAACATTAGAAGATGAAATGAAACTTTAGCTCAAAATGGTCTATGGACATGACTACCAAAGGAAATACAAGTAGAGAAAAAGAATTATTAGAAACACCAAAACATAAATAGTCACACTAAATTCATAACTAAAATTGATAAACATTTCCCAAATATAAATGTTTTAATCATATTACAATAGTGATCTAGTTTTTGTATAACATATATATTTCCATTTGTTTTAGTATTTATGTATGTGTCATGGTCTCTCCTATTAAGGGATTAGGGATTTGAAAGTGGTGGGGCTTACATAGTTGGTTTCGAGTTCATGTAACATGGCTTCCTCCACCAAGTGAAGAGGAAATTTGAGAAAGACATAAGATCCCCTCATCTTCAAAGCAACTTTGTCAAAAAATAAGGCCACTTGTTCTATGTAATATCTAACCACATGTTGATAGGGGCATAGATGGTCATGCTCATCATATGAATAACATGTCCTCCAACATGATGGGAATGGATATCTCAGATGGATTGGATTGTACAAATCAAGGGCCCTAAATTCCACACATTTATTGAAATATTTAATGTAGATTCGATGTTCCCTATTTATCTGCAGTATGTTCATCATCACTTGGGGTTGTAATTTGTAATTTGGAAGGAAGAATTCACCAATAAAGTTTCCTATGAGAGTAAAAAATCCAACACCAACACACATGTGATTAATAACAAGATATGAATCCTTGTTCCCACAAACAAAGACATCAACATGATAGACTCTCCATATGGTTAATTCTGTATGTATATTTCTGAGTGGTATGAACTTAGTGGAAGCATCTCAAGGTGAAGCGAGAAGATGAGAATTGCAATTTTGAAGAAAAATTTGAGGTTGATGCCTACCCCCTTTTTTTCTTAGCAATAGAACACCAAGGTTCAAGGTTTGATTCTTTTCCTAACAATGTGCATTTAGCTATTATTTCCTTTGAATATTTTATTCATCAATAAATAGGATACCGAATATTCAAATCCCATGCAGTACTAGTTGTTTACCTTTTAGTTGGGATGAAACAAACCGGGATTGAGACTACATGCCTACATGCTTTCCTCATATTCTCTACCCTCCAATGGAAAAAGCATGGTATCTGTCTTAAAGTAAAAATGGAGGGAAATAAATTTGACATTGACATATTCATTAGGTCTCTACATGATCATGCATTGGCTTCAATTTTCTTCAAAGTATTCTCTCTTTATTCATGTTGCTCTTTTCTTTCATTCTTGAAATAGTGTCATGCAAAGGTAAATCATGCCCAAAAATTGTGCCTCTACATATATTGAAATTCTCCTTCATTGGAAAATATTTTTACTGAACCATCATAAATATTTTTGGATGTATATATGTTTGTGTAAGGATCATTGAAATATAATTTTTGGGAGAGCCCACTCTGCAACATATGATTTAGCTCTTAAAATTTATAATTTTCCTTCTATGTTTGTTGCAGTATGGGTTACTAAAACAAATCCTTATTGCAAAATGTTGAAGTATGAGAAATCAATTTTGTTAGATAAGTGAGAATCATCATGGATAACAAGCAAGTGATATTTGATAAATGTTAAAGCTTATATATTGTCCTAATAGATGATATAGCTTCATAGTTAATGAACCATTTTATATTACTTTTAATTGAAATATAGCTATGTAACATCAAATGATATTTTTTTATGATATTAGATGATGCTCTCTAAACTCATCCATGGATGCTATATTATTACTGTTTGTTAGTTTTAGATTATGTTTACTCTCCATCACATTTCTTCTCACGTTATCTTCATGCTTATATAGTCTAACTAGAAGACACCATAAACCCTTTAATTGTTCATGTTTTAAATATTCTAAATTAAATTTTGTGGATATATTTATTACAATGAGAAACCATATGAAAGATGTTTTGTGCATCAATAGTCACCTCAAGTGGAAGGTTTTTCCTCATTCTTTTATGGGTGAATTTGTAATAACTTTAGTCAATGGAACTTCAATCCCAAGAACTTGGCATTCATAATCAATGACTAATTTCTAATGAAAATTGTGCGAGTGATGGTTTTTTTTATGAAATTTAGACTATGAAACTCATTTGAATTAGTAGTTTTCAACCTCAAATTGAATTTTAATAAACTCATGAAAATTTGATAATATATAGTGATCCTCTATTTCCTCCTACCCAATAATCCTGGAAATATTTCTTTTATCTATCATCAATATTTTATTCTTAAAATATCTATCATAAATATTATTCGGATTAACCTAATGGTAAAAGTACAAAACCCACCACATTGACATCATTATATTATCGATGTGCATTCATGTTAACCTCCATTAGAAAAACTTTTAAATTATTCATTTCATCCCACCAAAAAAAAACATAAACATAACCACCACCCTGATACATTCGATGTTTCCTTCCCCACTTCACTTCGATTTTTCCTTCCCCACTTCAGGGTATGCTAGTTTTACTTTACTATGCATACTTGATTTCTAAAAATATATATTAAAATTCGAGTTGATGTAATAAAGTAAGACAAGTTTACTTTATTTGGTCATGTTTGAATTGTTAAATATATTTCCTTAAAGAAGTGTGAAAGTCCATTTTAACATAAATGATGGTTCCCATTTTGAATTGTGTATTACATTGAGTCTGATGTAACATGGAGTGAGAGGGCATTTGAATATTCGTCACATTCAGTGATGTAACAGTAATTTTTATGAGGGAACTCAAAAATTTAACCATTTGATGGAATATGGGTAGAAGATAAAGTCTGTAGATAATTCGAGAGGATATGGAAAAACAAAAGAGAAAAGAAGATAATGTTCGTTGAATGATTTATGTATTATTTTTATTTGCAATTAAAACTATTGGTAAAATATGATGGTATTAAGTATTTTAATGTGTGAGAGTTTTAGGTTATAATATTATAAAGTTTAATAGTAATAATTTTAATATTGGTGTAAATTTCATTATTTCATTTTTAAAATATAATTAGGTGATGAGATATATTAATGTTAGTGTAAATTTCATTTTTTATTTTTTAAAATTAATTATTGGATGAGATATGAGAATTAAATTAATTGTTTATCATTTAAGCTAATCGAAAGAACGTAAAGTTTGTTGAATAATTTTTGTGTTATTTTGAATGGTTTTAAAAATATTAATAAATATATAATGTTATTAAATTTTATATTAATTATAATAATAAAAAAGAGATAATAAAATTGAATTTGGTTAGTTAGGAAAAAATTATGGAGTTTTTAATGCGATTTTTTGGAGTTTTTGGTGGATTTTCTGGCCAAAATGTGGTGGAAAAATTTGAGGTGAAATCTTAATTTGTGTTATTTAAACTGGTTTTTTTACTGCATATATGGATTCAACACCTTGAAAAACCCTTAGGAAACTTCGATTGTGTATATTTTGCCTATCAAACTAGTGATTTCAATGAATTCTTGCTGGAATTTAGAGAATTTAGATTGGAAAAATAAATCTGAAAACTTTTCAAAAAATCGCATTATAAATAACTTGAAAAATAAATTTTATATTTTTGACTGAATTTTTTTTTTTAAATAAAATTATTTTTATGGTTGCAATTGAAGCTGTTATCATATATATAATGTCCTTTCCATTTCTCAATGTCAATATTAAACCAATCATGGACTATTCTTTGATCAGCGTTCCTTCTTTCCGTCAACGTTATTTCATGGAAGGGTTTGAATTTATCCTATTGCATATCTTGGCACTGAAATGATTCATGAAGAGTCGTATTGTTGCACTGGATTTTCCTTATCATTCATGGTTTTGAGTGCAACAGATGTGTGACAGATGGTGCAAGTAGGATCTGCCAAGAAGTAGAGCCAGTCGTCGAATCTGTCACGAGAGTTGTGAGACGCGAATCCAGTGCATGAGGTAAAAATTAATAGTTGTTTAAGCCTGCAACAGATGCTTATTGAAAATTGTAATGGATTAAACTTCCACACTTAGAAGGTAAAAGTCCACATGCATTTAATGCATTAAAACTTATGGGATTAGTAAAATGAACGAAACCAATATGACCGTTAACTATTAATTGATTGAATTAAAGGGGAAGAGAAAGCCAAGTCAATTATCATCACAACATCATTTTATAGACTTAAAAAAATATTTTGCATAAATATGGGAAGAGTTAAGCAATATATTTGGAGAAAAGGTTATGAACGCAAAATTCTCCTTGAAATTATAATTATTCAAACTTAAGATGCATGAGGGGTATCATTGTCTACACATATAAATGATTTAATGATAAAATATGATGTTTGAATTAATAAATAAAAACTCATTGGTCAACTCTACGAAAGAGAGTCTGAACCAGGAGAGTCTGGCTCTACAGAACGCTCTACATTCTCAATAAAACTCAACCATTATAGAGCATACATAGATGCAGGGAAGTTAGAACCATAGCCTAATAAATAAAAACTAATTCCTATCCTAAGGTGTCGTGAACCAACTCTCACTAATTAAGAATTCTCCATTATCTTTCAACACTCCCCCTTAATGAAGAAGGGGTTCAAAAATATGCCTAACATCTCCCTAAACATTTCAAATTTAATTATTCCAAGCAGTTTAGTGAAAATGTCAGCAACATTATCACATGTTTTACAATATACAAGATGGGTTTCTTTAAATTAAACTTTCTCACTGAAAAAGTGGAATTGTGTATCAATGTCTTCAGTGTTCTTATGAAACACCGGATTATTAGCAAGTTTGATTGAGCTCTCGTTGTTGCATTTGATAATTGTTGCATCTTTATGTTCTTCCCCGACATCCTAGAGAAGTCTATGCAACCAAACTGCCTCACATGTTGCTGCGCACATAGCTTGATACTCTGCTTCCGCTGAAGATAAGGACACTGTGTTTTGTTTCTTACTGCTCTATGTAATCACCCCCAATCCAATGCTGAATGCATAGCCTGTTATGGATCTTCGGTCATCTACATTTCCAGCTTAGTCATATTCTGTAAACCCTGTCAATCTAACATCAAAAGAATCAGTATAAATAATACCATATTCTACAGTTCCTTTTAGATACCTTAGAATGCCTTTTTCTTCATTCCAGTGACTCTCAAGTGGTTCGGACATAAATTGGCTTATCACACTAACTGCATAAGCCAAATCCAGTCTAGAAGTGGTTAAGTAGATTGGACTCCCAACCAGTTGTCGATAAAGTGTGGCATCTTCCTCTTTAGAGCCATCCTCACTCTGAAGTTTAATGTTCTGTTGTAATGGTACTACTGCAGCCTTACACTAATCCATCCTGAATCTTTCCAGTAGACTTCTGACATACTTACCCTGGGAAAAAAAAGTTTGTCTTGAATCTCTCCAGATCTCAAGACCCAAACAATATCTTAGTTCACCAAGGTCTTTCAATTTAAACATTTGTGACATTTTCTACTTGATTTCTTTGATTAGATCAACAATGTCACCTATAATAATTAGACCATCTACATAAAAATAAATCAACACTATACGCCTCTTTTAATCTTTCACAATATACAGATTAGAGTCGTTTTTACTTCTATTGTAACTCTATTGCAGAAAAAATGAATGTATCATTTCATACCATGACCTGGGTGCTTGTTTCAGTCTATATAAAGCTTTCTTTAATCTACAGACTAAATGTTTTTTCCCTTTATAGACAAACCCCTCAGGTTTTTCTAAGTAAACCTCCTCTCTCAACTCCCCATTTAAAAATGCAGGTTTTACATCTAGTTGGTGAATCATCTAGTGTTTTCTATTAGCTAAAGCAATCATCATTTTGATATTGTTTAGTTTAGCTACGGGGGCGAAGGTTTCCTCATAATCAATATCTTCTTTTTTTGAATACCCCTTTTCTACCAATCTATCTTTTAATTTATTTATGGTTCCATCTGCATTAATCTTGGTTTTATACAACTATTTGAAACCTATGGTTTGTTTCCCTTCAAGTAGTTCAACCAGCTCCTAAGTATTGTTTTTGAGAATAGATTCATATTCCTGTTCCATAGCTTCTTTCCATTCACTACATTGATTTGCTTCTCTATAACTAGAAGGTTCAACAAAATTCATCATACTAGTTATAAAGGAATTTTCCCTATATCTAGTAGACAATTGAATATGCCTACCTGATCTTTTGAGCATTAGTGTGGCTTCCAAACTGTTCTAAATTTCCTTTGAAGAACTTTGCTCGATTGCTATATCTGAACTTTTTTTCTGCCTTGTTCTTCTTTTCATGGTTGTTACCTGCTTCTTCACTTCCTTCCACCAAAAACAAAATGTCCCATTCCTCATTGATTTTATCAGATTCATCATAAACCTGCTCATGGAACATGACATCTCTACTAACAAAAATCTTGTGAGTAGAGGGATTAAAAAATATATAAGCTTTAAATTGTGAACAATACCCTACAAAGGTACATCTGATGGCTTTTGAATCTAGTTTTCTTCTTTCTTCCTTTAGAATGTGGGAAAATGCTTTAGACACAAATACTTTCAAATGTTTTACAGCAGGCTTGAATCCATATAATGCTTCAAAAGGAGTTTTAAACTGGAGACTTCTTGTAGGACTCATATTTTTCAAATAAACTGCAGTATTCAATGCTTCAGCCCAAAAACTATTTGAAATATCCTTACCTTTCAACATGTTCCTAGCACACTCCACCAATGTTCTATTCTTTCTTTTCACTACTCCATTCTGCTGAGTATGGGGTACTATGAATTGATGTAATATTCCATGTTCTTTACAATACTTGGTAATTTCATCCTTCCTGTATTCTCCCCCTCGATCGGAGCAGAGAAATTTTATGTGCTTCCATATTTGGTTTCTATCATATATATGAACTGCTTAAAGTATTCAAATGTGTGAATTTTCTTACTCATAATATATACCCAAGAAAAATTTGTACAGTCATAAAAAAACAGTAGAAAATATAGTGCACCTCCTTGATCAGGAGATCATGTCCAAGTTTAAAAAAAAAAAATCTCAAAAATGAAAACTGCTCATAAATGGTTGCAATCTAAACAACTGGAAAGGTCTCGTCGCTGCGATTTTGGCACCACAAACGGTTCTCAAAACCAAGTTCGTATGAGAAAGTTACTGAGGTTTGAAATCGTCTAATGAACTCCAAAACATGACTTTTTAATTAAAATTAACTTAGCCATTTTTTCAAAAAAAAAAAAAAATGGAAAAAGTTAAATTTTATTAATAAATTTTGGGCCTATCAGTGGGTGCCACATGGCCTTCCTGGAGGCTTCCACGTGGCCCCAAGCCATTGGTTGAAAGGGCACATGAAAATTTTTGGTGGGCATGGGTCTTGAACCCTCGACCCGGCTACTCGGGCAGGGCGACCCAACCAGCACGTTATGGGCATTGGTTGAACCTCTGGGCGAGTTGTTAAACAATTAAACGATTGCTAGGTCATCGTTTGGGCAGAGAAGGTTGGGGACCAGCCCCTCAGACCCAGCCCAATTGTGATATGACCGCCTACGAAGAACCGTGGCTTAAGCGCTTTGAAAACCGGTGGTTACAGTGAGGTGATCGCGGCGGGTTTGGGGCCATGTTACCAACGCAGATTCAAATTAAATGTGACGGGTTTGTTAACCATAATATCCACGATTAGTTCCGATGGTTATGGTGGGAGGGTCATGTGACCACTCCACACCTCCACATCAAATGTTATACTTATCCATCCGGCCAATTCTGGTAGGAATTTCCATTTTAGTCAAGTTAACTGGAGTTCTCCCACTTTTAGTGGGGTTTTTGGGGGACATTGGGTATTTGTTTTTTGAAGAAGTCATAACTCTCTCAATTTTCGACCAAACAAGATGAAATTTTAGTCAATTTTGGGTCTCTTAGACCTTCTGGAGTTGGAACAGGTTTCAGAGCGAACAGAGGTGATCTACAACAGCTTTTGCTTCAGGGAAGAGGAAGGAGCCATCAAGGCCATCATGGAGGAGGCATTGTATTGGGTTATATTTCACTGTTTAGGGTGAAACAAAAGCTATTTCTAGCTATTTTCTATCTTTTTGGTGATTTCTGATGGATTAGTTTTTCCTGTTGGCCTTTTTCTTTGTGTATGCATTTTGATGAGTGTAGAAGCAGTTGTACCATTGGGGAGCCTTGTGCAATGAGATGTAGCAGGAGGGACAGGCTGCCTCAACATTTTGTTGTGTTATGTTATGGTGAATTTGACTTGCTGTGTATTTCTGTTGTGATATGTTAAACAATAAATTTAATTAACAAATCCTCACATATAAAACTCAGAAACATTACCAAAACTACTTTGTTTAACCTGCAAGTCATGGAGAACACTTTGCACACTAAATTATATGGAAATGGATACTTTGCATAGAATTACAAATAATTCCATTTTTAGATTCGATGGTATTAGAGCTAGAGTTTTACTTTGAATTTGTTCTTGTGCAAAGATATAGTTGACTGTTTACAATTTTTTATGCTTACTAGGCTTAAGCTCAAGAGAGGGGAAGGACAATTGGTTAGAGCTCAAAATAATCCTCAACCAAGGAGGGCCAGAGTGCCATTAACTCCACCTTCTAATTCACCTCCAAGAGCCAAAGAGGAAGTCTTAAGCATGTCTTCGAGAGAAGTTGAAGTTCCTGAAGACATCGATCCCCAAGAAGAAGAACGGGTGTTCCGAAAGGCATTCCTGGACATGACTGAGATGGTGAGGATACTCTACCAAGAAATGAATGAAAGGCTTGAAGGAGAAGGGTTGAAACACCAAAAGCAAGGAGAGGGTTATTCAGGAGGAAAGAAAAGTGATGACAAGTCAAAGAAAGGACACGGAGGAAATGGTGATCCACCATCCCCATCTTCATCCTCTTCCTCTACATCGTCATCCTCTACTTCAGTGAATCAATCTCACAAGTCTAAAACCACTGGTAAAAGTCCATTTTTAAAGCTTGATGTCAAATTTGAGTTGCCTATGTTTAATGGTGAAGTCAATGTAGATAAACTTGACAATTGGATAAGACAGTTGGAACTTTACTTGAGGATACAGAACCTTCATGATGACGACACCAAGATACACTTAGCCTCTTTGAGAGTGGATGGAGAAGCATTGGTATGGTGGGAAGCCAAGACCAAGGATGAAATTAAAATACATGGTAAGATCACTTTATCATGGGATGAATTTATTACTGCAATTAAAAATCAATTTTATGCATTAGCTCATTTATAAAAGGCTATCATGAACTAGCAAAACTTCAGACAACATGGAATATTAAAATATGGAAGCTACCTTAAGTTGGAAAGCATATTAGGGGGTAGACTTACAAATTCAAGATACTTTGCTGAAATATATAGGTGGTTTGCATAGCTACCTTAGACATACTATCCTTATGTTCAATCCTACTAGTCTAGACAAGGTTTGTGTACAAGGCACACATTTAGAGGCTAGAGGGAAACATACTTTTGATGAGGGTAGAAACAAGCCTTTTAAGGGGAAAAAAAAAGACAAAACCTCTAAGGGAAAAGGCAAAAATAATGCATCTATCAAACAGGAGGGTGAGAAAGTGATATGTAAACAATTTTCAAGAGAAGGCCATGAAGAGAAAAACTGTTGGAAACTTCATCTTGAAAAAATAACTCGGTTTAACAAAAAAAACGAAAGAAGAAAATTGCAGCTACTACAACTACACAACAAGACTTAGGAGATGATTCAGGTGACGAAACCAAAATTACGTCCATGGGTTTAAAGAGTATGAAGGGTAAAAAAACTGAAACTAAGCCAAGCACTAGTACTTCAAACTGCCATGTACAAGCTCCAAATGAGGAAGAAAGAATTGAATTGTTCCATGTGAGGGTAATCTCAAAACATACAAAAATTGACACACTGTTTGACAGTGGGTCACAATAAAATCTCATATCAAAAGACTTGGTCAAACAACTTAAACTTGAGACCATTCCACATCCAAAGCCATATCCACTTGGTTGGATATGCAAGGATGCAAACTTACAAGTCTCAAGAAAGTGCATATTGTGTTTTGCAATTACCGCACACTTTATTGACACAGTTTAACTTGATGTAGTTACGCTTGATATATCAAGAACTGTTTTGGGAAGTCCTTAATTATTTGACAGGAAAGTGATCTTCCATCACCATGAAAATAAGTAGCATCTTTTCAAATATGGCAAGGAGTTTATTGTCAGAGCACATCACAAGAAGACAAATATAGCGATGGTAAATGCGGGACAGGTGAAAAGGCTATTGAATTCTAATAAGAGTTTTTTACTTCTTATGGTTAAGCCTAAGGTTGATGTGAATCATGAGTCATTTGAAAATTGTGATTTCAAGTTAAAATCAGATTTATATGATGTAGTTGATGCACATCATGAGATGTTTCAGGAACTAATAGGTTTGCCTCCTAAAAGGGAGATTCAACATGAAATACAGTTGCAACAATATTTTCCTCTTCCTAACATAGGCATGTACCGCATGTCTATCATGGAGAGTGTTGAAATAAAGAGGAAAATTAAGGACTTGTTGGACAAAGGTTTCATAAGACCAAGCACTTCGCCATGTGGGTCACCGATAATGTTGATTCCAAAGAAAGATGGAACTTAGCGCATGTGTGTGGACTTCAGGGCATTGAACAAAATAATGTTAAAGAATCGTTACCCACTCCTAAGGATAGATGATTTGTTATATCAGCTAAAAGATGCTAAATTTTCCACTAAGTTAGACTTACGTAGTGGTTATCATCAAGTTAGAATTGCAGAAAGTGACATTTGGAAGACAACATTTAAAACCAAACAGGGGCTCTTTGAGTGGCTTGTTATGCTGTTTGGTTTATGCAATGCACCTGCAACTTTCATGCGGGTAATGGATGATGTCTTACATCCTTTTATTGATGATTTAGATATTGTCTACTTAGATGACATCTTAATTTTTCAGAAATAATAGAGAAGAGCATGTCATGCATGTTAAGAAATTACTTGATGTTTTGAAGAAAAATCAGTTATTTCAAAGTGTGAATTTGGAAAGACTTCTTTGGTTTATTTGGGACACATAGTAGGAGGAGATGCTTTAAGAATTGATCCTTCTAAGGTAGAAGCCATTATGAATTGGCCTACTCCAAAATCCATTACAGAGGTAAGAATTTTTTTGGGTGCAGCTCAGTATTGGAGGAATTTTATTTCTAACTTCTCTGCCATAGCAGCTCCTATGCATGCAATGACAAGTGTGAAGTGTGATTTCCAATGGGGAGGTAAGGAACAGAAATATTTCGAGTCTTTGAAAGAGAAGATAAGTTCAGCTCTAGTCCTTGCATTACTGGACTTGAGACAACCATTCAAGATTCAGACTGATGCTAGTGATTACGCCATGGGTGCAGTTCTCTTACAACATGGTAATCCTATCGCATTTCATTCTGAGACATTTAATGGTTCTGTTGTGAATTATCCTACATATTATAAGGAGTTGTATGCGTTGGTACAAAGTGTCAAAAAGTGGAAACACTATTTTATGGGAAAAGAGACAGTTGTTCATACCAACCATCATCCTTTACAGTACTTGCAGTCGCAAAGTAAATTACAGCAGTCCCGACATTTCATATGGATGGGTTTCCTACAACAATTTCACTTGGTAATAAGGTACAAGAAAGATATTTTCAATAAAGTTGCTGATATGCTTTCAAGGCCTATTATTAGTGTTACTACTTTACTTAAGAATTATTCTATTGTACATGAGAGTTACATAAAACAATATGCATTAGATGTTGATTTTAAGGATGTGTATGCTAACTTGAGTGAAGGGAATCATGTTGAGAAGAATGATTATCACTTGCATAATAATTTGTTTTTTCATATGGGCAAGTTATGTATACCACTGGGAGAGAGACTAAGTGTCATGACAGAAGCTCATTCTTCTATTATTGCTGGACATTTCGGGGTAAGAAAAATAGTGGCACATTTACAGAGGTATTGTTATTGGCCTCGCATGGTAGATAGTGTTTCACGTTTCATTATAGGTTGTTCATTATGTGTTACAAGCAAGCCTAGCAATAGGAAGCTTGGTTTATATACGCCATGGCTGGTACCTTCTAGACCATGGGAAAGTGTTTCTATGGATTTTGTTGGAGGTCTACCACTATCTAGAAAGCAACATGATTATCTTTATGTAGTAGTTGATAGATTCAGCAAGATGTGTATTCTTATGCCATGTAAGAAATCTATAACTTCTCAACAAACTGCTGATTTATATTTTCAACATGTATGGGTTCATTATGGCTTGCCTACTTCTATTGTTAGTGACAAGGATTCCATATTTTTTGGGAATTTTTGGTCCAATTTATGGAAGATGATGGACACCAAGTTGAAGAAGAGTATAGCTTTCCATCTGCAAACATATGGCCAAACAAAGGTAGTGAACAGAACCATTGTACATATTTTGAGAGGTTATTGCAGTAAGCATCCTAAGCTTTAGTATGAGAACTTGTATTAAATTCAACATGCTTACAACCGGGCCAAGCATTCTTCTACAAATACTTCACCTTTTGAAGCTTATTTTGGATATTTTCCTAAGTCACCTTTAGATTTAATTCTTGAGAAGGATGTTGCCATTGATGGGCATAGTGACATTGACAAAGATCGCATGTTAATTGAAATAATTCAGCTAATGCATCAGTAGGTTCAAGAACAACTTGAAAAAATTCAAGGCAAGTATAAGGAGAGGCATGACAAACACAAAATTGATCATAAGTTTCAAGAAGGAGATGAGGTATGGCTGCATATTAGTAAGGAAATAATGAAAGGAGAAGGTAAAAATCTGAAGCCTATTCATTATGGTCCATTCAAGATACTTAAACAAGTTGGAAATCATGCTTTTCAACTAGATTTTCCTTCATATATGCAAATGTATTCTGTTGTGAATGTGGAAAATTTAAGTTTGTATGAACCTCCTTTAATTGTTGATCATGAAAGTGACATTCAGCTACCATCCATAGAGGATTTCTTTCCATAATATTTGGATGAGCTGAAAGAGGATGCTATCCTTGACAGGAGGACATGCACTTCGAAGAGGGGAAGTGTCGATTATCTTCGGACTGGTCTTAAAGGCAGCAAACCGAGTAAGGAAAAATGGATGGAGGTGGAAAAGGTGAGGGGTCTATACCCTCATCTTCTGAACAAGTAATTGAAGGATTTTTGGGTCCAAAAGCTTCCCAATGGGGAGGTGGGATCAAGAGATCATGTCTAAGTTAAAAAAAATGCTCAAAAATGGAAGTGCTCAGAAATGGTTTCAATCTGAATGATTGGAAAGGCGTCGTCGCTGCGATTTTGGCGCCATGAATAGTTCTCAAAATTGAGTTCGTATGAGAAAGTTACTGAGGTTTGAAATCGTCCAATGAACTCCAAAACAAAACTTTTTAATTAAAATTGACTTAGCCATTTTTTCAAAAAAAAATATATGGGCAAAGTTAATTTTTATTAATAAATTTTGGGCCTATCAGTGGGTGCCACATAGCCTGCCCGGAGGCTGCCACATGGCCCCAGGCCATTGGTTGAAAGGGCACATGAAAAATTTTGGTGGGCATGGGTCTTGAACCCTCGACCCGACTACTCGGGCAGGGCGACCTGATCGGCACACTGTGGGCGTTGGTTGAACATCTGGGCAAGTTGTTAAACAGTTAAATGGTTGTCGGGTCATCGTTTGGGCAAAGAAGGTTGGGGACCAGCCCCTAATATCTAGCCCCATTGCGATATGACCACCTGCGGAGAACCATGGCTTAAGCGGTTTGATAATTGGCAATTATAGTTAGGTGATGGCGGTGGGTTCGGGGCCATGTGGCCAGCGTGGATTCAAATTAAATGTGACGAGTTTGTTAACCGTAATATCCGTGGTTAGTTCCGACGGTTATGGTGGGAGGGTCATCTGACCAATCCTCGCCTCCACATTAAATATCATACTTATCCGTCCAGCCAATTCTAGAGCGTGCCACAAATTCCGGTGGGAATTTCTATTTTAGTCAAGTTAATTGGAGTTCTCCCACTTTTAGTGGGTTTTTTGGGGGACATTAGGCATTTGTTTTTTGCAGAAGTCATAACTCTCTCCATTTTTTACCAAGATAAAATTTTAGTCAATTTTGGGTCTCTTCGACCTTTTGGAGAGGTTGAAATAGGTTTCAGAGCCAAAAGAGGTGATCTATAGTAGCTTTTGCTTCAGTGAAGAGGAAGGAGCCATCAGGGCCATCAAGGAGGAGGCACTGTATTGGGTTATATTTCACTATTTAAGGTGAAACAAAAGTCATTTCTAGCTATTTTCTATCTTCTGAAGTCGAATTTACAATTTTTTTTCTTGTTTAGGCATATTTTTCACTGTGTAACCATTTTCAGCAAATTAATAGAGCAAGGACATGCCATTGGGGAGCCTTGGACCAGCAGATGTAGCCTAGGAGGGGTGAACTGCCTCAAAATTTTGCTATGTTATGTTATGGTGAATTTTACTTGCTGTGTATTTCTACTGTGATATGTTAAATAGTAAATTTAAATAACAAATCCTCACACATAAAACTCAAAAACATTACCACAACTACTTTGTTTAACCTGCAAGTCATGGAGAACACTTTGCACACTAAATTATATGGAAATGGATACTTTGCATAGCATTACAAATAGTTCCATTTTCAGATCACTCCTAATGACTTTGTTTGCATAGGTCCACATAGGTCGGTGTGCACTAATTCAAGTATATCTCTCTTCTTTTCTACTCGAACATGGAATTCTTTTCTATGCATCTTACCTAACACACAAGCATCACAATCATTATGCACTTGTTTTAATGTAGGAAGACCTCTTACCATTGCCTTTTTCTAAAGTAACAACAAATCATTAAAGTTGATGTGACCAAGTCTCTGGTGCCATAGCTCTTTTGTAGTGAAACTTGATGTTTCCAAAGCTCGATTTGGTGATGTCCTCACATTCAATTTGAACAGACCTCTTGTTTGAATTCATGAAGCAATAGTCTTCATACCATCCAAGAAATATTTAATATAGCAATTAGATTTAAAGAATTCTACCTTGAGATTTTGATCTGTAATCATGGATACATAAGTCAGATTCTTTGTAACTCTGGGTACATACATTACATTTTGAATATATCTGATATGACCATCAGGCAATGTAATAGGAATGTTCTCGTACCCTTTGATCTGATGACTTCTATCATCACCAAGGTATATTTGTGCTTTGTTATTGATTTCTTTAAAATATTCAAACCATTGTCTGTTCCCTGTCATATGAGTGGATGCTCCCAAATCCACATACCAGATGTGTGCTTCTACATTTTCATCAAATTCTGCCATGAACAATCTGATGTCTTGAACATGGTCATCATCTGTGAAATGACCTACATGTCTTTTATGTCTCTGTTGTTCTTCATAAAATTTCTTATTCCTGCACTCCTTATCCATATGACTGATTTTTCTGCAATGAAAACATTTTACTACAGATTCGTTTCTATTCAAATATATACTTTGATCTTGATTCAGTCTTTTCTGTGTATTTCCTCCATTTTACTGTGATGGATTTCCTTTTTCTTTGAAGAATTTCTTCTTTTCCATTAATTCAAGATCTACACTCGAGGGTTTTAGAGTCAATCTTCTTTCTTCTTCTTGCATTAGTATTCCCACCAGTTCTTAAAAATTTGGGATTTTATCTCTTGCACTTATCCTAGTGATGAACATTTGGTAATCATTAGTCATACCATTCATGGTAATCATGACCAAATCTACATCTGCTACTATCTCACTCATATCTGCCAGTTTTTTCTTCAGATCTTTGATCCGCGATATCAAAGACACAACTGTTTCATTCTCCTCCATATTTATGGATAGAATATTTCTCTTCAATAATAGAAGATGATTTGTATTCTTGATCCCATAAAAATCCTTCAATACCATCTAAATCTCGCTTGCTGATTTTCATTCTCTGATATGTGGTATGATGCAGTATTTCACTGAAATATTCAGCAACGTCTTTTCTTTGCCCTCTCTCTTCTCCCAGTCTTGAGTCATTGTAGGTGAACCGGCTCCTGATGTTGGCTTCAGTTTGTCCCCATTTTCAATCATCCAAGCACTCTGCGCTTCTAGCAAAGTCTGCATCTTAAACTTCCAATTAGAGTAATTGGAACCATCGAGCTTGTTTCCCTCATTCAAGTATCCTTCGATTATTTGATTATTCAGCTTGACGATTCAAAAAAAAAAAACTTTGATTAATTTACAAGTGAGAGAAAAAATGATGATGGATCTACCCCAGATCCTTACAGAAAGCAATATTACAATACAAATCTACCTTATCTGTGATCAATCCAGCAGGTTGTTTTTCACGCTCTGTGATAGGCTCTCGACTCCTCTGCACTAACAAGATCTACTTCAGATCTCTTCCTTCGCCGGTGAAATTTCACAAAATCTCTTCATCAGTGACCTTTCACCAGATTTCTTCCTTCATCAGTGGTCAAACACTTAGCACATATATGTTTTAGATCTCCTCGGTGCACGAAATGACCAAATTTTTGCGACAATCACGTGGAAAATAAAACACAATAAGTCTTTCCTTTGTCGATGCCTTTGTTCTGCTCAAATACGTACTATTGGCGCAATTGTTACTACAGGAACCGCGACAATCAGCATGACTGTTCCTCAATAACCCGCGTTGATCAGATAAATTACCAGAAAAAAATAATAAATAAATAAATAAAATCACTCAGTCATCAGGGGCTTCTCCTTTGCCACGTAGACACTCACAAGGATCACAACAATATGGTTTTGATTCAACTCTGGAGCTCTGATACCATGATAAAATATGATTTTTGAGTTAATAAATAAAAACTCACTGGTCAGCTCTATGAAAGAGAGTCTGAACTAGGAGAGTCTGGCTCCGCAAAACACTCTACATTCTCAATACAACTCAACCATTATATAGCATACATATATGTAGGGAATTTAGAACCATACCCTAAGAAATAGAAACTAATTCCTATCCTAAGGTGTCGTGAACCAACTCTCACTAATTAAGGATTCTCCATTATCTTTCAACATTTAAAATATCTCATAAGGAAGTTGGAAGAAACTAGGGCAAAAATAGAAGATGAAGATGCTAAGGCTATTTTGCTAAACAATTTATCTCCAAATTATGATAATTCTATTTTAACCTTAAGTCATTTTTCCTCTCGATCATTAGATGAAATGATAACAACACTCTTAGCGGAAGAAAAAAAGATGAAAACGGGTGAAGGAAAGGACAACTCACATCGTGAGATGACATTATTCTCCAAGGGTAGGCTCAATAAAACATGAACTCAGTCAAAAATTTTTATTGATGAAGACATGGACATATAAAATTCGATTGTAAAACTCGTGCCAAAGATCTCTTAAATGGAAAATTAAAAGAATCAACTAACATAGATGTTTTTGAAGACTTGCCAGAGGAAAACCTTGATAAATTCTCTGATTGTGAAAGTGATGATGAGTAATGAAAATCCTCTAGAACTCTTTTAGCTATTATTGATGTATCTTGGATCTAAGTTATGTATATTTCTAGTTTGTAAAAGGTGCATAATCAATTATTGAAAAACCCCTAAAAACATCACTAGTTTGATTTTGTTTATATACTGTTATGGTTTGTTGTTCCTGGCGCTCATAAACCCCTGATAATGACTATAGGTTATAATATGAGATCCTTGTGTGAGACAGGTCAAGTTGCATGTTCAAATTTTGAATGCATTCATTGTCCAGACCACTTCCTAGCAACTAATGAATAACCAAAAGTGAAACATCTGACAAATGGTGGTAGGTCCATAGAGTGGTTCATTACTTGACAACTCTTATCATGGAAGCCTCGACGAGCGAGTCTGTCAATATTGTTAATCTTATAAGTTCATCAACAATGGTTGGAGAAATTTGTACCTTAAATGAGTCAAATGGGAAGCTCGAAGACTGCGGTGAAAAAATAGCATGGTTCGTGAGACTTTAGAGTGGGTAGAAGTGCCAGTGATGACCATATTTGACATATATAATTTATATGCCATATGTGTTTCATGTCATGTTAATTGTGTAATGTAAGCGTTATGGTAAGAACTTGGAAATAATGCTTATATTAGTAAATAGGTAGATTTGGTTGATTGGTTGGTTGAGTTGTTGAGATAATTTCTCAACAAACAATGTCCTTGTTTGGAATTGGTTGGATCTCATAAATACCTTAAATATGTGATGTATTTGTGTGATCTGTGGAGTAATAAACGAATAATTTATGTATGATGTGCAATTTCCACTTTCTTTCTTTCAAGTGGAAACATCTTTTACAACACAAAGTTTATCTAAAGAAAATTTTCTTCCCTTTCACCCGTTGATAGATCTCAATGAATCAGTAGTGGTTCTCTCTATATATACAATGTGTAATTTTTCATTGTTTAAGTTGTGTTTTGAATGCTATATAGAGTACATAACTTAAGTTCAAAAAAAATTTATTGGATGTAAGGGAAAATTGACCAAAAAATATACCTAAAAATAGATCTAAATATAAAATAATGAGAGTACTTCAAATATTTTAACCATAAAAAACTTGTTTTTTTCAATTGTTTTATATAACATATACATATTTTTTAAAATAAGTTATAATATATACATAGTTTATATTAAAATAATTTACATAACATGTAGACTTGAGACATCTTATGGATGGACTATATTGTCCACATTAAATTTTTTAAATATAATTAAAACATTTTATTGATCACCCACATTGAAATTTTAATATTTTTAAATATCACATATTATTTTTATATTAAAAATTAAATAAATTACACATCTCTCTTATTATTTTTATTAGGAAGTACTTGGTATTTTTATTTTATTTTTATATTTTTATATTTTTTTTTCTTTAGACATTTAATGTTTTATTATATACATTATTTTATTTTTTTTAACATTTATATTTTTTATATAGATATATATGATATCAACATAAATTAGTTAACATAGACCTTCAAATAGTTCATTTAAATCCCATGTGAAATATTTTTGAAAGTATAAGTTTTAAACATCTTAGTCACACTTTTTGTTTTACTTCTAATTATTTATCTATTTTTAAAGTCCATATGAAATTATATTGTGTCATATGGACATCTAAATATTTTACACATGTCTCAGAGTGAGTGAAATATTTTTACAACATTAGGTTGTAATATCAACAACAAATCGAGTGACCATAATGAGGTTAAGATTATTGATTTTTTATAATGCTTTTAATTAAAACTAACTAAAATTGCATATTTGTTTTTTATTTTCATCATAGTGGACATTACTTTTCTATTTTGAAAATATTTTATTTAAGAACACATAGTAAACTCCACATTGAACACAAACATAATCACACATCATCGGCTATAGAATGCTCCTCTCAATACATTAGTAATATGTTTAAATAATTATATTTCATTCACTATTAATTTGATTAAATGATTATTATACTATACAACTTTAACTTGGTTTTGATTAAATGTTTATTATATTGTGCAACTTAGTTACTAGTTTAATATAATGGTTTAAACAATTTTACAAAACACGATGCAACCTTCAAGTGATATGAGTTCTTCCGTAGATTACATCAAAAGCGACTTCCAGTGGTTTGAGAAGGAGGACGCAAGGGCATTTGCCGTCAAAATCACCCAAGGGTACTCGACTTGGGCCACACTAGCCCTTAACATGACTAGATTTTTTCCTAAGGAGTTTTGAACCAGTGACCTTCCCATAACAGAGTGACTTAACAGTACATCCTGTCACCATCTATTCTACCACTCGTAAGCCTTCTTAACTATATTTTCATTATTTAACATTTTTTAATATGATACAAATTTGATAATGTAATTATTTTTTTATTAATTAAAATTTATATAAAAATAATAATAATCTTTAATTTTCTAAAATATTATTATATTGTATTCAAAATAACATCATATCCTATACTATAATAAAACAAACTATAATATCATATTTTAACATTTAAAAAAAAAATCAAATTTGTATAAAATGGTAAGACATATCATTACAACATATTTTAAAGTTTATTTATATTCTTCCATAAAATTGATTTATATGCTTCCATAAAACTCATTTATATATTTCCGTTACTTGCAGTTTTAATCTCTATCAAAAAATTTTAATTGAAAAACAAGGTCAAATTTATCTGCACCAAAATAGTTTTGAGTTTTTTTATGTGATCCATTTTCATTATATCTAATTTTGTATAAAAGAGTTTTTAAGTGTGATTTTTTGAACTTTCTAGTGGATTTCTAGCTATAATTCAGCTAGAAAATTTGTGTCCAAATATTGATTTGTGTTGTTTAAACTAGCTTTTTAAGTCCATATATGGATTCAACACCCTCAAAAACTGTTGGGGAATTTGGATTGTGAAGAGTTCACCTATAGTACTTGTGATTTCAATAAATCCCTGCCAAATTTTAGAAAAACTATATCAAAAATAAATCGGAAAACTTTCCAAAAAGCTGCACTTAAAAGACTACTCAATTTTGTATCCATTACAATTTATATTTCATTTCTTTAAAGTTCAGTTCACCCAAATAACTTCTAGAATACATTGTTTTTAATTTTTATTTATTTATTTATTCACTTAAAATATCATTTTAAAAATTTATATTTATTTTATTTTTATTAAAAATATTTATAGTAAAACAATAATATTTCAAAAACATAAATATTTATTTTATTTTATAAACTTTATTTTAAAATAAAATAATAATATTTCAAAAATATAAAATTATTTTAAAATAATTATACTGATTGGTGTTTCCTTGGGGAGAGAAAACACTATTCATCCTGACCAATAAAAAGCCTTCATTTTCTTCCTCCTTCATTTAATTAGAAATTGACATGTGGTCAATGTTTTCCCATTCGACGAAGCCCGTTTTAGAGCTCTATTAGGGCAGCGCATGAAGCAAGAGCGTATAAGATGATAAAGGTGCCCTAGGAAAATCTTTAAAGCTTTGATATAGCAATATTCAGGCACGAATGAATACATTCCAGTAGATAATAGACTAGAGATGGACTAAGCGACTCCCCATATGGAAGCAAGATCAGAGAAGACGATAAGGTTACCCAAGGCAAATATTCCAGGTTCAGATCTAGCATTATTCAGGTAAGAGTGAATTTTTCCAGTAGATAATAGACGAGAACTCGACCAAATGAGCCCCCATATCCATAAAAAATCCTCTCTGAAAAACACTAGGTTGAGGGCTCTCCCAGGGAAAAAGATAAGGTGGTTTTATATTTCACGAGCTTAAGTAGAATAAAGAAAACATTTTTTTTTCAAGAAAAAACGCTGTATATTAGGTGAAAAATATAACAGTACATATTCAACATTACATTCTCGACTATGGTTACAGCAAGAATTTCCAGATTTCCAAATACAAAAACAACCACCCTGATAATAGGATATTCGATGTATAAGGCGAGCAAAATTACGGGTGGCATACCAAACCCAAACTGATGTACAGAGCATCCCTGTTTTCATTAGAATACATGCATGTGAGAACAGAAGCATCATAACAAGTCACGGAGAAGTTAATAGGATGCAAAGAAATGAAAACAGGGAGGAGAAAGCCAATAAAATAGCAACCAGGATATGAAGGGCTTCCCATATGTACATACACCCACCCGAGCATAAAAGAAAACCCATAAGATAACCGACACCCTAGTCGAAAAGACAAAATACTTGACAACTGTGCGGAGTGAGGCACAGTGCAACAGGCTCGCGTGTAATATATGATCTTCACAAAAAAGCTCCAGGTCCCGCTCGCTTGATGCAAATACATAATCCCAAAAATGCCAGACAGATTCCATCAATGAAAAACCGGTTCGCCTGCAACAGGAAGGGCGCCTCCCCTGATGAAGAAAAGTGGATAGGAACATATACAGTAATACCATGCCTAATTGGTTGTCTCATGAGCCATTGAGTACAATAGATCGAAGAAAGATGAGAAAACAGCAGGCTCGCTTGTAATTATGGACATTCGACAGCCATTAGGATTCGGGACCACATACAATGATCCGTGACCAAAAGGAAAAAATTATGAGGGCAGAGTGCACTGAAAGAAGAAAGATATAGCCAAAACCTATATATAAGCAAATAACATAAGAAAGGATAGTAAGAGCTTAAGAAGAGATAAAGAGCACCAGCACTCGACAAAACAGCGTTATGGAATTGGAAGAGTCGAAGTCCAGATCACGTCCCCATCTTTGAACCGAGAGAAAAACATATGTCCAAACTCTGCAGAGATACCTTTTTTGGATAGACCATCCGCCCTGGTATTGTTCTCTCTATAGATATGATTTATAGGAGATTGATTTAAGTTCTGCCATAAATAGAGAATCCTCTGCATCCAGCCCCGCAAATTAGGAATAGTGAGATCAAATCTACTGTTAATCCATTCAATAACCACCTTTGAGTCACCATAGAAGTTGGGATTCTGTAATTTAAGCTTTGTTGCCACCAGAAGGCTACCCCACAGTGCCATGATTTCCGCCTTATTATTGGTTCGTGAACCCCCATTCCAGTAGATATGAAAGCTCTCACGTTGGGATATTTTAACCCATACGCCACATCCCATGATACCCGCCGCAGATGCTCCATCAAAGTAAATAGCAGGGAGATGAATCTCATGGGGCCTGTTTCTGAAATATTTATCAACCACCAATTGCGGAGGAGCACTCCAATATACAATCCAACTCATGATATTGGATATGATAATATGTGGGAGAAAAGGCTTATTTTCAAAGATGAGATTATTCCTCCCAATCCAAACTTCCCAACAGAAATAGAAGGGAAGTGACCTGTATTTACCTTTAAGCCTGTCCCAATCCTTTATAGCAGAAATAAAATCTGAAGCAGTCCAATTAGGATCCATAATATGAGGTGAAAAGACCCTCCACATATTTTTTATGACAGAACAGGTGAAAAATAGGTGCGTAATGCATTCTGCCTCCATACAACATATAGCACATCGGTTTGGCCCTTGAAAACCCCTTTTACAAAGATTATCCCACATGATAATTTTTCCCCTCCAAATCATCTAGCCAAAAAGGGTGATCTTAGTGGGTATCCTACACTTCCAATACCGATAGAAGATCCTGGTAGTGATACCCCCAGATGCATCGATAATGATATGTCTGTAGGCGTCTCTAACTATAATAGCATCCTGCTTCAACAGTCCATTCCATATGACTTTGTCCCCTTCCAGTGAATGACAGAAACCTGCAGATTTGATTGATATCAGTAGATCCTCCCATTCCGAAGCTTCTTCCCCCATTAACCCCAATAGTGTTGCACTCTTGAAAGATGGCGCTCCTAATGTCCATTCAGAAATGGTCTGCGATAATACCATATACCCCCGTTGAGAGAGGCATTGTAATAGCCGAGGGGAAATAGTACAGACTTTTGATAGACCTGAAATTTTTTTGAAAGCCATTGGGATTTTTCCCCCATCGCCAAAAACCCAAGTCATCCGGTCACATATATAAGTAAAAATATTTTTGAAACCGCACCATATGACAAAAATATTCGGTGGACATATCATCTCCCTGCATAACAATTGATGTAAAATATCACCATTAATATACTTACACCTTATGATGGCACTCCATATATTATCTCCATTGATCGCGCGCCAAAAGGATTTGATTAATAGAGCGATGCTGAAGACTCTTGTGTCTATAATTCCACATCCATCAAGATCAATGGATCTACAAATGATGTCCATTTTACAGAGGTGATATTTTTTATCCATGTTTGTGCCCCCCCACAAGAATTGGAAAATTATCCTATTTATCAGCTCCACAATCTTGGCAGGCAAATAGTAGAGGTGACCCCAATATACCATCAATTGTGATAAAACAGCCTGGATAAGGATGAGTCTACCTCCCATAGATAACCATTTATGGGTCCACCTGTATATGCGAGATCTTAAACGATCAACTAGCCACATACAATCTTTGCACTGGTAACCACAGGGCTTTAAAAAGCATCCCAGATATTTGAATCCTTCTGTAATGGGCTGAGAATGAACCCCCAATAAATCAGCCACATAATGAATCTCCTGCCTATCACCTTTGTCATATAAAAGAAAAGACTTTCCTTTGTTCATCCCTAAACCATTGGTAGATTCAAACCGAATCAGGAGCAAGTGAATATGAAGCCAATGGTTTCTATTGAGATATCCAAATAGCAGCATATCATCAACAAAGAGAGAATGATTGGTTGAAATAGAATCAGAAAAGGAAAAGCCTTTTATATAATCCAGTTGTTCCGCATAATGTAAACTCTTACTAAATCCATCAAGAACAAGGATGAAGATGAGAGGAGAGATGGCGCAACCCTGACGGAGACCTTTGGCAGCATGAAAGAAGAGCGTGGGTACCCCATTAATCAGCACAGCATATCTAACAGTAGATATACATGACATGACCCATCGAATAATACTGAGAGGCAAACCAATATTTAGTAATATAATCCAGATGTATGACCAGTCAACCGAATCGTATGCCTTGTGCAAATCAACCTTCATAATCAAAGCTTCCTTGTTTCCAACATGGGCAGAATGTAAAACTTCTTGAGCGATGGCAATCGCATCGTGAATCGATCGTCCTTGTAGAAAACCATATTGCTCGAGGCTGATGTGTTTAGAAAGGATGGATCTGATACGATTAGAGATAATTTTAGAAGTGATCTTATATATTAAATTGCATAAAGCAATCATTCTGAAATCAACAAAAGATTGCGGATCCGCCACCTTTGGAAAGAGTTCTATGAAGGTACAGTTTAAGTTTGCAGGCATATGCCCACGTTTCCTAATCACTTCGGTCACCTTCGTAAGCTCTTCACCAATAAGATCAAAGAAGAAAATAAAGAATTCTGCAGGCCACCCGTCCGGCCCCGGGCATTTGTCATGTGCAAAAGTTTTCAGGACCCTGTGCACTTCATTCCCCGTGATCTCCTGTTCGAGGACTTCGATAGCTGTCGTATCAAATATTTTCGGGACATGATTCAAAAACCATGTTTGGTTTTCCGGCGCAACACACTGTTCTTTTTGATAAAAGTCCGAAAAATGTGAGAATGCCTCTTTTTGTATCTCCTCAGCAGAAATGGCAAAAGTACCATCCGATCTTTTTATCCTCCAGATCGCATTTCTGTTCCTTCTATCAGATGCATATTTATGAAAAAAATTTGTGTTGAGGTCCCCCTCCTTCAGCCAATCAATCCGACTCTTGAGTTTCCAAGTAGTCTCTTCAATCTCTTCAATCTCTCTTTTTCTCTTCCCAAGCTGTTGGAGGAGAATATGTGTCGCCTCCACCGGAGCCTTATTTACAAAGCCTTTATATATATTCTCCATCTGTTGTTTGATGTCCACAAGCTCAGCCTTGAGGGAAGATTTTTTCTGTATTTCCCACTTTTTAGATGCAGCCTTTAATCTTTGAAGTTTGTGATGAAAGTTGTCTATAGGTTGGAGATCGTCAAAATCTACATCCTCGTTCCAAATTGTTTTAACCATATTGGTATAATCATCATCGTCGAGCCAAACTCGATTAAACTTGAAAGGGATTCCCCTCATGATGCGCCATGCACTCCATGATATAGATATGGGCATGTGGTCCGATACATCCGAGACCAATACCGATGATCTGGGAGTCCCCATCTGTCAATGAGATTATCTTTAACCAGAGCCCTGTCCAAACGCTTTCCAATATATTTTCCCCCTCTCCTCTTATTTGTCCATGTGGGCATCATCGGACAGGGTCTAATATCCATCATCTGTAGGTTAAAAAACATGTCATTTAAGAAATTTGACAGTGGATCCCCTCGTGCCTCATTACCCCATATTTCATCAGACTGTAAAGTGATGTTAAGGTCCCCCATCAATATCAGATTTGGCAATCCCAGAATACCAGAATCCCTCATCTTGGTCCAGAATGATTGTCTTCCGGCATATGGTGCATATATATTTATAATGTTGAGAGATTCCACCATCCCTCTCATATGACTAGAGAGAAGAATCTCTCCAGAGAAACTAAAAGCTTTGAAATTAAACCACCCTGGGTCCCATATAGCAATTAATCCTCCAGAGTCTCTGTAAGAATCAATAGCCGCCGCATACCACCCTTCTTTGAAGCTTAGGAAGGTCCTAATAGCTTTTTCCCGTCAACTCAAAGTCTCCTGACCCAAAAAAATACTACACTTACAGTAAAAAATCAGTTCACATAGGCAATGCGATTTGGGGCCATCACCTATACCCCGAATATTCAGTGATAAAATATGATTCATGGCGCACCCATGTCCGGTTGGCTTGCTCTAAGCGCCTGCGAGACATCCCAATTTACGTCCCCCACCGATATTGGAATGTCAGAGAGATTGTCCTCTCCTTCAGTGAACAGAGAGATGGACTTGAACTTCCCTTTGCCCAGATTCTTGGTGCTCTTTGATTTTTTCCTTATAGTGACATTTGCTTTCTTAGAAAGAGATTCGTGGGATTTCGGATCCTTAGGGGGCCTATCAAAAACCGTCAGAGCAGCAAGATCGAAATTAGGGTTGCGCAAAAGAGACTCGATGTCACTCCCGACAGAATTCCTAGGGGATTCAGGTGGGGAGACAGCATCAGAAGGATCAGAAAAGGCCTGCGTCATGGAAGGACGGACCGCAGTAGAAGAGGATGGAGCAGATGGACCTCCTACCGAATAGGTCACAGATTGATGAAACGGCGGATCCTGTTCCAAGAGACCACTACGAGAAGGACAAGAAAGGTTGGTAGCTTTCTCATGATGTAGGACCGGTGGAGAGAGCTCCTGTGAAGAGTTAAAGGCAGTAGAATTGAAAGGAGGTACGTGCACAATGGGGAGGCCGGACAAAACAGCCGAGGAAGATTTATAGGCTTCAGGTGAAAGGGTCCTATTTTGGTCATTAGGGGAAAGATGAAACAGATTCCTATTGGATACATCCAAAGTCGGAACAAGCCTATCAACATTCTCATTAGCGGATACAAAAGCGTCATCCTCCGAAGGAGAGGGTGATAGATTACCTGGAATTTCACCGCCCGGAGAGCCTGCAGTAGCCTGATTTAGCCTGGTCCCATCAGCCTTGTAGACAGCTTCAGCTGAACGCACCTTACGAGTGCGATAAGGGCATTGTTCCCGAAGGTGTCTCGTTTTGTGGCAAATCAGACATCTGAAGGGAATACCCCAAAAATCAATACGCTGTCTATGACGTCTGTTCCCCCATAGGAGGTCTACATCCCCAGGCAAACCTCCCACAAATTCGACCTCCACAAGTAGCCATGCAATTCTTTTGTCAGCTGCTCCATTGATGCTAGGATCAATATATTTAGTTGTACCTATGGAATCTCCAATTTGTTTCAGAGCTTTTAGGGTCCAAAACTCCAAAGGCAAACCCGACAGCTTAACCCATACAATCCTGCTACGCGGTGCTTCCATTACAGGATTGAAGCCCAGATACCATGGAATCAATTGCATATAACTACGTCCTCTGACCCACATCCTGTTAAGGATTTTATATACATCGCACTGGTCCATAAAGTGAAAGGAAAACCACCCATTGATTAATAAGCTTACATTCGGAGTATATCCAATGATGGGGCTCCAGTGTTGTTTGATCCATACTGCAGTATCTATCTCCCTATTGTCTGGAAACATCCAGCGACCTGTAACAACTCTTTTTTGTAAACTTGCCACCCTCTTAAGCATATCTTCATGATCCAGATAAATTTCACTTATCTCCATCCTTTGTTTGAAATAATTCTTCTTAATCTTTCGACGTCTTCTGCGTGAATTCCTCTTACTGCCCACCTGGGGATCACTGGATACTGGATTTTTGTTTTCCAGAGCACCCTGGATGATAAATTCCTCTATCTCTTGATCAAATGACGACTTTGCTAGAGTCGGTGAGGACATTAAATTTTCCTTGACGTTAAAACCTTGTGAAGACAGCGAGGCATGTAAGAAGAGCGCCAAAAGATTGATCTGTCAATGGTACAGCTGTAACAGTAGTGCGCCACTGTTCCACCAATTTGAAATACTCAACTCCCAATATGATCAGAAAACGTTGTCAGAAACCACCATAAAGCAAAATCTAATGGAAATATTAATAAAAGATATGGCTCCCCTGAAGCATATTGCCATTCACCATTCTATCACATGATCGTCAACCCTAATTAAAATAACCCGATAGCCAAATATGCCATTCCATACCCAGGTGGCAGTCCACATGAGCTGACAGGTCAGGGATCATTCAGCACCAAGCAATTAAATGCCCTCAATCTCAGTCGATCTAAAACTCAGAATCCCGTGCTTCATTAATAAGTCAGGACTCAGCACAAGGCCGTTGATAGGTGACAGAAGGCCTCCACAGAAGGAGAAAAATCATAAATCTAATAGAGGTGCTACAAAACTTTAATATTCAATCCCGATGAAGATAAATATTCCTGACAAATCAGATGTGTTGAAGGACACCCGATCGCAACTTCCATAAAAGGAATCACATGCATTCCCAGAGGAAGATCTTGGAAAGAGGAAATGTCCTTTTAAATTGATAAAGAACGGCATCCTAATCAATTCATTCTTATAGAAATCCTAAAATACTACCCAACACATGTACTCGGACCTGCCAGCAGAAATCTCCGGATCAAGTGACCGAAGAGATAATCATCCTGACCTCATCACAGATAAGTCATCGAAAACATTTGAGGATTGGTCTATAATGAAATTATATCTTCAAGGTTTAGGGTTTCGATCAATGAACGAGATATTTCCATGCATTCTCCTTTCGGGCATGAATTGTAGGATCTTTTGGGGAATTCCATGCCAATGCCTAGGTTTTTTATTGGGGGAAAATACATTGGCGGGGAAAATACATTGGGGGGGCATTCAAAAATTGCATGAAATAGGGGAGTTAGTTAAGTATCTAAAATGCCTCCTAGCGTAGACTCATTCCAAACCCTGCGATGGTTGTGGTGGCATGAGGTTCATTCCTTGCTAAAACTACAATGATAACTGCAAGATTTCCGGTGTTTGATTTAATTTGAATTTTAGGATTTTTCTATTTTGAGCATAGATTTATTACCCTACTATTTAATTTAATGTATCTATTAGATACTTTTGGAACACAAATTTCTTAGAAGGTTCTAAAATTTCACTCAACCCAGTGCATGCCATGAATGATTACCTTAAACAAAATTTCGGTTGATTTTACCACCGCTAGCCTTTAGGTTTTTCTTATTAGGTAGGAATTCATAAAAAATAATCATGAACAATTAACATATAATATTTACTTCGATAACAAGCTACAAGTATTCCTTTGCTTTTCTGCTTCAAACTACCAGAATTTAAGGGTTTGTAACCGTCGTGCTAAAAAATTCATAGGAACATCATAGTAGCTACATTTAGTAATGGTTGACAATTGGTCGCTTGCTTATATTGAAATCCAAAACAACATTTCTAGGTTCATACATTTCCTTTACTGTTTATATCTGTCATGATCTTATATTACAACTTAACCCCGAAGAATAAATTAATTTTTTTTCTAAATGAGATCATGCATTCTGATTGCATTTTTAGTCATTCCATCGACTTGTGAATGGGGATTTTGTTGATTTTTATCACAGAGAATTCAATACAGTTGAAGATATCCAAAATCAAGGTTAGAGCAGAATTGGAAGTGTGAATATTTCAGTTATGGGTTGTGTATCTTCCAAGAGTCTATTAAGAACAATAGATTTGAAGAGAATTTGAATCAACCATTTTATTCAGTCGCAGCCATATTGATACAATATGACTTGGTCCTTGCAAACAACCATGAAATTATTTCTTTGATTTCCAAGGCAAACAAGCTTGTAAATAAACGCCAAGCTCCATTAAAGCCAGAAAATATACTTAGTTCTATCAGCAAAGATTACGAAGGTGAACCTTTTCTTGCTTCCCTTATAGAAATTTATTTCTCTTTGTAAATTTCACTTTGTTTTCCTTCTAGAAGAAAAGAATTGTATTCATCTATTGGCATCTGATATGAGATTCTTAGTGATCCAAATGCAATATCATAATTTTAAGGCATTGAATTTGAAATTTTTATCTTTCCATTTTTAATTCCCCCCCTTTAAATTTCTTTATCTAAAGTCTAGATGCATTACACTTGGCTAAATACATGAAGTGCACCATTAGTGAGCCCTTTTCACAGGAAAATGACCTTTTAACGGTGACCCACTAATCACAAGCATTTTCCTTCTACGAAGCTATTATGATAGGGTACTCTTCCATTAAAATTAGATGATCTAGTATGACTTTGATAGTGTGTTAGGTATGGAAAAAATATATTAAATTCTCTAACATTTTTTTTCAAAAAGTTGTCAATTTTGAACTAGTAGAATATATTTCTTTATTGTGCCAGATCTTGAAATTATTTTGAAAAAATTTATGAACTTATAATAGGATGTAGAAGATAACCACCTTCCCTCACTTGATGGTCCCTAGCTAAATCAACATTGTGAATTTCAAAAGGGGATAATCTTGTGAAATAATGGAATTGTGACCTTGAAATTCACTTTGAGATAAGGTAGGATAATCCACTTTTCATGAAGATAATGACTATTTCATTCATGTTTAAAAAACAAAGTGTTAGCCTAGATTAACACTGAAAAGACGCTCTCATTCTATGTGCCTAATCCCATCTGTATAGTTCCTTAGATTGGGTTACCATGGCTACAAAGTGGGTATGTTACCTGTAGAGAATGGGAGATTGACAGAGGGTGTCTCAAACACCCATTCCCCTATTGCATTATCTCAACTATCTGACTACAATTAATCTAGAAGTCATGAACGAAGGGTGTACTTGCATATACATTCCATTGAATCCAACACTTGATGATACTTTGATAAAGCTTTTCATTATATATCTCAAGTCTAAAGACAAGGAAGACAAAGGAGTTGTAGGAAAAGCTTTATATGTCATGCAACATTACGTAGAGGGTAGATAAGGATAGTATGCTGAAACAGGAAAACTTCAGCACAAGCTCCTTAATGTTTCCAAGGTTCATAGAATTAATGATAAACCTCCTATTAGTTGGTTTCTTCAAGGTGTATGGCCTCTCTAGTGATTTGACAACCAGATGGTCAATAAGAGATTATATTATTCACAAAAAAGGAAGTGGGTTTGCTACAAATGCATTTATACCCGAGGTTACGATTATGGCACATGCAATCAGGGTCACACTGATTTTTTCCGAGTGTTAGTCTTCATAGGTAATATTCTAACCCTCAAAACCTTGTCCTTCATGGTTGGTGGTGTTAACTTGATTTGCGTTGTTTGTGCTTTTTGACAATAAAAGTATGTTATCACCAATGATTACATAGAGAAAACAAATTCATGCAGACAATGTCTAACAAATGTTTGAATTCATAGCAAGGTTAACTTATATTCATGTGCTAGATCTCGAAATTCACAATTAGATTGAATTTTCATAATGAATATAAGTTAGCCTTGATATGAATTCAAACATTTAGAACATATTAAAAACTTTTCACATTAAGAACAATGTATAACTTATATTCATGTGCCAAATATTAAAATTGACAATGAGATTGATAAAGGAAAATGAATCATGAATTTAAGGAAGAGAAATTTGACACATCCTGAGTATTCCCACCACTTGTTCTTTAGTATTTCCTTCCATCCCTTGGATTTGGTTCTCATAATTGGTAGGCTACAATTAAAATCGATATCAATTTTTTATTAGTCATATAAGGTCTTTCATATTCTTTAAAGTGTAATTCGTAGATTTGCAGTCTATTTTCCTAATAGCCATAGTTCTTGGAAGGTTATAAATTCTTTACTTTTTGCCATAATGAGAACTTACAACATTTATACATTGATTTGCTTAGAAATTCTCATGAAATTAAAAGAAAAAAGTTGTACCTGAAAAAAAATTTTGGCTGTTGACCCCCAAAATTTCAGAGTTGCCACATCATAAGCTTGTGTCACATTTTCTGTTGAATTTTATCCACCTAATATAGTATAGGGAGTTTATGGACTGCTATTTCATTACGACAGAACTAAAAATAAAAATAGCATAAGCAATACTCTGATTAATATTGTGTCTAACTTATATTATGATTTCACCCAAAAAAACAGAAAGTGACATTGTTACTCACCATGATTCATGAAGATTTGTATTGCTGCAATGGATTTTCACTTTCATTCACTTGGTTATGAGTGCAACATATGTGGGAAAATTGGTGCGAATAGGATCTAAATAAACCAGACTGTCGAGAAGTGGAGCTATTTGCCAAATCGATCACGAGATTCATGAGATGCAAAGCTAGTGCACGAGGTAACAATTAATAGTTGTTTATTTGAAGAATGGAACAAATATTTATTGAAATTTTTAATGGATAAAACTTCCCCACTTTGAAGGTAAAAATCCAAATTCATTTAATGCATAAAAACTTATGGGGTTTAGTAAAAGGAACGAAACCAACACCTCAAGACCCTAAACTATTAATTGGTTGGCTAAAATGGGAAGATAAAGATAAGTCCATTATACAACTCTCTTTGTCAGAATCACAACTTCATCTTATAGACTTGGAAAAAATCTTTTGCATAAATATGGAAAGAGTTAAGAAAAAAATTTGGGTAAAATGTTGTGAACGCAAAATTCTCCTTGAAATTATAATTTTTCAAAATTAAGATACATGAGGGGTATCATTTTATACACATATCAATTATTTAAAATATATCATAAGGCAGTTTGAGGAAACTGGGGAAAAAATAGAAGATGAAGATGTTAAGGCTAATTTGCTAAACAATTTATCTCCAAATTATGATAATGTTATTATCACATTCAGTCATTTTTCCTATCAGTCATTAGATGAAATGATAAAAACACTCTTAGCAGAATAAAAGAGGATGAAAACATGTCACGCAAAGGACACCTCACATCCTGAGATGACACTATTCTCCAAGGGTAGTGTCAATAAAACATGAACTCAATCGAATGTTTTTATTGTGGAAGACATGGACACACAACATTCAATTGTAAAATTCATGCCAAAGATCTCTTAAATGGAAAATTGAAAGAATCAACTAGCATATATTCTTTTGAAGACTTGTTAGGGGATTACCTTGAGGACTTATCTGATTGTGATATTTATAATGAGTTCAATGCAAAGCCTCTCAGACTCTTTTAGCTATAAGTGATCTAAGTTATGTACATTTTTGTTTTGTAAAAGGTGAAAAATGAATTATTAAACAATGTTGCATAATTCAAATTAGTGGTTCTTGGCACTTAGAAACCCTTGAACCATGGTTACAAGTTATAATATGAGATCCTTGTGTGAGACAGGTCATGTTGTATGATCAAATTTTGAACACATTCAAAATCCAAACCTCTTCCTAGCAACCAACGGATAACCGAAAGAAAAATATCCGACAAATGGTGGTAGGTCCATAGAGTGCTTCATTATTTGATAACTCTTATCGTGGAAGTGTCAAAGAGACGGGTTTGTCAATACTATTGATATTATAGGTTCATCAAAGATGGTCGAAGATGTACCTTAAATGAGTCAAGTTGGAAGCTCGAAGATTATGGTGAAGAAAGAGCATGGTCAATGAGACTTTAGAGTGGGTAGAAGTGTCATTGACGACCATATCTGACATATATAACTTATATGTTACTTGTATTTCATGTAATTTTAATTGTGTAAAGTAAGTGTTATGGTAAGGAATTTGAAATAACACTTACATTAGTAAATAGATAGATTATGTTTGTTGGTTGGTTGAGTTGTTGAGATAATTTCTCAACAAACAATCTCCTTGTTTGGAATCAGTTGGATCTCATAAATACCATAAATATGTGGTGTACTTGTGTGATTTGTGGAGTAATAAACAAATAATTTATGTGCGATGTGCAATTTATGTTTTATTTCCTTAAGTAGAAACCTCTTTTAGAGCACACAATTTGGAAAAAGAAAATTTACATCCCTCTCATCCCTTGATATCTCCCAATGAAACAGTAGTGTTTCTCTCTATATATACAATGTGGATATTTTCATTGTTTAAATTTCAATTTGAATGCTATATAGAGTACATAACTTAAGTTCAAAAAAAAATTATTCGGTGTAATGAAAAATTGACCAAAAAAATATACGTAAAATATATCAAAATATAAAATAGTGAAAGTACTTCAAATATTTTAATCATAATATTTTTTTTTTTCAATTGCTTTATATAATATATACCTATTTTTTTAGAGCAATTTATAATACATATGTAGTTGATATTAAAATATTTTACATAACATTTGGATTGAGACATTTTATCCATGGATTACATTGTCCACATTAAAATGTTTTTTTTGTTACTATATAATTTTAAATATACGTCAATGCTACTTAATATTATAATGAAAACATTTGATTGATTACCCACATTGAAATATAATATTATTAAGAATATTTTAAAATATCACACATTAATTTTATATTAAGAATCAAATGAATTACACATCTCTCTTATTATTTTTAGTAGGAAGTACTTGCTATTTTTATTTTATTTTTTAACTTTTAATTTTTTTTTTATTTAGACATCTAATGTTTTATTATATAAATTAAATATTTTCTTTTTACATTTATTTTTTATATATAGATATATATGATGTTGATATCAACACAAATTAGTTATATAGACCTTCAAATAGTTCATTTAAATCTCGTGTGAAATATTTTTGAAAGTATAAGGTTTAAACATCTTAGTCACACATTTTTTTTACTTCTAATTATTTATCTATTTTTAAAGTCGATATGAAATTATATAGTGTCACATAGACATCTAACTATTTTACATATGACCAAGAGTGAGTGAAATATTTTTACAATATTAGGTTGTAAGATCAACAACAAATCGAGTGACCATAGTGAGGTTGGGATTATGGATGTTTTATAGTGTTTTTAATAGAAACTAACCAAACTTGCATATTCATTGTTTCTTTTCATTATAGTGGGCATTTCTTTTCTATTTAGAGAATATTTTATTTAATAACACATAGTAAACTCCACATTGAACACAAACATAATCACACATCATCGAATATAGATTGCACCTCTCAATGCATTAGTATTATGTTTAAATAATTATATTTAATTCACTATTAATTTGATTAAATAATCATTATACTGTACAATTTTAACTAGGTTTTGATTAAATGTTTATTATATTCTGGAGCTTAATTACCACTTTAATAGAATAATTTAAACAATTTGACGAATTATTATGCATTCTTCTTAACTATATTTTCATTTTTTTTGGTTTTTCAAGTGGTCTGAGTTCTCCAAAGATTACATTAGTTTTGACCTGTGGTTTGAGAAACCTCGACCCAAGGGCATATAAGCCACCAAAATCACTCGCAAATCACACCCAACTTGGGCCACACCAGCCTTTAACATGACTGGATTCTTGGCTATGAAGTTTCGAACTAGTGACCTTCACATCATAGAGTGACTTAACAATACACTCTATCACCATCTATTCTATGCCTCGTTGGCCTTAACTATATTTTCATTATTTAACATTTTTTAATTTAATACAAATTTAATGATGCAATGATTTTTTTATATTAATTAAAATTCAATATATAAAAAAAATTATTTTTATTTTTTTAAAATAGTATTATATTGTATTCAAGATAATATCATATCCTATCTTATAATAGAAAAATTATAAAATATCATATTTTGACATTAAAAAATTATTCAAAATTATATAAAATTGTAAGAAATATCATTACATCATATTCTAAAGTGTATTTATATTCTTCCATAAAATTAGTTTATATTCTTCTATTAAACTCATTTATATATTTCCGTTATTTGCAGTTATAATCTCTATCAATTATTTTTTACTGAAAAACATGGTAAAATTTATCTCCACCAAAATATTTTTGGGTTTTTTTATGTGACCCATTTTCATTATATTTAATTTTGTACCGAAGTAGTTTTTAAGTGTGACGTTTTGGAGTTTTTGGCGGATTTCTAGTTGTAATCTGAAGAGAAAATGTGTGGACAAATCTTGATTTGTGTTGTTTAAACTACTTTTCTGAGTGCATATATGGATTCGACGACCTAAAAACGCTTGATGCACTTCGATTGTGAAGATTTCATTTGTCAAACTTGTGATTTCAATAAATCCCTACTAGATTCTAGACAAATTCTATCAGAAAATAAACAAGAAAACTCTCCAAAAAATTGCACTTAAGGACTACTCGATTTTGTATCCACAATGATTTATATTTCATTGCTTTAAAGTTCACTTCACCCTAATAACTTCCAGAATAGGTTGTTTTTAATTTTTATTTATTTATTCACATAAAATATCATTTTAAATATTTATATTTATTTTATTTTTATAAAAAGTATTTATAATAAAACAATAATATTTCAAAAACATATATGTTTATTTTATTTTATTAAAAAAAAATTAAAAAAAAATAATAATATTTCAAAAATATAAAATTATTTTAAAATAGTTACGATGATAGGTATTTACTCTACAAGGTTGGAGTGAACAAACATTGTTCACCATGGCCAATAAGAGACTTTTTTTTGTCCTCTTTTGTTGATCCACGTGGATATTGGTGGCCACCCGCCTATTCCACTTGGACCTCCACCATTGTTTCTTTTGGTTTCCTTAATTGTAGCATAGTTTACTATTTTTGGCATTTTTTCTGGTCCTGAAGTTCCAGAACAATTTTGAGGCCCTAAACAACGATTATTTGGAAAAGAACAAAATTATTGAGGTAAAAAGTTGTATTCCTCGGATATATATTTCTAACAAGGTATTTTATGTGTCAAACGAATATCGTATGCTAAAGTTACAACCCTCAGAAGTTTATGTAATAATTTACCCCAAAGGGGCCCACAGTTTTGGTGCTTCATCTCCTGGGGTTAGGTTTTTGGATTTTTATGGTTTTCCATTATTTCTCAATAATAAATAGGCCTTCAAGCCTCATTGTAACACACTTTAGAGGCATGTAGCTGCCATATCTCTTCTCAGAGATAAGCTACCATCGCCCGAGCTATTTTATTTCCATTTTGTATGTAAGCATTTTTCAGTTCTTTTATATTAATTAAATGAAGATTTATTTCTATTGCATCTTTATGTTTATGTTTATATCTGTATTTTTTTGCATTCCTACATAATTATAGATCAGTGGTCTCATAGTGGACTGCTCTTCCTTTATTTTTATTTACATGTCCCTAATGAGATCATGGTATAAGGAGTTAGGGCTCAAATTGGTTGAACCTTTTAAAAACAGCCTAGAAAACCTCTCATACCTCCCATGGCAGAAGAAAATAGACGAGGGAGCAGGAGATCCTTTCAAAATATTGCTTGAACAAGCCCTCAAGTGAAAGAGGAACGCGATGATGGATAATTATGGCTAGATCCTTCAGCAGATGCCCACAGAAAACACACCTTTACCCGGCAGCCACTCTAGAGGCACCACTCACTTAAAGATACAAGTAAACTTTGACATTCCCATATTTGAAGTCCAAGTACATGCAGATGTCGTAGATAGATCATTAAATCTATTGGATGGATATTTTTTTGGTTCATGATTTTTCCAAAAGGGAAAAGATTAAGTTTGAACTCCTTAAATTCAGGCCCCATGTCAAGGAATGGTGGGAAGCCTACTACGAAAATAGGGAAGAGAGAAAACCCTCACTATTTTAAGCCACACCCACTTAAAATTCTTTTCGTGACACCATAAAGGAACAATATTACCCTATGGGGAGATATACGCATACGTACATACAATGGACTATGCTACGACAACAAAGGATCAAGATGTGCATGAGCTAACGAATCATTTCCATAACTTGCAGACAAAGTTGGGTGTCAAAAATTTTGAGAAAAATATGGTGCTCAAGTACCACAGTTTTTTTCACAAATACATTCAGGAAGAAATGGAGTTTTTGGACATCTCCTCATTTGGTGCAACACATCCATATGCTACCAATATTGAGCATAAATTTAAATAGATGGAGTGAGACTTTGAATATGTGAATCCAAAGCAAGGGAAAGGCGTCCCCATACCGAAACACAAAGGAAAAATCCAAGGTGAGGTTAGCGAGGACAACCCTCTGAAGATGCAAGCAAATAACAAAACCATACACACAAAGAAGGACATAGGAAAATGGTGTGAGTTCCATAATATCCCCTCTCACAACACAAGTGAGTGTCAAGCTCAGCAGTCACTGGTGGTTGAACTGAAGCCTTTTGATTCATATGCATGTTCCTACTCTGAGTCAGAACCTAACAAGGGAAATGGCAAAGGGAAGTAGATTATTTATGCATAGCCCAACGCCATCGTGGCTACCACCAAGATCTAGAATACTGAGCCAAAATTTCCAGAGGAGGGGGACTGTCTCTTCTAGTCAGATATGTGGCTAAAGGGTTCTCCAATGTAGTTCATTGTCGATAGCAGGAGCCAAAATAACCTCATTTCGGTAGAGGTTCTGAAGCGGTTTGGCCTACCAACTACACCACGCTTGCAGTCATACACCATCAGGTGGCTTCACCAAGGACGAGATCTTCGCGTCAGATAGCGGTGTCGCCTTCCCTATAGCATCAAGCCCTTCATGGATGAGGTACTATGTGATGTTTATCCCTTTGAATTTTTTGATGTATTATTATGCCAACCATACTTATGGAAGTTCCATGTTGTGTATGATTCTAAGACTCACACTATTATTATTACTTTGGGAAATAAGTTATATATGATACAGAAGGTAGCATCGCCTACTGCCATATCATTGATATCTGCTAATAAATACAGTAAGAAAATTTCCTAGACTGAGAAATTTGTCTTCCTTATGATTCACCCTTGAGACAAGAAGAAAATTGTGGCCACCTCCACAGCCTCCAAACATGGCCCCTCTGCACTCCAGCAATAGATTGAAAAGGTTGTGGAGGCGTACATGACACCTTCACCTCAGCCATTGAGGTACCCCAACACTGTCAAGTCAAGAACTCCATCAATATGACCCCAAGCACACCGCTACCTAATCGACCAATTTTTCGACACTTTGTTTTGGAGAACGATGAAATAAAGAGGTAGCTTTAGGAGTTGTTGTAGATAAGGAACATCAGGAAAATTTCATCACCCTGTGGGAGCCCAATCGTGTTGGTACAGAAGAACGAAAAAACCTAGAGAATTTATATTTATTAGTTTGATTTGAATTTTGGGTATCACCAGGTGTCTATTGAACCCTCTGATGTGTGGAATACTGCCTTCAAATCCAAGGAGGGAATTTTCGAATAATCAATCATGTCTTTTGGGTTTACAAACTCCCCTACAACGTTCATGCATATGATGAATGACATCTTGTGGCCCTTCACCAACTTATGCGTGGTAGTGTATCTGGACAACATCTTGATCTTCAACCAGAGTTGGGAAGAGCACATACACCATATTCGACATGTCCTCCAAAATTTGTGACAACACAAATTGTGTGCTAATTTAGAGAAATAAACTTCTAGTATGACCCAGGTTCAATATCTAGGGTACATCATTGGTGAGCAAGGCGTGCATGCGGACCTAGCTAAGATAAAAGTTATTCGGGATTGTCGAACCCCAACCACTCTAATAGAGCTCCATATCTCTCTGGGTCTTGCCAATTTCTATCGCAGGTTCATGTTGGGATTCTCTCATATCACTTTGCCTTTGAGTCAAGTCACCAAGGGTAGAGCGCAAGAAAAGTTCTTTTGGTCTAAATCCAAACAAAATGTGTTTGCAGAGTTGAAGCATCGCCTTTTATCTTCACTAGTGCTTACATTACCAGACGTGAAAAAACCATTTTAAATTGAGAAAAATGCCTCCGACTATGCTATTGGTGCAGTCCATAACCAACATGTGGCATCTGGTCACATATTGCAATATGAAAGTATCCCACCTTTGACAAGGATATGTATTCCATTGTGCAGGTATGACGACACTGGAAGCATTACATTCTAGGGAAGGAAACAATCATCCACACATACCACTGACCCTTGCAGTTCATACAAAAAAAAGGAACGTTACAGAACAATCGACATCCTAAGTGGTCCACATATTTGCAACAATTTCATTTGAACATTAAGTACAAGAAGGGAAACACCAATAATGTTGAAGACTGCCTCAACCGACCGCCTGTTATGGCACTAACCACTGTTCTTGATTCTTCTGGACACGAGATTTTGAGACTGCATATTTACAAGAGTGATCCATAATTAGGCACCACATACCATATGTTCCTTGAAGGTAAGCAAGTTCCAGACTTTCACCTCTAGGACAAAATATTATGCCACCTGGGACACATATGTGTTTCTTCAAAAGAGTGTGCCAAGATTATTTTGGAGGTAGACTACAATCGGATCACTAGACATTTTTGGGTAGATAAGATAGTGGCAGTGTTGTAGAAGTATTTTTATTAGCCGAACCTTCGACGGGATGTTGGGAAGTACATCAGATCTTACATTGTTTGCACCATTTCCAAACCTACAATTAAGAAGCAAGGTTTGTATACTCATTTTCCTACTCCTAACTGGCCTTGGGAGTCCATCCCCATGGATTAAATGTCAGGCGTTCCTTATACGAAGCATGGTAACGACTGTGTTTTTGTGGTCATTGAAAGATTCTCTAATATGGCCATTTTGGCGGCCTGCAAGAAGAGTATGTAAACATAATCCACTACCAAACTATTCTTTGAACGAGCATGGGTACACTTTGGGATCTCACAATCCTTTATCTCAGATCAGGAAAACTATTTCCCAAGTGAATTATTTTCAAGCCTATGTTCGTTGTTGGAAACCAAGATCACTAAGTCCACAACCTTTTCCACCCCCAAAATGAAGGCAAAAAAGAGGTCATGAACAGGATGATCATGCATAATCCTTTATCTCAGATCAGGAAAATCGGTTCCTAACTGAATTATGTTCAAGCCTATGCTCGTTGTTGGAAACCAAGATCAATAAGTCCACAACCTTCCACCCCCAAACTGAAGTCAAAAAATAGGTCATAAACAAGATGATCGTGCATACCCTGCGCATGTACAAATCAAATCACACATGCACATGATGAGAGTGTTAAGTCCCTATATTAATAGTGTAGTCCCTTATTATGTTAGTGTAGCCCCACTTATTGTTATTGTTGTATCCCTTGTAACCCCCATTTTGTTATTATTGTGCCCTTAAATTATTATTGTTAGGTCGGCTAGGATTACATTGTGGCCCACTAGGATTACATTATGGCCCCATGGACTCCTATATATAGAAAGGAGGTTTTGTAAATTGTATCATCCAAGAATTGTTCATTCATGTAATGTATTGGAGGTTTTCCCCTCAAAGTGGCTTATTTATAAGGCATTGATATCTCTTTTCTTCTATTTTTGGAGCTGGTTACACAACATTTGGTATCAAAGCTTTGGATTCTAGGGTTTTACTTCTCTAAACAGGTCATCATGGAATTTTCGCTATAAATTTTTTTATACGAAGGTTCAGAATCTGAAAATTTTAGGGTGTGAAGCCAAAATCTTGAGGAACATCTCCAAAAATTTTCAGAGATTCGTTCACAATATTTTCGAAGATATGATCTATGGAAGGTAGGGCTTTTTGCAGGCTCGTAAATTTTACTTAAACAAGTCATCACGGAATTTTCACTGTAACGTTTTTTCTAGGAAGGTTTAGAAGCTGAAAGTTTTAGAGTGTGAAGCCACGATCTTGAGGAACATCATCAAAAAATTTGAGAGCTTGGTTCGCAACATTTTCGTGAGAGATGATCATTGTAAGTTTGGGAGATTTGGGTTTTTCAAGATCCCAACTCCCCCTCAACTTAAACAAAAAAGTGACTCCGGAAAAAGCGCCACAACCTCCTCACCGAGCATCGAATTTGAATTATATAAAGTGGCCATAACTACGTGGATTTTATTTCCGTTTATCAATTTCATAGCCGAAGGAAGAAACAATGGACACGGGTGCTGACTATGCAAATTCGCTTCATAAACTAGTCCATAATTAGGTCATTCCGGGGAGATTGGGCATAATTCTGTCTTGAAGAATCCAAATCAAAGTTAGACCCATGGCATTGGAAAGAAGATTCGCAGGGTTACTACGTGGATCAAATTTTTACATACCGAAGATTCGAAATCATGGATATAATCATTTCAATATCGACTCCTCAAAAGCAAGAAAAAGGTGTGTATTTGTTTTCAAATTGCATAAGTCTTGTATGAAAAATCAGTTTAAAGTGATTCCAAGAGCATATTGAAGCATATATCTCAGTGTTGGGTTCTAAAATTCCCCCTAAAAATAATTAAACACCCATTAAGGCCTTAGAATACTCGACTATGACTCATGAAGATGAATAAGTGCAACATGATATATCAAAAATACAAGAGCAAGTGCACCAAATTTCGCTCTCGCAAAGAGAAACAAAAAATGAAATAGATGTTTTGAAGAAAGGTGTGGAAGCTAAGATGGATGGTTTGAAGAAGGGAATGGAAGCTAATATGGATGGTTTGAAGAAAGGCATGGAAGCTAAGATGGATGGCATGGAAGTTGGCATGGAAGCTAAGATGGATGACATGGAAGAAAAAATGAAAGACAACATGGAAAACATGAAGAATGATCTAAAATCAGACATGGAAGGTTTGACAAAGTTGATACAATAAATGTTTCCTAATGGCAAAAATATAGTAGAGGAAACTCATGAAGAGAAAAAAATAAATGTTAATCGTGATTTCATAAACTCTAATGTTGGATGGAAGAACCGCCATATTCCAAAGATGGATATGAGTAATTTTGATGGAAAGGATCCCATAACATGGATACTACATATGGAGCAATATTTTGATCTCAAAAAATGCGAAAAAACACACAAAAGGTACGCATTGCAACTTTACATTTAGAACAAAATACATTTGTATGGTATCGATGGCTTTTCTCCCGTAAAAAAATTGTCACTTGGTCAATTTTTAAGGAGGAAATGATAGCACATTATAAGGATACAAAGAGAAACACCTTCTTTAGCCAATTGATAAATCTCAAACAAAAGGGTTCAGTGGGGGAGCATATTGAGGACTTCCAAATATTCAATATAAGGGTAACATAGGATTGATGTCTTCATAGGGACTTTAAAGGATAACATCCAACATGAAGTTCATGTTTGGGAACCTAATTCACTGGAGAAGGAATTCAGGTTGGCAAGAAAAAATGAATGAAAAATTAGGGTGACAATGAATCCTACCATCACATCTATAAAGATGGAAGTGTTGCTACTCCTAGACTTCTCCAAACTACAAGGTTGACACCACAACAATTGGAAGAAAAAAGAACAAAAGGGCTTTGCTATAGTTGTGCTAGCAAATACACTAAAGATCATAAGTGTGTTGATAATAAATTATTTTACATAAATTGTGAATAGGAGGAATAAAATGAATAAGAAACTTCAAAAGAAGAGGATATACACTAGGAACCAACCCAATAAGAATAAGAAATGAGTTTGACCATATCGTGTAATGCATTGGCATGAATTACCACTCCTGAAACTCTCAATATAGAAGGACATATCAAGAAGAAAAAAGTAATGGTGCTGACTGATTTGGGTAGTACCCATAATTTTATTCAATGTAAGGTAGCCAAGGAATTGAATTGTTTCCTATACCCAGCATCATAATGTCAAGTGATGGTTGCAAATGGAGGAATTATAAATTTCTCTAGAAAATGCCATAATGTCAAGCTAACCATGGGGGAATATGTATTGAATAGTCCAATTCTTTCCATTCCAATGGGAGGTGTTGATGTTGTACTAGGAGTACAATGGTTACAATATTTGGGGACAGTAGCTTTTAATTTTCAAGAACTTTTCTTGAAATTTTTTTCTAAAGGAAAGGAAATTGAATTACGAGGTATCGCAGGGAAGCTAGGATAGATAGTAAGATCTAATGTCATGAAAAATAGTCTGAAGAAAGAACAACGAGGCGCAATTGCACAATTATGCTCACAAGAAGTTCCAACATCAAAATCATCTATTTCTCCATATCTCCAAAAAGTCTTGGACAATCATTCAAAGGTGTTTGAAACTCCCAAAGGACTCCCACCTATTCGTGATAATAATCATTTTATTCATTTGATTCCAGGAAGTGTTCTTCCAAACATCAGGCCTTACAAATATCCTTATGTCCAAAAGAGAAAAATTGAACTTATGATTGCAGAAATGTTAAAGGCTGGTATAATTCAACCTAGTCAAATTTCTTTCTGTGCTCCAGTAGTATTGGTGCACAAGAAGGATGGATCATGGCACATGTTTCTGGATTATAGGGAGCTCAATAAGCTCACTATTAAAGATAAATTTCATATTCCTGTGATTGATGAATTATTGGATGAATTACATGGAGCAATTTATTTTACCAAGTTGGATCTTTGTTCAGGAAACGAAGATCATCAAATTAGAATGAAGACTAAAGATATTCTGAAAACAGCATTTCGAACCCATGATAGTCATTATGAATTTTTGGGCATGCCTTTTGGCCTTACCAATGCACCTTCTACATTTCAAGGGTTGATGAATTCCATTTTAAAACCCTTCATTAGAAAATTTTTGCTAGTATTTTTTGATGGCATACTAATCTACAACATGTCTTGGAAGGATCATGTCCAACATGTTGACACAATGCTTAAACTATTGGAGGAGAAACAATTATATGCAAAAACATCCAAATGTTTCTTTGGAGTAAAAGAGGTGGAATATCTGGTTCATATTATATCTCACGAGGGTGTTAAGGTAGACCCTAACAGAATTAAAGCCATTAAGGAATAGAAATTCCCCACAACCATAAAGCAGTTGCGAGGATTTCTCAGGTTAACAGAGTATTATCGCAAATTTGTTAAGAATTGTGGGAGAATAGCAGGACCTCTAACAACATTATTGAGGAAAGATGCATTTTCATGGACTCCTGAAGCAATTAAGGCCTTTGAACATCATAAAGAGGTAATGTGCCTAGCACTGGTATTAGCTACGCCAGACTTCACAGAAACCTTTATTATGGAATGTGATGCCTCAGGAAATGGAATTGGTGTTGTTTTAATGCAAGAAAGAAGACCCATCACTTTTGAAAGTCGTCCAATAAAATGAAATTATTTACAGAAATTTATTTATGATAAGGAAATGTTGGCAATGCTACATGCACTAAAGAAATGGCGACCTTACCTAATGGGAAGACACTTCAAGGTAAAAAATTATCATGATAGTCTTAAACACTTTTTGGAATAAATACTAACTTCAAAAGAGTAGAAAAAATGGGTCACAAAGATGTTGTGTTATGACTTTGAAATCATCTCGGAAAAAGGGAAGCTAAATGTTGTTGCAGATGCACTCTCAAGAAAGGATGAAGAGGTGGAAGCATTGCTTTATGCCATTTCTATTATCCAACCAAATTGGATAACTGAATCAATGGATGAATGGAAGAAGGACGAATAAGTGTGGACGCTCATTCAAAAGTTGCAGCAAGATCCTAGTACATCTGCTACAATTAGTTGGAAAAATGATTCCTTATGGTTCAAATATCACTTATATATTTGCAAGAATTCCCAACTAAAACAAAATATTCTTTTGGAATTTCACACTTCTCCTTTAGGCGGACACTCAGGATTTTTAAAAACTTACCACAGGGTGAAGAAAGAATTTTTTCGAGATAGCCTTAAATCTGATATTCAAAAGTTTGTGGTGGAAGGTTTGGTTTTCCAGCAAAATAAAGTTGAGACAATTAAGACCCCGGGTCTTCTACAACCTTTATCCATTCCAAGTCAATGTTGGGAGGATATTTCAATGGATTTTATCACATTTTTACCAAGTCCGAAGGAAAGAGTTTCATCATGGTGGTAGTTTATAGACTTACCAAGTATGCACACTTTTGTGTATTATCTCATCCATTTAAAGCAAGTACAGTTGCTACTACATTTATGGAAACAATTCAAAAGCTACATGGAAACCCAAAGATTATTCTAAGTGACAGAGATCCCATTTTTACTGGAAATATTTAGACGGAATTATCTTCTTGTTTGGGTACTCAACTAGCTCAGAGCTCATCTTATCATCCTCAATCCGATGGTCAAACAGAGATAGTAAATAAAGGTTTGGAAGTATATCTTCGTTTTTTTTTATCCGAAAATAAAACATAATGGGTCAAGTGGTTACCTCTCGTTGAATGGTGGTATAACACTTCCTTCCATACTAAAGCAAAAATGACCCCATTTATGGCACTTTATGGATATCATACATTGTCCATCACATCTTCTTTAAGAGAAAATTATAAGGTTCAAGCAGTGGAAGATCACATCAAGCATCAACAATAAGTTCTCCAACTCTTAAAGGATAACCTAAATTTGGCACAAAATCGAATGAAAAAAAATTAGATCAGCATCGTAGCGAGAGAATTTTTGATGTAGGAGACTGGGTATTTTTATGGCTACAGCCATGCAAACAAATTTCCATCAAGAAAGATAATAAGGATAATAAATTATCTCCAAAGTACTATGGTCCTTACAAGGTGTTGTAAAAGATTGGTACTATGGCATAAAAATTGGAGCTTCCTGCTTCTTTGCGAGTGCATCCAATTTTCCATGTTTCATGCTTAAAGAAGGTAATAGGGGACAAAATTCTAGTTCAAACAATATTGTAAAAACTTGATGAGGAAGGAAAAATCATATTAGAACCTAAAGCAGTCATGAAAACAAGAACTCGGCAGCTACGAAATCGATCAATTTCAAAGTATCTCATCAAGTGGAAGAACTTATCCAATGAAGATTCTACATGGGAGGATGATAATTTTATACAAAAGCATCCAAAGCTACTCAAGCATTGAGGACAACACTTTTTAAAGGAGAGGGGCATGTTAGGTCCCTATATTACTAGTATAGTCCCTTATTGTTGTTAGTGTAACCCCCTTATTGTTATTGTTATACCCCTGTAGCCCCAATATTGTTATTATTGTGCCCTTACATTATTATTGTTAGGTAAGCTGGGATTATATTGTGACCACATGGACTCCTATATATAGAAGGAGGTTTTTTCATTTGTATCATCCAAGAATTTTTCATTTATGTAATGTAAATAAGGTTGCCCCATCGAAGTGGCTTATTTCTAAGGCGATGATCTCTCTCTTCTTCTATTTTTGGATTTGGTTTCATAACACTTTGGGATCCCACAGTCCTTTATCTCATATTAGGACAACCAATTACTAAGTGAATTATGTTCAAGCCTATGTTCGCTGTTGGAAACCAAGCTCACTAAGTCCACAACCTTCCACCCCTAAACTGAAGTAAAAAAAGAGGTCATAAATAGGATGATCGTGCATACCCCGCGCATGTACAACTTGAAGCACGCATGAAAATTGGATGAGAGCCTTCCCTATGTCCAACATGGCTAAAAAAAATCTCTCCAAAACTCAACTGGCCACAACCCCTTTCACGTGGGATTGGGATTCCAGCCACTATGTCCCATTGATGTTGCCATACCATTTGCAACTACTCAGGTAGATTCGGCTCATGCCTAGTTCAAAGCTGATAGGGCTGACAACTTCATTGAGCACATTCAACGCAAACACCAGTAGGTCCATGGCATATTGGATAAATAAAATGTTAATTACAAACAACGTCATGATCATCATTGGGTGTCACACAAGTTCCAGGTGGGGGACAAAGTTTGGTTACATTTTTAGTAGGAGTGCCTTGTTGAGGCCCACTAAAAGCTTCACCCACTCTGATATGGGCCTTACACCATCACTAAGGCTATAGGGAAAAATTATTTCGAGCTCAACATTCCATAGTTCATTGGACTGCACCCAGTGTTCAATTTGAACTGCCTTTGACCATAATTTCCACCATTACTAGACACATCATGCATCACAGAACAACTCACACCAACAGAGCTAAAACCAGAATGCATGGAACAAGCCACAACTATCAGATCATGGACACACATATCAAGAACACTCTCTAGAAAAATATCCAACTATATCAAGTTTTCAAACCTGTCCAACTCCTGCACCCAGGCAAGTGGCTCACTAGGGACCAAGTTCAGTAGAATTTTCCCCATCTCATGAAGGCACTCAACACAATGGGCACCATTGATTCCTAAGGGGGAGGGCTGATCTAGGTGGATATTGGTTGCTACCTTCATATTCCACTTGGACCCCCGCCATTTTTTCCTTCAGTTTCCTTAATTGTAGCACAATTTACTATTTTTGGTAGTTTTTCCGGGTCCTAAACTTCTAGAGCCATTTTGATGCCCTAAATGATGTTTTTTTTTAAATAAATAAATTTTTGTAGTTGAAATTTGTATTCCTCAGATATATCTCTCTAATTAGGTATATTACACATCAAATAAATACCTTATGCAAAATTTACGCCCCCAGAAGTTGATGTACCAATTTACCCCAATGGCACCCATAATTTTGGCGCTTCATATCCTAGGGTTAGGTTTTTGGATGTTTATGGTTTTCCATTGTTTCTAAATAATAAATATGACTTAAATACTCATTGTAATACATTTTAGAGGCATGTATCCACCACATCTCTTCTGAGAGATAACTTACCATCACTTGAGCTAGTTTATTTCCATTCTGTATGTAAGCATTTTTTAGTTCTTTGATATTAATGAAATGAAGATTTATTTTTGTTGCATATTTGTGTTTATGTTTATATCTGTATTTTTTTTCATTTATGCATAAGTTTTTATCATTCATCTAATTAGAAATTGAAATGTGGTCGTTATTTTCCATAGATTCGACGAATCTTGTTTCAGAGGACTATTAGGGCAGCACATGAAGCAAGATCGGATAAGATGATAAAGGTTCCCTATGAAAATGTTTCGGGATATGATCTATAAATATTCAAGAAAGGGTTAACATATTCCAGCAAATAATAAACGAGATATGGAAAAAGAGACTCCACATATGGAAGCAAAAGCGAAGAAGATGATAAGGTTACCCCATGCAAATATTTCAGGTTCTGATCTAGCACTATTAAGGCAAGAGTGAATATTTTCTAGTATAAAATAGACAAGAGCTCGACCAAACGAGCTCCCATATCCAAAAAAAATCCCTCTCTGAAAAATTCTAAGTCGAGGGATCCCTAGGGGGCAGAAGGTAAGGTGGTTTTGTATTTCACGAGCTTGAGCGGAATAAGGAGAACATTTGAGGATTGTTGTACAATGAAATTGTATCTTCAAGGTTTTAGGGTTTCAATCAATGAATGAGATATTTCCATGCATTATCCTTTTCGATAGGAATTCTAGGATATTTTTGGGAAGACCATGTCGGTTCCAAGGTTGTTTATTGGGGGAAATTACATTGGTGTGGTTGAGGAAATTCAACAATTGCATGAAATAGGGGAATTAGCTAAGTATCTACAATGCTTAAAGGTTTTATATTTTTGGTCAATGAACGAGATATTTCCATGCATTCTCCTTTTCAACAGGAATTCTAAGATATTTTTGGGAAGGCCATGTCTGTTCCTAAGTTGTTTATTGGGGGAAAGTACATTGGTGGGGTTGAGGAAATTCAAAAATTTCATGAAATAGGGGAGTTAGCTAAGTATCTAAAATGATTTCCAGTGCAAGCTCATTTCAAACCTTGTGATGGTTATCGTGACATGAGGTTCATTCCTTGCCAAAACTGCGATGGAAGGTGCAAGATTTACAGTGTTTGATTTAATATGAATTTTAGGATTTTCATTTTATTTTAAACATAGATTTATTTCTCTTCTATTTGATTTAACATAGGTCTTATGATAATTTTGGAACAAAAATTTATTATAAGATAATGAAATTTCACTCAATCTAGTGCATACCATGACTAATTACCTTAAAAAAAAATTATGTTGATTTGATCGCCACTAGCCTTTAGGTTTTTCTTATTAGGTAGGAAGTCGGAAAAAAATAAGCATGAAAATTCAACGTAGAATATTTACTTCGATAAGAATCTAGAATTATTCCTTTTATTTTCTGCTTCAGACTACCAAAATTTAAAGGTTAGTAACCTTCGTACTCAAAACTTCACAGGAGCTGCATAGTGGCTGCAGACAATAACAATTAATAACTATTCGACTATTTATATTGAAATACAAAAGATCATTTCCAAGTTCATACATTTATTTTACTATTTTTATCTATCGGGATCATATATTACAACTTAACCTCGAAGAATAAATTAATTTTTATTTCTAAACAAGATCCTGCATTCTCATTGTGTTTTTGGTTAGTCCATCGACCTGTGAAAATGGATTTTACTTATTGTTGTCACAAAGAAATCAATAAAACTGAAGATATCTGAAATTGAGGTTAGATAAGAATTGGATGTGTGAATATTTCAACGATGGGTTGTGTATCTTCTAAGAGGTTATTAAGAACAACTAGCTTCCAAGAGGATTTGAATCAACCATTTCCTTCGGTCGCATCCATACCGATATAATATGACTTGGTCCTTGCAAACAACCATGAATTTATTTCTCTGATTTGCAAGTCCAAAAAGCTTACAAAGAAATTCCCAACTCCATCAAATCCAGAAAATATACTTAGTTCTATCATCAAATATTGTGAAGGTGAGCATTTTCTTTCTTGCCTTATATAAATTTTCTTCTCTTTTTTTTTCCTTTGGAAGAAAAGATTTTTATTTTTCTATTGGCATATGATATGAGTTTCTTAGTGATCTAAACATGGGTTTATATTGCTGCAAAGAGGGCATGTTACATGCGAAGAATGGGAGATTGAGAGAGGGTGTCTCCAAAACCCATTCCCCTGATGCACTCTCTCAACTACTTGATTACAGTTAGTCTAGAAGTCATCAATGGTGGGTGTACTTGCATATACATTAAATTGAATCCAACACGTGATGATACTTGGATAAATTTTCTCATTAGATCTCTCAAGTATAAAGACAAGGAGTACATAGGAGTTATAGGAAAATCTTTAGATTTCCTACAATGTTACGTGGAGGGTAGAGAAGGACAATACACTGAAACAGAAAAAGTAAGCACAAGCTCCTTCATGTTCCCAAGGTTCATATAAGTAATGATAAAACTCCTACTAGCTAATTTCTTCAAGGTGTATGGCCTCTCTAGTGCTTTGACAACCAGAAAGTCAATAAGAGATTATATTCTTAATAACAAAGGAAGTTGGTTTGCTGCAAATGCATTTATATCCTAGGTTACTATTATGGCACATGCAGATCAGGTTCACACCAATTTTTTTTGAGTGTTAGTAATTAGACGTAATCTTCTAACCCTAAAAACCTTGTCCTTCATGATTGGTGGTGTTAACTTGATTTTTGTTATTATTTGGGTTGTGCTTTTTGAAAATAAAAGTATGTTGTCACCAATGATTGCATCAAGAAGAAAAAAAAAATCATGTAGACAATGTCTAATAAATGTTTGAATTCATAGCATGGTTAACTTATATTCATGTGCTATATCTTAAAATTCACAATGAGATTGAATTTTCACAATGAATATAACTATCCTTGAAATGAATTCAAAAATTTAGAACATATTGAACACTTTTCACTTTGAAAACAATGTCCAACCTATATTAATGTGCTAGATCCTGAAATTCACAATGAGATTGATAAAGGAAAATGAATCATGAATTTAAGGAAGCAAAAATTGACATATCCTCAATATCCCCACCACTTCTTGTTTAGAATTTCCTTCCATATCTTGGATTTGTTTCTCATAATTGGTAGATTTCAATAAAAATTGATATCAATATGTTATTATTTATATAAGGTCTTTCATATTCTTTAAAGTGTATTTCATAGATTGGTAGTATGTTTTCCTAATAGCCCTAGTTCTTGGAAGGTTATAAGGTCTTTACGGTCTTCCATAACGAGCACTTTAAAACATTCATTTTCTCAGAAATTCTTATGAAATTAAAAGAAACAAGTTGTACCTGAAAATTTGTTTTGGCTGCTAACCCCCAAAATTTCAGAGTTTCCACATCATAATCTCTTGCTTCCTTTTCTGTTGAATTTTATCTACCTAATACAATATATGGAGTTTATGGACTACCATTTCATTACGAGCGATCAAAAAATAAAAATAGCAGAATTAAAACTCTGATTAATGTTGTGTCTGAATTTTATTATGTTTTTGCAAAAAAAAACAGAAAGTGGCATTATTACTTAGCCAAGTAGAATAGAATGTTGCGTTGATAAGGAAAAATGATGGCAAGGCATGTGACATTGAACAAATTCATGAGTATACAAATCCAAAATTACATCTTTATCATTGATTCAACAATAATAATCAAATATTGAATTAACACACTATCACAGTCATATTAGATCATCTAAATTATTGTTCAAACTAGTTTATTATACTAGATAATAGGACTCTCTACAAAATATTTTAAGAAGAAGGATGCATTCTAGCCTTAGTGAGAATGTGTATGACAATAAAAATTACTGAAGATTGGGCTTCAGTTTCAGTTGACTTTCTCCACTATGGGGAAATTGAAGAGCCAATTTAGGGTGTGTTTGGAGCCTTAGCATAACTTGAACAACATGGTTCAAGCCAACTCTCAAAACCATTTCAATGAGATCATTCCAAATGATTTTTGAGATGGTTGTGTTTATTTTTATTTTTATTTTTTTATCTTTTCAGCTAAGCCAAAGGCATGTGATGTTATCCCAAATTGGGGAGGTTTTGGTTTTAGTGGTTGAAACATTTGTAATTTTTTTAAAAGGGAGAATTTGTGATAATTTGGTGTACCTCTCAAACATGTGTGTATTTTGATATGTTGAGCTAAGTTGGGGGATTGTGATGTATTCAAATATTGGCGGTGGGGAAGTGGGGTTTTGTTTTGCGAGTGGAAATAGTTGTACTTTTCCCTGAAGAGACATTTTGTGATAATTTGGAGGAATTCTCAGATGAGTGTAACTAACTTGTGCCTTTGTTTATCACTTCCATTGACTAGGTGTGATTGTACTATTGCAACATATACTGTAGGTGATTTTTTTTTCCACTCTTTAGCTTTCCTTGAGATGCAACACAAACACTCGAATATTGAGGCATTCTCCTCATATGTTTTGATTGATGTTTGTATAAGAAATATATGACCCAATCTTCCATGCATTTTTCATCTCTTTAACAGTTAAATTAAAACAAATTTTTTGTATTTCATTCTAATTATAATTTAAATCAAGACATTTTTGTGTATACTTCTTGCATTTGGTGATATATCATGCAAAAATCACAATGTTCAATGCGATTGGGAGAATGAATTCTTGAAAATTGTGTTTAAATCCCAATATTTTGTTTTTACCTATGTCAATCAAGCCATCTATTTAAGGAACATTTGAACCTGAATAATAACTAAATAAATCCATCGAGTAAGTGGTTGTAACTATTTTGTTTTATTTTATAATGTTTCTATTAATCATTATGGGAAAAGAGGAAATATTAGGATCACACAATGTTTTTCTATGGGTTGTTGTTTTGCACAGAAACAATGCCGACACTATATTTGGGAGATTAAAGAAGTAGCATATTAATGATTTTCTTATTCATTTTTTCTTGAAATCCATCTTTTGGAATGGGTATATTGTTAGCAACCTCTGGGTTTTGTAGTATACTAATCAATAGTGTAAATAGTTTTGATTTCTCTCCTTTATTTATGATATTTCTGTGAATTTATTTTTCTAAAGTTTTTCAAAAAGTTGATTTTTTGGTATTTCTCGAGTTTCTCAGTTCCAAGTTTATACTTACTAATATTTTCCTCGATATTTATAATGAGTTTATTTTTGAACCTTTGACGATATTTTTCCTAAAAGGAAACATATCTACAACATTGGTTATACTTCCTGAGGTCAAAAAGCACATAGTTTTTCCATAGTGTATTGTGTTGCTACAACCTTATATTTTTCGCTATTTTGTATACCCAAAAGAAAAAAGTATATATATGTTCTTTGGATAAATAATCTTTAGTTATGACTTTTGGTTTTGAAAATCGGGATATTTTGCATAACTATGGGGCTTAAGTTTCAAATACCATACCCAAGCATCATTCCTTGTTATAGTTCACTAAATATAAGAACTTTTTGTGATCCTCATGCAATTTTCATCAGTCAAAAATTACGTTTATGAAGTGAGGGCTAAGTATTTTAAATTTCGTCGCTGTGAACTTTGTCTTTACCACTATTCCAACCTCACATTTATGAAGGGAGGGTTGATTATTACACATGTTCGTGAAATTTTTTACTTTGTCACTCGTACAAAGTTTTACATCCATGAAGGGAGGGATAAATATTGTACATGTTAGTGAAATTTTGTCTTTTCTACTTGGTCCAAACTTACATTTACAGAGGGAGTGCTGATTATTGTACATGTTATGATAGTGAACTTTTCATATTTGCCACTGGTCCAAACTGACATTAATGAAAGGAAGTTTTTGCATCATACTTGTGTTATCATAGTGATTGGGACCATAATTTGTTGTTTTAAAAAGTATGGGATCTAGAAAAAAAGCGCTTTAACAGTTCAATACATAAATCCCTTCTATCAGAAGAAAAATATTTTAATATGTGACATGGTCAAGGATTATGATCTATTGTCATTGCTAAAACACCCTCCAAAATTTCACTACATTCGAATTTTGGAGCCTACTTCATTGTCGTATCAAGTGTCTCCTAACTCATCAAATGTCTTCGTATTGATTAGAACGCCTATATATGTAGTACATGGTCATAATAGCTTTGTTTTCCTAAAACAACACTTTCACGTCATAATCACACACACTTCATTGGTTATACTTGGGGAATGTGTATAAATTGGAATCTGTATATTCATTGTTCAACAAGTTTGTCTATTTTTTTTCGTTGAGTTATTATGTGTCGCACAAGTTTTTATATTTAGAACTCATCTTGCTCACCCCTTGACCAATCATCCACACTTAGACAAATTTCGATTGAAAAATGAGGCCATTAAGGCCAAGAGTGCATGAGTGCATCCAAAGCCTTAATGAGATACACTTCATTGTTTAGAAGTGCACCCTGCGCCCTCTTTAAGAGCTAGGTTCACTCCAAAAGCACGAATCCTCTTCCTTGCTCCAAAATACGCCCTCCAAAATTACTAAGTATTCCTTGAGTGCACTCCTTAAAATATAATAATGGTGCCCTCCTTGAGCACATTGGTGCACCCCGAATACCTGAATCTCAATCCTTTAGCCTTCCCTAATGCACCATGCACCCTCCTAAACTTCTTGAGAACATTGACACACTCTGAAGGCAGGAAGCCCCAACCTTAAACCTTCAAGAGTGCGCCCTACATCCTTCCTAAGGCATCTTGAGTGTATGAGCACGTCCCGAATGCATGAAGCCTCAACCTTCAGCCTTCGTGAGTATGCCCTGCACCCTCCCTCTCTCTCTTGAGTGCATAATCAACCTCGGAAGCCCAAAGCCTTCCCGTTTGTCCTTTGGACTTGCGACATTCACCCCACCTTGAATGTCTATTTTCCTTGAGTGCATGACCACACGAAGAAGCCTCGAAGCCTTCCGTACTTAGTCCATCAAAATTTCAAAGTGCACCCTTGTGCCGTGAGGCTCCTTTGATCTTTTTGAGCACATAGAAAAGGAATGAGCAAGAAAATATGCATAAAAATTTATAGAATAGTATATTTTTAGACATATAGTTTCTTGTCATGAATGATTTCAGAAACATGTATTCCAAGTACCTCATGGCAAGCACGCACGAGGAAGATTGAGAAAAGAGGATACAAAAGGAAGCACAAAAAGAGCCAATAACACACCTAAAAATTGATGATCAAAGCACCCTAACGACTCCAATATTGAATACCCTTTGGAGGCTGAAAGTGCTATGGTCAGAAGATGAATGAAGAGAAAATACAGTGGCACCTATATCGTCGTTGAAGAAATTCCATGTCATCAGTCATTGCCAGTCCTAGTCATCCAAGGTATTGACATGTCTAGTCTCATCATATGATGATGTGGAATTCAATATGTATTATTGTAACCATTGTAAAATAAAAACAATTAGAAGTCCAAGAGTCATGTATGAACTCAAGAGTCACGAAATTACAAAGGACATGTAATACCGAAAGTCATATGTGATTCCAAAATTCATTTGGAACTCCAAAGGTTGTAGAAGTCCAAAAGTCACTAGAAGTTATAAAGTCAAGACTCATGAGAATATTAAAGGTCACTCCTCAAGTTATAAATAGATCCTCATTTCTCATGTAAAGTAATTTTAACCTTGGTTTCTCCTATAAGGCATAAGAGAGACAAGTTAGTACATTTGCGGAGCTAGTAGTGGCTCTAATGCTCCACTATCGGAGCAAGTGATGTCCATTGTATTCATGCATCTTGGGACTTTTACTTAATATTTGAAGCCTAATGGCCAACACATTTTCATACATGGGTTATGAATGTTTGTAATATTTTTCTATGAATGTTTATGATTCATCTTTGATTTCAACAGTACTAAGGTAGTTGAAAAATTTTGGTTATTTTAGTGCTTATCCTATTGAGAATGTGTTGTATTGGTTGTAACGATCGTCGTATATTTTTCGACTCTTCTGCTAGATGTTAGATGGAAAATTCATGTTTGTGTGATTTTCTGTTAGGTTGGTACTATTACCTGTCTCAGAGGATCAGTTCCTTTCCCCTTCGCAGTAGAAGAACCTTGATGCACCTGCAACCAAAAATTTACTAGACACACTTGCTTGATTTTCTAAGACACGTATGTGATTCTCACTCTTGTTGTTAGCTAAGTCTAAGGAAAATACTTAAGTAGATGAAAAAAAATCCATATTATGGATGTGTCTCCTATACCAAATGGTGTGAGTTCTAGTTGGGATCGCATATTGGGGAGATCCCTTTTAATGTTGGCAAGTCCATCACTGTCAACATACATGGCGCTAGAAGGAGGGGAGCTTATTGTTTATGGTTGATGAATCCACCCACCCACATCATACTTCTTATGGATAAGGAAACAATATCCCCCACACATATCCCACTCATATTCCTAAAGTAGGCAAATCTTCTAAACTCGACTTAGAACCAACTTGCAAATTTTCCTATGAGCACATTTGGGAAATTTGGCCTATAACCCGTTGCTTTGCAAAGGCTATTAAATTAATTCCTAGAGAACATAACCTTCCTTATTTTCTGAAGAAAAAAGAAAAAACTCCTACTAGGATAGTGTTTATATAGTGGAATACCTAGATTTTTCCACTCTTGAAGAGTTAGCAGAATCCGTAGATGACACAGATTATCCAGATCGACTTCCACCTAGTAATGAAGGAGATAGGGATAACACTATGCTTTAGGACGGCATTTTCCATAGGATAAGTGGTTTCAGGGGAAATTCATTATATTTTTAAGAGGAGGAGGAGCATGGAGATGAGAAAATGGCAGACCGATATATGGATTGGATGTCTCAGGGCCCACTCGCTCTTCTGGATATTTTACATAAGATTCCAAGACACCCATAAAAGTTGCTAACGAAATATAACCCTAAAAAGTCAATAAAAGAAAAATACCACTTGCATAACTTCTACCTACACTTGCATATGCTTGAGGTACGTTATGAGGATGTTTCATGTAGACTCTTTCCTTGTACCTTAGATGGTAGTGTAGTTTTTTGGTATAATAGTCTTCCTACAAATTCAATTCAGAATTGGAGGGGGTTTTTAAAGTTTGTTCCTTGAAACGTTCAGTGATGATAAAACCCCAGCCATCTTATTAAAGGAGTTATGGAATCTAAACATGGAGGTGAAAGAAAATATCAAGGATTTTAACCATATGTTCAATCAGATATTGCAAAAATTTCCCACAGACACGAAGACTCATGACTCCATCATAATTTACTACTACACTTCTTCCTTGTCGAAAAGTATTGCACAGTTCGTAAAGATAACTGTGAAAGAAACTTTGGCACAGAATATTGAAGAAGCCATCACTATGAAAAAATGCTTTCTGCAATTGGAGTCATTGTCGACGATGAATCATCCAAAGACTCCAAGAATACTGGAAAAAGGTCTCAGGCCTCTTCAAACAAGGCCAAAGATAAAGAAGCTACTGATCTTCAAAGCTTGACCAAGACCATAAATACTCAATCGAATGAGTTGGAAGAATTAAATCAAAGGAAAAATGAGATCATTGTTAGTAAAAATCCCCCAAGTTTAACTTCCTGAGACGGATTAACAGTAACAACAAAAACATCAATCAACCGACTAAGTCTACATAGAGATCGAATGTTGTGTTGAATATTGAAATATGGGCATGTACCAATATTGTTCATTTCATCAAGAATATCATTCAAAAAATACATTACCATAGTGGAATCACAACATGAACACTATGGATGCACATATTATTTACTCAGTAATTTCATATGAGCAGAATGACCAAACAGAAGAAAAGGAAGAATCTGATGCGATTGAAGATATTGCAGATGTCAGACACATAGTAAATATTTTCAGTTGTGTATTTAGTGCTAAGAATAAAAATGATGAAAAACCACCACTGAATGAGGCCCCAAGTCAAAATCAAAATAGTCGATACAAGTTGAGCAGTCAAGGGCCTATTCCTAGAAAAGAGCTAATAAGGCAAAAACTGAAGGAACATTTGTTGAGGAAAATCATACCACCCATTAACCCTACTCAGAATACTCAGAACAAGTTTGGAGATGATTCCACAAAAAATAACACTTCCTCCAACAATAAAAGCCATTTTGGAAGTGTCAAACAAAGGCATTCCTCTAAACACTTCGGCAATTCTTGTTGTGCCATATTACAACATAGTGGAATACATGAAGAAATATCACACAAATATTTCCATCTTAGAGCTTACAAGGATAGCAATCTAGAGAGAACTTTTTGTCCAAGCCCTTGCCCAAACTTCATTAGGTGATAACGCTTCTTTTTTTAAGGTTTCTGGTAAGTCTTCTGGTCTCCTGGAATCAGTTGTTAATGCTATAACATTAGAATACAATATTCTATGCCCTTCATTTTTATTGACTTTGAAATTTTCAATTACAATGTTCACAATTGTTTAGTTGATTTTGGTGCATTCGTAAACGTAATGCAATTTTCTGTTCCCAATAAAATCAATGCCGAACAGGATAAGGTCAATGAAAAAATTATTTATTTGGACATGTCTCTTGTCCAAGTTATTTGTGAACTTTGAAATGTTCTTATTTGCTTATCATATGATCACAGAGTTCACTAGTGCATAAACATAGCAATTGTGGACATCCTGAAAGCCTCAATGGTATTGCTAAGTAGGGACTGGTCTAGAAAATTACATGGGCATTTTTCTACTGATTGGTTGCATTTATGTATTATGTATAAGGGAAATAATAACCAAATATGGGTGGAATTAGAGCCTTACATGAAACACATTGTCACACCCTTCGAAGGGAAAAATGAGCATGTTGCTTTCACAAATTTAATTTTTGGAAACTGCTTTTTGGAAACTAACCTTGAGTGCTACCTTGCACAACCATCACCCATTCCACTAGATACATAGTTGGAAATCCTTCCTTGTTCTCCAACTGGTGCAAATGAATCATGCAATATAGTTGTATATAATAGTATTATAACTAGTATTAGTAAGAATAATAATACAAGAAATAGCTTAGTAGCTCACAATTTTTGTACTCTTTATTTTGATGGTTCTAAGACGCAAGATGGTTCTAGATTCGGTTGTGTACTTACAAACCCATAAAACAATAAACATGTATTTTCACACTACCTGGAGTTCGAGTGAAGTAATAACACTACAAAATATGAAGCACTTGTACTTGGATTGAATAAAGGTATTGACCTGAAGGTAGAGCTCCTAAAGGTAATCAATGACTCAGAGGTGGTCGCTCATCATGTATGAGATACTATACACTGTGTTTCACCTCATCTTAAAAACTACCAGCAGGAGGTATGGCATCTCATAAAACATTTCAAACCTTTAAATATTGTTTTTGTTCCTAGAGTTATAAATGCGGCAACAAATGCATTATCAAATGTTGTTACTAAGATGTCACCATTGGAAAATTTTTTTTCTATTGAAATTTTATATAAGACATTTGTACCTGACAATGTCACTAATTTACATGTTTTCAATTATAACTAACAGATACTACACTTTATGAAAAACATTGATGTATTCAAAGATGCTTCCATATAGGAGGATGTGTATGAAGACTGAGAGTTCGAAGCTTGCATATGAAAAAATAAACCTTGGAACCCCACAAGATCTAAAATATGTGAGCTTCAGTACTCACTATTCCACACAGGAACGAAAAGCATTTATTCACCTATTCAATAGATATCCAGCCATGTTTGTGTGGAAATACGATGATTTAAAGACTTATGATAGTTGTATTATCCAACACATATTTTGTTTAAAAGAATGGGTGAAACCATTCCAACAGAAACTATGAAAATTTCATCCAACATTGGAACCCCTCATTCAAAACGCATTGAGAAAGTTGATGGATGCTTAGATCATCTTAAAAATTAGACATTCCATGTAGGTTTCCAACTTGGTCCCAGTTAGAAAAAGTCTAGTGAAATATTCTTATGTGTTGATGTTTGGAATCTTAACCGTGGTTCTTAAAAATACAACTATCCAGTGCCATCCATGGAGTAGATACTCCAAATAGTATTTGGGTTTGAAATTTTTTTTCTACGAGATGGTTTTTATGGCTATAATCAAGTGGTAGTAGTGGAACTTGACTAACTGAAAACTACCTTCTGGACTAAATGTGGAACGTTCTCTTTCAAGAGAATTCCATTTGGACTAGTAAATTCCAATGCAAATTTTCAAAGAGCGATGGACATCGCCTTCCATTCTCTTATCGATCAACGCACTGTCAATTTTTAGATGATGTTATTATGTTTTCAAAGAAAAATTCGGATCATGTATGTCATCTAAAGAAGATATTTGAACGGTGTCATAAGTATGGGATTTCCCTTAATCCGAGGAAGAGTGTCTTTGGTGTGTCCAAAGGGATCTTACTCGGCCACATCATAGTGAAAATTAGAATCAAGATTGATCCCGAGAGGGTCAAGGCTATGACACAAATCCCGCTTCCAGTGAACAAGAAATCTATGCAATATTTCTTAGGGAAAATTAATTTCCTCAGACAATTCATCTCTGATTACATAAATATTCAAACCTATACAAGAGATGATCAAGAAAGATCCAATATATAGATGGGACAAATGAGAGAAATATGCTTTCGCTCAGACCAAACAAGCTATTGTCGCTGCACTTGCATTATTCAGTCCAGACTATGGAAAATATTTCCTACTCTATACGTTTGCTTTAGATTTATCAATTGCGATAATGTTGCTTCAGAAGGACAATGAAGGAAATGAGTAGCCTATTTATTTTATGAGCATTAGTCTACAAGGGCCAAGAATAAACTACCCTACCATTAATAAAAAAACATATGTAGTATACAGGTCAGTTAAGTATTTTAGGCCCTAGTTAATCATAGATCATATGACTGTATTTGTACTTCACCCAACAGTAAGAACACTACTCGTATAATAAGAGCTAGGTGAGAAAAGGGCTAACTGGATTATCTGTCTTCAAGAATATGACCTGGAATTCAAACCAGTTCATACCATAAAGGGTTATGGCTTAATTAGACTAGCAGTTGAGGCAATAGACACTCTTGAACAAGATCTTTCAGGATGGGAGTAGGAGATAGAATTGTAAATATCGATCATGTTCCTCAATCCATGCCTACAACACCCTAGTATGCATATCTATGACAATTTTTGGAGCATGGCACCTTTCCCTCACACTTATCAAATAAACAAAAAAGGAAAATTCATTTAAAGGCTATATCTTATCAATTGGTCCATGGAGTGTTTTTTCAAAAGCACCACAATGGAGTCTTGATAAGGTGCCTTGAGCCACAAGATACAAAGAAAGTTATTAAGAATTCACACGATGGGTCGGCAAGTGGCCACTATGTGGGAGACTCCACAACACACAAAGTTATGAGGGTTGGTTATTACTGACCCACTCTTTTTAAATGTGCACATGCCTATTTCTACAAGTGAAAATCTTGTCAAAAATGAGTTGGTCACGATCAAAGGTCAGCTGCCCCATTTCTCCTAAAAGCAGCTGAAGAACCATTCCAATAGTGGGGCCTTGATGTTATTGGAGATATTTTCCCACACTCGTCGAAGCAATACAGATATATCCCTACAACGACAAATTACTTTACCTGGTGGTCAGAGGAAGTTCCTCTCAAACTAAAATGACCAGTAATTCATTCAATTTCTGCAATGGAACATCATAACTAGTTTTGGCGTTCCTACGTCACTTGTATTTGATAATGCAATGTACTTTTCATAATTAATGCTTTATGAATTTTAATCAGAGGATGGGTTTTTTTTAAGGCATGCATATAATTATTATCCCTATGGAAATGGTCTGGTTGAATAAACAGATAAAAATATTATTCACATAATTAAGAATGCTATTTTCTCCGAACAGAAGAACCAACATACTGCTTTGAGTAATTCACTTTGGGTTGACTGTGTAAATCCAAAGCCTTCCCTAAAAACATCACCATAATTTCTAGTGTATGGTAAATAATCTATCTTTCCCCTGAACCTGTATCTCCCAACCTTGCATCTCTCTGAAGAGTCACAAGGAAAACCTTGCCTATTGGTTCATAGCAGGATAGAAAATTTACTCAAACCCGAGGAAGATAGGATCAATGCCAAAGACCGATTTTTCATACATAAAAATCATGTAAAGAATTGGTTTGATAGAAAATTCACAGGGGAAAAGAGCTTTGATGTGAGAGACCTAATTCTAAAATGGGATAAACCCCATGAAGACAAAGCTAAACACACTAAGTTCCAGCCATTGTGGATTGGACCATTCACGATTGAAAAGATTTTTGACCACAAATCCTTCAAAATTAAATATTAAGATGAGAGGATTGATCCCGTTCTCATAAATGGCTGAGACCTCAAGAATTAATTTTAGTAGCAACTACGAGATTAATGTAATATTCCAAATCTGGAACAGCATAGAAAGCCTGCTGAAATAACGCACTCCTGGGAGATTGATGCACAGAAATGAGTTTACAACCCTTGGATCCCTTAGATCAATAGATATGGGGACTAGATCCAAAAGGGGAGCAAAACAAATCAAACTAGGTGTGTAAACAGATCTTCCACCACCTAGTCTAGCTAAAAAACACCCTACAAGAGGGGTTGCAGCTATGCACAAAAAACTACTTTAGAAATAACGCAGTCTTGGACAGTATGAGCAGGAGGCCATAAAATATGATTAAATTATGAGTATACAACAGAAAATTAGAATTATAATGAATCTCTTTCAATATACAGTAGAATACAGGAGACAATAGAGCAAGAAATCTTTAGAAAAGAAGGCTACAACACATATATAACTGCAAAAATGGCTCAACAGCATTATTTTAAAGAGTTGTAGCAGCTGAATATTACCATTCAGATCTAGGACATATCTGTGAACAAAACATCAAATTCATTTCAGATCTGGAAACTAGATAGTCTTATTTACAAGATCCCCTTGGGGTTTTGACCAAATCATGCATAAACAAGAGTAGATCTGAGTTTTAAGTTGTAGATCTGTAAAATGTTGTAGTAATTTTTGAATATGACTTTACATTACAATAGATCAGATCTCAATAGAACATGTATCAGCAAGATAATCCATGGATCACCAAAGTGAAAGGCAAAGCCCAGCACCAGAGATCTCTCATCAAAATTGGGATCAAAACGCCCTGAAGAATCTCATATGAAAATAACGCAGTTCCTAAATGAAAACTGCGTTGTAGATTGAATAACATAGATGGCCAGCTGCCAAGATACATATCTGAAGCACAAACAGGAGAGGCACTCTTCCAGGAGGTTAAAATACACACTCCATGAGAAGAGGCTCCCAAAACAAGCTAGATCTCTGCAGATGTAGAATCCCACTTGCTGCAGCTTGAAAAAGCAGACAACCCCTCACTGAATCTGCACTGCAATTGGAAGTAGAGCATGGCCTCAAGCCTGATAGTGGATCAAATCATCAAATACTCCTCCAAGAATCCTCAAAGGAAGAGGTGAAATCCTTGCATAGGAACCCCAAGTGCTAAGCAGCACAATCCTCTACTAAACAGCAGAGAATAGTATTTTTCTAAGCAAACAAGATACTCAGAAATATAATCAATCAAAAGCCCTCTCTTGCTTCCTTCCCCTTCCTTTTATAAGATGAAATCCTTTGCAAACCCTAAACCACCTTAATGAGTTAGCTCCTTTCACATGAGGGGCCTCCTTCTAGAACTGTGTTGTCCCTTCATGAGATACATTGAACCTAGACAACGTTGTAGATTTGGTCAAGGTTGGCCCAGTCTCACAGCTCAAACCCCTTTCACACCTGCAAGAGATTTATTTACATAGCCTTGATTTATCTTTTTTCACATGGGCATTGATTTATTCAGTCTTTTCAGGAGTTTTACATGTCCTCCTTTATTCATTTATTCATGTAACAGAAAGTAAAAAAAAATGAATATTCCTCTTAGCTTAGGCTAAGTAGGAATATTACAATTAATTTCCTATATATGTGTTTCACTTTTTCCTTCCTTACGTTTCTTGTAAATCGTTTGTCTGTTATATAGTCATGTATTTTCGTGCCTTATTGTTAGTCGTTATACATAAATAATATTTTTGTGTAAAGTGCATGCCCCAAATACTTTGCAGTGCAATCGAAGAGAACTGTGACAACTACAATGCTTGGCTTTCCATTTTTTCTCCTTCTTTGTTTGGGAAATTCCATAGGTTGAGGTAAGTCCAGATGGAAAATATGATTCGTCCAATAGGAGAAGCTTGAGTAAACCTATTAGATCTGTGGCTATGCTAGCACCTAAAATGCTCAACTTGGTATATTTTTACTTGTGTGTTAACGCTTGTCCAACCTAGTAGATAAGGGATAAGGGGAAAATATAAAGCGAGAAAACCTATATTAGAGGTCTTAAAATACTTCTCTAAAGGGGCAACCTCATCTTCTCTCAATAAGTCGAGATCCCTCTTCCACCCATTGAAAATAATAAGTTCCAATGCATAGTTTTATTATATTAATAAATAAAGGGTGAAAGAAGAGAAAGGATTCCTATGTAGGAAAGTGAAGCAAGTGAGCTCTCCTGGGTACTGTCCAAGCTCACTGGAAGTGAAGCAATGCTTGTGTTGTTGAAGTGACACCGTCGGGGTACTGTTTAGGCTTGCTCGAAGTGGAGAAACACCAGAGATGAAAAATATATACTATGAAAATTATAAACTCATCGTGCACATTACCCTTTCCTGAATTGAAACGATTGTGATATACTGTATCTCTATATGAGTTTAGCTAAGTAGAGAAAAGAGAAGATGCTTTGTATGAAACTAGGTCAAAAGGGGGAATTTGGTGAAATAAATACTTCCTAGAGTTCTAACCCTTAACTGAAATCTATTCCTAGAAAGAGAATCTAAAGTCTACCTAGTGTGTTTCCAAGTGTTGTCACTGCTACAACACCCTCCAAAATTTCGCTACATTCAAATTTTGGGGCCTACTTCATTGTCGTATCAAGTGTCTCCTCAGTCATCAAGTGTCATCTATATTGTTTCATATGTCTTGATTTTTCTTGAATGATCTCAAGTGTCTTTGTATTGATTATAACACCTTTATATGCATTCTAGGGTCATAACACATTTTTTGTTGTAAAATGACTCTTTCGAGTCACAGTCGCACACACTTCACTAGTTATACTTGGGTAATGTGCATAAAGTGGCGTTTTGATGTATATTCATTGTTCATCAAGTTTTTATAATTTTTATCGATGATTTAGTATGTTTTGAAAATATTTTTATGTCTATAACTCATCTTTCTCACCGCTTGACCATTCATCCATAATTGAAAATTTTTGGTTTCAAAATGAGCCCATTAAGGAAAAGAGCGCATGAGCACACATCGAAGCCCTGATGGGAGGCCCCTCGTAGTTCACAAGTGCACCTTGTAACCTCCATAAGACCTAGGTGCACTCCAAAATCACTAATTCCCTTCCTTGTTTCGAAATTTTCCCTCCAAAATGACCAAGTCTTCCTTAAGTGCACTCCTTCGACTCGAACAAGTGTGCCCTCCTTGAGCACACTGGCACACCCTGAAGACCCGAAGCTTAATCCTTCAAGCTTCCCCAATGCACCATGCACCCTCCTGAACTTCTTGAGCACAATAGTGCACTCCGAAGGAACAAATCCCAAAACTTCATCCTTCAAGAGTGTGCCATGCGCCCTCCCTCTCTCCCTTGAGCGAATAGCACACTTGGGAAGCCTAAAGCCTTCAACTTCTTCCTTCAGACTTGCGTCATGTGCCCTACCTTGATTGTATTTTTTCCTTGAGGTCATGAGCACGCAAAGAAGCCCTGAAGCCTTCCCTCCTCATTCCTTTAGCCTTTCAAAGTGTGCCCTTACGCCTTAAGGCTCCTTTAACCATTTTGAGTGCATTGAAAATGCATGAATATAAAAATATGCATAAAAAATGGTAGTTTAGGATGTTTTTAGATTGATATTTTCTCATCATTAGTGATTTAAGAAATCAATATTCGGGGACCTCATGGAAAGTACACATGTGGAAGATCGGGAAAATAGGATAAAAAAAGGAAGCATGAAAAGAACCAAGAACACACTTAAAACTTGATGATAAAAGCACCCTAAAGAATCCAATATTGAAGACTACTTGGAGGGTGAAAACTCTACGATCAGAATATGAACGAAGAGCAGATATGGTGGCATATATTTCACCACTGTATTAAGTCCATGTCATCAATCACTATTAGTCCTAGTCATCACAGATAGTGACATGTCTAGTCTCATCATATGATGATGTGGAAGTCAAGATGTATTATCGTAAACATTTTAAAATAAAGACAAGTAGAATTCCAAGAGTCATGTATGAACTCAAGAATCACGAAATTCCAAAGGACATGTAATAAAAAAAGTCATACGTAATTCCAAAAGTCATTTTGAACTCCAAAGGTTATAAAAGTCCAAAGGTCACTAGAAGTTAGTAATTCAAGAGTCATGAGGATATGAAAGGCCAATATTCAAGTTATAAATAGATCCTCATTTCTCATGTAAATGACTTTTAACCTTGGCTTCTCCCATAAGGCATAAGAGAGACAAGTTAGTACTTTTGAGGAGCAAGTAGTGTCAGGCTTCAACGCTTCACTATTGGAGCAAGTGATGTTCGTTGTATTCATGAATCTTGGGAATTTTACTTAATATTTAAAGCCTAATGGAAAACATGTCTTCATACATTGGTTATGAATGTTTGTATGATTTTTCTGTGAATTTTTATTATTCATGTTTTCTTTCACTAGTACTAAGGTAGTTGAAATATTTAAATTATTATAGTGATTATCCTATTGAGAATGTGTTGTATTGGTTATAACGATCATCACATCTTTATGGACTATTCCACTGGATGTTAGACAAAAAATTCTAGTTTTGTGTGTTTCTGCTAGGGTGGCACTATTACCTCTCTCTCAGAGGCTCACGTTCTTTCACCCCACAGTAGAAGAATCTTGATGCACCTACATCTGAACATTCACCGGGAACACTTGCTTGCCTTTCAAAGGCACATATGTGATTCTCTCTCTTGCTAACAACAAAAGGCAAGAAAAATAATTAAGTAGAGGACATTCAGGCCATATTCCGGATGGGGCTCCTATACCAAATGATGTGAGGTCCGTTTGGGACTGCATATCGAGGAGACCCCTCGGAATGTTGCTAGGTCCAACACTGTGAACCATATCACAAAAAAATCTTAATTTCACCATGTAGAGTTTCAAATTATTATAACACAAAGAAATACATAGGGTTCATTATATCTTGGATAACCACCATGCCTTGTTGCTCGAGGAAAAGTACTCCTTTTAAACTGCATTAAAACCTCTTTACATTAAATTCAAAGGGAAGAGGAGCTTAAATGTACTATTAAAATCTTCAAACATTTCAATCAATATGTCGACCATATATCAAATCAGGCTTTATTTGGGTATCCAATCTTATTAATGATTATAATTTGCAGGGATTGATGGGGTGGAAAGCACACTGCCACCAAAGAGAGTATATACATAACATATTGTTTAAGTGAAAAATTATTCTTTGTTAGACTATTCTTGATGATAAGGTAGTAGCATAATGACGTTGGTTTTTGGCCCTTTTTGAGGAATATTTTCCAATCTGTTTTGCATAATTTTGGGCCAAAATTTAGGAGAATTGTAATTTTAATTTGTTGAACAATATGTATAAATTGAGTGATCAAGGGGCTTTCTATTGAAGAATGTAACTAGTGTCAATATTCATAATGTTATTTGATGAAAATAAAGAGAAAAGAAATTTATTGTAAAGGAAAATTTATTTTTAAGCATTGGTTTCATGCTCTTTTATTTATTTACTAGGTCAAAGCCTCCATTGAAGGCTTCTAGGTTTTATCATGAGTTAAAAGAGTCATTTTTCACCTCCACACGAAATTGGACATGTTCTTATGAATTCGGTCTACATTTGGGATATTAAACCCAACATAAAGGTTATATATAGAGATGGCTTAAATAATTTGAATTACACACTCAACAAGATCGATCTACAAGAGAAAGAGGCAAAAAAGAAGAGTGAAGTTGCAGGAGAAGGAATAAAGAAGCTTGGGAGACCAAAATCAATTTCTTCATCATATATCTCTTACATATGCAAAGCTTCTAGGCTAAATCTAGGGCTAAAATTTCTAAACTTATTGCACGTCTTAAATTCCGAAGTCGGGGGTCAGAATTTTGGATTGAAGTTGCATCTTAGAAGCTGACACTTGGAGACTTTGGCAAGGGTCATCTACAGGATGGAAAGGATAACTTGGTGATTGGAGTAGGTATTTGTCTATTTATAAATGGTATTTTATTGTCTCATCTTTATTTGAATCTAATTGTGGAAGAGTTGGACTGGTGTTCCCCTTGGAGAGGTTTTTCCCTGACTGAGTGCCTACATCTTGTGTCTCTTGTTCTTGTGGCATTCATATAGATTTTATTTGGTAATTTCTCAATGAAATATAAACTAATAAAGAATTAAAATAAGCCAACATAAATCACAAGTAATTATCAAGAAAGAGGAATCCAACCCGAAGCATTGATTTCTCAACATGGTATCAGAGATAAGGTGAAAGAAGGACTAGTTGAAGATCACCTTGTTGGATATCATTTGAAGAAAGGAAAAGAAATATTGGAATGAAATTTTACTCCCTCTATGGATATTTATTCGAACATGGGACTCAATATCATGAAAATTGCAGGAAACTGCATTGGAAGGATCATCTACAGGATATCTAGGAGAGTCAAGGGTGAAGTATTATTGGTTTCACTTACAAGTACGCTTAATGATGAAAATGCATGGATCATTGATAGTGGAGCCTCAATAAATATGATGGGAGAAAGTGGAAAACTTCATTCTCTATCATGAGAATCGTCATCATATGTAGTGGAGTCAGGAGACAACAACAATTAATCAGTCAATAGCCTTGGATATACGTCACCGAAGCTGGAAAGTAGATCAAAGCTACACCTCAAAAACATCCTTTATGTCTCAAGTTTGAAAAATAATTTACTTTCCATTTCTTTTTTAGAAGATAAAGGATATAGGGTTTCTTTTGTAGATGGTAAAGTTTTGGTTTTGGGTAAGGATTTGTTGTAGCTGCTACAACACCCTCCAAAATTTTTCTCTCCTTCAATTTTTGAGCCCCTAATTATTGTGAAAAGATAAATCAGACCTAAATTCACCTTTTCTAAACCTCAGGTTGCTAAGTCGCATATATGGTTAACTTTCCTAAGTTGCGACCCTGCGACCTTGTGACCCCCTAGGTCGCACATCTCATTAACACAGCTCATTCGCGACCTTGCGACCCTCATTTATTGCCCACACGTGCGACCCCTTTATATATTGAAGGGTCGCATAGGTTGCATTTGACCTACGTGACAAAGAGAAAAAAAATGCTTCTGCCAAGCCAGCTGGAGCACAATTTTCCCAGGTAAGTGCCTGATCCTCCTGCTATTTCGTTTCTAGGGTAGTTGTTACTATTTTTTCCCTTACCCTAGCCTATTTTAACCCTATACGACCTTGACCAAACCCATTGACAATCCTTCTACAAACCTCCCCTCCTTCGGTTTCTCTTCAAATCTTGTGTTAAGCTTGCCTGCCCCTTCCCCCCTTCCTAGGACCTTGCCTAACTCACCTATGAATTCTCCTACAACCTTGTACGGCGATTTTGTGGACACCATGTGTGTTTTCTAAGCATTTTTCCATTTCGCGTCCGTAAATCCCTAGAGTGACTCCACAACCTTGCGACCTCGTTGCTAAGTCACAGAACCACCAGGTCGCGTATCATGAAAAATGTAGAGTGACGCGACCCAGCGACCCAGCAACCTTGTGACCCAGTCGCGAGTCGCTAAGTCGCTAGGTCACACTTCCGCAAAGTTTCCATCCAACGCAACCCTATGACCCTACGACCTCGTGACCTAGTCGTAGGTCGCTAGGTCGCTAAGTCGCCCTTCTGTCGAGTTTTAAGCCAATGCGACCTAGCAACCCTGCGACCCAGTCACAAGGTCGCCAGGTTGCAGGTTAACCCACCTCCTTGGAAATGACTAAGCAGATGTAGAAAAAACCCACATATTTAAAAATAATGGCATCTATTTTATCATGGGATTTTTTTATGAACATGTCAGAGGAAAACAACAAGAAAAAAGAAGAGGAATAGAGGAAGAAGGAGGAGGAAGAAAATGCGGAAGACGAGTGCTAGTTGAAATTGAAACAGGATAAGGCAGAGGCCAAACATCAATTAAAATAAGATCAAGCCAGAGTAGAAGTTGAGCAACGGCTGAAAGAAGAGCAGGACAAGGCAAAAGTAGAGCGCCGACTGAAGGAAGAGCGGGACAGAGTAGGAGCTGAAGGGAGTAATACATCGCGTTCATAAATAGAGGGACAAACAGAGTTGCCACCCATTGAGGTACCTCAAACAAGTCCTATTTGTTTCACCCTCTCAGAACTAGGTACCTCCAAATATCTAGATGAGGGAGTGCTTGATCTCACTAGATTCGCCTATAATCAATTCACACATAAGATCAGGCACGAGAAGACAAGATGTTTGGCACGGGACCCTGCGGCGCCCCTCGCAGTCACTCCAGGGAAGGACATAGTCTTGAAAACCAGGACTAACCCAATCATGATTGCCTCATTTGATACCTCTTTTGCAACAGCTACCAAAGATAATGTTAGTAGGATGAGCAGAGAAATTATGTCCTTACAGAACAGACTGTAGGCCTCTGAACTCAAGACGACCCAAGTAGAGTAAGAAAAGAAGGCGCTGCAAGAGGAGGTCAGACAATTTCAAGTTAGGGATACCCCTGCTAATGAAATATCACTCACTATACAGGGAGAGCTAGTCACTTTGGAGGCATCTATGACGCAGGTCTATGAAGAAATGCTTACCATAAAGCAAACTGTAGTGCCTCTACTAAAGGCACAGGCCGAAACTAAAAGGAGGAACACGCAGCTAAAAGAAGCCTCTACTGCATTGGACAAGATATTGGAGTGGTCTAACAGGTATCCACAAGCCCCGCCCACGTTGCCTAGAAGAGATTGGATTGCCACCCAGAATGACAAAGTTTAATTTCGGATGAAGGTACAATCCAAGGAAAAGCTCATCAAGGATCTGGAGAAGGTAATGCCAGCATATGAACATTTTATTAGTGGCATCGACTCAATGGACAAGGTACACCACATCCCTTCTCTGGGTGCACTTGGAGAAGAGAAAAAATGGGAAGAATTCTCCACTGATATTCAAACATTTTTACAGTCCATTAGGCAAGCAGTCGCCTCGCAGGACCTGCTGACGTCGAGAGAAAACATGGTTCAATTCATTGTGACACCAGTCCGGATATACACTAAATTGGCCTCCTTGTCGAATCAGATCACAGTTAAGAGGGAAAATTTGATTCCAAAAGCCCTCGAATTTCTTCATAGGTTAAGAGAAGATACGCCTCAGGTCTCCCCAGTGGCTGCAGATTATCGAGCTTGGCAGACCTACCTCAAAGAGAAGCAGCATATAGATGTCTCGAGCCTCGCAATAACCCAACTACTTCCATGATCAAGTCACAGATAATAGCAATTAGAGAAGGTCGCAGGTCACAGCAACTGAAAGGTCGCAGATCGCAGCCACAGCCGAGGTCGCAAGTCGCAATTTCCCTCAAGTCGCAAAGTAAACCAACAGTTGGGAAGGTGAAAAGTTAGGGATACCTAAGGGTCAATTTTTTTTATAAATACTCCCTTTCGGGAATTGTAAAGGACCTTTTTTCGAGCACTCCAAAGGAGAAAAGAATTGCATAGCATTGAATGCGCCCTTTATGAATGAATACAAGCACTTGTTTTGATTCCACTCTTGGATCTTATGGGATTTAATGTGTTAAGTGTAATGTCCCAAATGGGGAAATTTAGGCTCAGCAGGGAATATCTTAAGACATTCCACTATGGAATCATAGAAATATAAAAACAGACCAATAAATCTAAACCAGAGATGGACTGGTAGGGCATTTACTAGTTATATCACCTCTAAAGAGAGGGTTAAAACCAGAAGCTTCCTGGCCCGTTCCAGACTCTGTCTATAGAACATTGGTGAAACACAACAATGATAGAAGTAACACACTCAAAATGGAGTTTAAAGACCTTTGGATTCTTATATCTTCAGAACTAAAGAAGGAATCCAAAAGAGGAGCAAAATCCAAACAAGGAAGGAGCGAGAGATTTCTACTTCAGGAAATTCAGCAAGAGGCTCAGTGAGAACGCTGTATAAGAAAATGGGTGTAATAATAACGTAGTTCAGGGATTTTTTCCCCTAGCTTAGGCTATGTGGGACTTTTATGATGAATTTCATCTCAAAAAAATGAGTTTAAGGCACTTAAACAGATCTCCCGCAAAGTTGACTAGCTAAAAATCAGCTAGTGAAAAGAGCTGTTGCAACAAGGAAACCCAGCAACCAGAATTGCGCAGTTTTGCCCAGAAATCACTGGAAACCAGCCATAAGGATCATAATTCAGCCTTATAACATCATATCAGAATTATGAAATATTCTCCCATGAATATACAGCAAATCACATGAAATAATAGTGAAAAAATCCATTAAATAACATCTCCGGCATTTATAAAATTGCAGAAAGGAATGGACTGCGTCCCTCTAAGTGTGCTTCAGTAGATAAATGATGGAACTCAGATCTATGGCAGATATATGGCTGTAACATCAGATCTATACCAGATCTAGAAACTACTCAGCCTCTTCTACAATTCCCCTTTGGGGTTTTCACACAATATTGCACAAGAAGATGTAGATCTGAATTTTAATACATGAAACTGCAGGAAACTTCCAGAAATTGCTAAAGATGAATATTATTACAGTATATCGGACCTGTACAACAGATATCAGCAAGCTACAAGATGAATCTACAAGATGAGAGGCAAGCCTCGATCATTAGGAAGCAAGTACAATGAAAGATCTAACAATAGTGAAGCAGTACATAGAAAATAACGCAGGTCCCTAAGGAGACAGAACTGTAGCTTGAACAGAATATGTCAATATGTGAAATATACATATCTGAAATGAAAATACAATAGAGATCCTCTTCTGAGTGGTCACAAGACTCCCTCCCTAAGAGAAATCCCTCAAGACGTCTAGATCCTTGCAGATCTAAATCACCACTTGCTGCAACTTCACAGCAGCTGCAAAACCCTTAATAGGACCAGCGCTGCTAATGGAGATGAAGCTTGGCCAAAATTCCGGACAGTGGATAAATGCATCACAATCTCCTCCAGGAGCTACTCCAGGAAGGAGAGAGGATTCCTAAACAGGAAATCCTCCTTCTCTAGCTAAACAGCCCAGAGAAGTAGAGTTTCTCAAGCAACCTCTATTTCAAAAATACATCAACAACCTCTTCATGTGCCTTCTCCTAATTTTTATAACATTAGGGCTTCTTGACAAACCCTAAACCACTTCATATCTTTGGCCCCTTTCACACTTGGAGGCCCTTTCTAGAACTGTGCAGTCCATCTAGGAGGTTCAATGAACCTAGACAGTGCTGGTTGACTTGGTCAAATAGGATCTCCTTTGGTGGTCTTGACCCCTTCCACACCTGCAAGTTTTATTCAAGTAGCTCAAATATGCCTCTTTTCACATAGGCACTGATTTATTCTTGAGTTTAGGAGTTTTTCATGTCCTCCTTTACATTTTATTCATCAATGCATAAAATTAAGACAAAATGAAATGTTCCAATTAGCTTGGGCTAATTTGGAACATTACAGTCCTCCCCTCCAAAATTGTTGCTTGCCCTCAAGCAACTGTAAGGTGAGTGCTGCAAAATTTCCTCCTTGGTGACACCAACATAAGATGAGCTTCCTCCATAAGCCAAGTTCTCACCAAGCTATCCATGTCTTGCTCCTTCAATGTTCTTCTGGGATCCAATTAGCTCACCCCATAAGGATAAAATAGATCACATGAAACAAGCATGGTTTGCCCCATGCTCTCTCTGGAATATGAAACATACAATACATGGAGAGTGGTCCAGGGTCATCTCATGAGGCACATGTCATCCTTCATTCTTGCTGCCCATGCCACATCATCATGGCTAAAAGTGTGATGCATGTTTGGTGCTTTGGGGCAGTACCCTTCTCTTTGCAAAAAAATCCCCCTTTTACTAGCCGTTATTGTACAATGGCTATTTGGAGCTTATTTATCTATTTAAGCTGAGTCCTAGATCAGATTTCACATCTTGTCTTGATGATTAACCACACTAGCTGGTTCGAAACACGTCGACACAAATTTCTCCAATGTGATTTTCACCGAAATATTTGATACATAATATATAACATGATCATGTCCTTCACCAATAATTCTTCTCCAATCAAGGGAGAGGTGCATGGTTCTTTTCCCTCCCTCCATAGAAGGAAGAGTGGGCTGATTCAACTCTCCCAAAGAGTCATGTTGCTGATCCATCCCTACATGGGTCATGCCTCTTTGAAAAAGCTGATATAACCCTCTTTCAAATCTCTCCCGATGCTGCTCCAAACCATAGTACAATAGGTGGCCACCCCACCACCTTCTTACTACAACAAGCTTCTTCAAAGCTTGAGAATAGTGGAGGATAATGGGTGTTGGCTGAATATGATTCAAACAACACATTTCATGCTCTAATTTCTTCCATGTGAGGGGCATTCCTTCATGAAATAACTTTGATAAATGGCCCTTTGTAAAAAGAAGCAAGATACACAATGAAGCAACCATGCAATATTCTATCCTCCTCTTGAAGCATGAATAGATATGGGAGATCTCATCCACCATGAACACATTCACCCAATGTTTCATTCCTCCTCTCATGCATGGGTCATCAATATCATGATATGAAAAACTCCCCTTATGCCAACCCATGAGAAGATTGCAATTTCTCCGAAGCCCAAGTATATACAAGATTTTGAAATGCATCTTAAACAAGAACACATGTACATACATTGTAGGCAAAAGTAATTGTATGGACATGGAGCTTATTATGTGATGTCCATACCTCTTCCTTGTCAACCCAAACACCCATGCCTTCTTCTTATGCAGCCTCCTCTTGAGATTCAAGGCATGTGACAAGAAAATCAGAAAATTTGGGGAGTGTTTAAACTCACTTAACAAGAACCAGCACAGGCTGTCTCTTTCCTACATCAAATCTAAATGTTGTAAGTGGTTCACAAGCCACTTACTTGCTGCTCCCTTCATCTCACCATGGCTGAAAGTGAGAATTATATTTGGTGCCTTAACACAGCACCCATCATGGTGTAGAATCCCCCTTAGCCCATCAAGGGAGTGGCCATGTTTGAGAACAATCTTGACCCATAGTTGGCCATGAAGCTTGTATGGTATAACACTCCTCTTGGGATTCATGGGCTGCAAATATGAAGTAAGGAAATACATGCAATCATGAAATGAAATGTGATTCTCATAAGCATGCATCTTACCCAAAGTCTCCAACACTGTGATGGTTTCCCCCTTGGGAAGAGATAACATTGATGCACAAGGTTGAGGGAACACCTCTCTCTTATGCTCATCATGGGAACTCCTTGGGGGAATTCCTTCAAGTAAGGAGACATCAAGGCATAGATCATGAGAAGATGTAGAGACTGATATGTCCTTTCTTTTCTTGCATTGATCTTTCATCCTTCTTTGTGCAACATGTTTCTAAAATACAGAGGGGAAAAAGTCTCTCACCATTCGAAACTTGCCCTTCCCTCTGTCTTCTGCAATATTCAAGATCTCACCATCTGATAAGTATGGCACATTTTGCCAATGGATTGTGCCATAATCCCTATGTGTGAGACTCTTAGGAACTACTTACAAAAATGCAGGAGCTTCACTCCTTGGAGAAATTGCTCCTTCCTCTTCTTCATGCAGTACTAGAGGACCTCTTGCTATGTCTGCACCGTCACCCCTAGCCTTTTCTTCAAAGAAGGAACATGCCTCATCCTCATTAGGAGACCTTAGAGATTGGTATTTTCTTGAAGGAGGGATGCCCATTTCTTCTTCTTTCTCTTGAAACCTCATAAAGGTTTCATTGTAGCTTCCCTCTTGAGAATAGGACCCTTCACCCAAAGGAGATCTGACCCTTGGCAGTGCATCCAATAAACTCACTCCTTCTCTTTCCCTCTTCATGAAGGAGTCACTAACACAATGATGAGGCTCTGATGATATGGATGAGTGCACATATCCATAATATGAGGACTCTGGATGTTCCTCATGCACAAATCTTGCAGATTTGAATGGAAAATCTTCTCTTCCTTGAAACTCCTTGGGAGCTTCACTGCTTCTTCTTTCTTCTTCTTGGACAACCTCTTTGGAGAGGTTCTTCTTAGATCTGAAACGAGATGAGAGTGATCTCATCCTCTCCACACTTTCCACTTTCTGCTTCTGCTTCTTCTCAGCACTTCTTTGATAGCAATGGATCTTGGGCACAGGCTGAGCCAAGATCATGCTCTGATACCACTGTAATGTCCCAAATGGGGAAATTTAGGCTCAGCAGGGAATATTTGAAGATATTCCACTATGGAATCATAGAAATATAAGAACAAACCAATAAATATAAACTAGAGATATACTGGTAGGGCATTTACTGGTTATATCACCTCTAAAGAGAGGGTGAAAACCAGAAGCTTCCTGGCCCATTCCAGACTCTGTCTATACAATATTGGTGAAACAAAAAAATGATAGAAGTAACACACTCCGAATGGATTTTACATCCCTTGGGATTCTTATATCTTCAGATCTAAAGAAGGAATCCAAAAGAGGAGAAAAAACCAAACAAGGAAGGAGCGAGAGATTTCTACTTTAGGAAATTCAGCAAGAGGCTTAGTGAGAACGTTGTATAAGAAAATGGGTGCAAGAATAACGTAGGTTATGGATTTGTTCCCCTATATTAGGCTATATGTGACTTATATGATGAATTTCAGCTCAAAAAAATGAGTTTAAGGCACTTAAATAGATCTCCCACAAGGTTGACTAGCTAAAAATCAGCTAGTGAGAAGAGCTGCTGCAACAAGGAAACCCAACAACCCGAATTGTGCAGTTTTGCCCAAAAATCACTGGAGACCAGCCATAAGGCTCATAATTCAGCCTTAGAAAATCATATCAGAATTATGAAAGATTCGCCCATGAATATACAGCAAATCACATGAAATAATAGTGCAAAAATCCATTAAATAACATCTCTGGCATTTATAAAATTGCAGAAAGGAATGGACTGCGTCCCTCTAAGTGTTCTTCAGTAGATAAATTATGGAACTCAGATCTATGGTAGATCTATGGCTATAAAATCAGATCTATACCAGATCTATAAACTACTCAGTCTCTTCTACAATTCCCCTTTGGGGTTTTCACACAATATTGCACAAGAAGATGTAGATCTGACTTTTAGTACATGAAACTGCAGGAAACTTCCAGAAATTGCTGAAGATGAATATTATTACGGTATATCAGATCTGTACAACAGATATCAACAAGCTACAAGATGAATCTACAAGATGAGAGGCAAGCCTCGATCATCAGGAAGCAAGTACAATGAAAGATCTAACAATAGTGAAGCACTACATAGAAAATAACGCAGTTCCCTAAGGAGATAGCGATGTAGCTTGAAAAAAATATGTCAATATGTGAAATATACAGATTTGAAATTAAATACAATATATATCCTCTTCTAGTTGGTCACAAGACTCCCTCCCTCAGAGAAATCCCTCAAGACATCTAGATCCTTGCAAATTTGAATCACCACTTACTGCAACTTCACAGCAACTGCAAAACCCTCAACAGGACCAGCGCTGCTAATGGAGATGAAGCTTGGCCAAAATGCTGGATAGTGGAGAAATGCATCACAACCTCCTCCAGAAGCTACTCAAGGAAGGAGAGAGGATTCCTAAACAGGAAATCCTCCTTCTCTAGCTAAACAACCCAAAGAAGTAGAGTTGCTCAAGCAACCTCTATTTAGAAAGTACATCAACAACTTCTTCATGTGCCTTCTCCTCCTTTTTATAACATTAGGGCTTCTTGGCAAACCCTAAACCACTTCATCTCTTTGGTCCCTTTCACACTTGGAGGCCCTTTCTAGAACTGCGCAGTCCATCTAGGAGGTTCAATGAACCTAGACAGCGCTGGTTGACTTGGAAAATAGGATCTCCTTTGGTGGTCTTGACCCCTTCCACACCTGCAAGTTTTATTCAAGTAGCTTAAATATGCCTCTTTTCACATAGGCACTGATTTATTCTTGAGTTTAGGAGTTTTTCATGTCCTCCTTTACATTTTATTCATCAATGCATAAAATTAAGAAAAAATGAAATGTTCCAATTAGCTTGGGCTAATTTGGGACATTACATTAAGATTGTGAATATTTTGCCTTATGCATATGTTATCTTTCTGATTAAATCACTCACTTCTCCCGCTTATATCAATTATACATTCAGCTCACTAAATGCTGTTAATGATGTTAGGTTGTTTATATAGAAAATGTTAAGCAACTATGTTACTAACATTTATCTCATCGCTGGAAAATTCTTAAGGAAGTGAAGGGTGATCTAACCATATAGAATTATTTCTTCTATGGTTCGAACGACTTTTCCTTACAATAATGACCTTTATAATGTGCTACTAGCAGCATTTCCCTGGCCTCATATTTTTTTAATTCATCTTGCTATTCACAACGTTTTATGCTCATTAAGGACTCATCAACCATTTGCATTGTACCATCCGGATAATCGTGTGTTCACAGGTTTGCAGGGCTTGTTCATGTCTGAGGAAAGGAGTATTCAACGGTAGCCGGATCCACACCCTAGATGAGATCCCTATCACAAACATTTTAGAGTCTAGTTGGGACTTTACACTGGGGAGATCTCTTAGTGTTGGCCGGACATATTTTTGCGTCAACATTTTTGGCGCTAGAAAGAGGGCCTGAATGGTAGGCTTCCAGCACACAAGTAACATCCCGTTACAAACTCCCCAAGGGGATATCATGTATGAAAACACCGATCCACCACCTTTAGAAAATTCCCAGGAGGAGGAATCCCCTTACTATGAGGTCACCCTAGAACAACTAAGGGCCCTGCGTCCCATTACTCAAAACCTCATCAGAGGCTTGAAAAATGCCCCGGTCACTAGCTCCCTGGCTAATCCTAGAACTCCTGCATCTAACCACACTTTCCAGGGAGCCCTTGTCAATTCCTTACCTCAAATGGTTGGTCTGATGATTGAATATTATGTAGACGCAGTTGAGCGTAACTATGAAGAGCCCTCAGACAGCCCCCGAGGGGCTGAAGAGGGAGGCCCCGAAATTACCGAACCCCAACCCAACACTGGCCCCCAGCCAGACCAGACTTTGAATGATAATACTCAAGCCAATAACCCACCTGGGGGAGGAGCCGGGAGGGGCCAGCATAACAGAGGTAGGGGAGACAGAGGCCATGTACAAGGCCGAAATGTCGACCACCACCAGCACCACCGAAACCAGAACAAATTCCATTTTCTTTACAATTGGAGAAACATCAGAAATGTAGGGGACCATGGAGAAAACCAAGACATGCAATCCCACCATGAGGGCGAGGCCTCCGAGTCTGGCATGGGTAGCGAATCCGAAAGTGAAAGGGGACATGTATACATACCACGCCACCAACGAGCTAGGTGTGTACAACCTTTGGCTTGGATGGCCTAGTCCCCCTTAGGTATCCAAGGCCCCCTCCATGACATGCTGTGGCACCCTGAAAAGCATCTTCCTAAGTTTGACCCCGAGAAAGGTACTTTGGTCGAAGACCACATTAGCAACTCCTACTTGTCTTTACAGATGATGAGAGTGAAGTATGATGATGTAGCATGCCGAATTTTTCTTCATACTCTAGAAAATAAAGTAGCTACGTGGTATCGGTCTCTCCCTGTTGCTTCCATCCCTTCATGGGAACACTTATGTCGTACCTTCCTACAAAATTTCTTGGAAGATAAAACCCTCTCCTCATAGAGCTCAATACTTTGAAATGTCAGAAGAAGGAGAAGGTAAAAGACTTCAATCAACATTTTGATACTATATTGAACAAATTCCCTCCAAACATGGCCTTATATGATTCCATTACCATTGACTACTACACAAGAGCCCTCCCACGGGACATTGTCGTGTTTGTGAAGTGCGAGGCAAGAGCTACCCTGGCAGCGAATTACACCACCACCCTAGCTATCGAAAGAGATATGCTATCCATAGAAGCCATTGACCATGAAGGATGAGATGATCAAAAGCCAACCACAAAGAAAGCCCAGTCATCAAATCATAAATCCGGAGACAAAGATAAGGACCCCTTTGATTTCGAAAGTATCACAAAATCCCTTAAGTTCTTGACCAATGAAGTCCTCGATCTGAAGAGGAAGAACAATGATTCTATCCCAGCTACTAAAACGCAGAAACCTTTCTTCAGAAAAAATAACCCTGTAGTGACCCAGACCCCGTCAAACTCAAGTGCTGGCCTCAACGTTGAAGAAATCGGCAAGGACAATTTTTGTTCTTTCCATCAAGCCTCCCACTCAGAGAAAACTTGCCCCCAGTGGATTAATAACATGACTATCGTGGTGAATCAACTTTTGGAAGACCAAACCCCTGGGGATCTAGAAGAGGAGACCATCTCAGACAACGAGGAGGCCTCCCCCCGTATGAAGATGTAGGTTCCACTGTCCTCGCTTTTGAGGTCATCCACAGAGAGTCCCCCTTTTCCATAGCTGGGATAAATCTGGCTGACGACCCTAAATCTAAACCCCCTCTAAACTATGGTTTGAGGAGCAAATGCCCGATCCCTGAGCAGTCCTTCGAAGAAAAAAAAAAAGCTTTCCTAAGGAAAATTTTGCCACCAAACACAGAAAACCAAAACAAGACTCCTAAAAAATTTCATCCAGCTAATCCCCGAGAAGGCCCCAAGGCTAAAGCTTCATCGTTTTCCCCTAAAAACACCACCGAACTTGTCTCACACACATATTTTGGGTATAAAATTATCGAGGATATGAAGAAGACCCGGGCCAATATTTCTCTCTATGAGCTCGCTCGCATTGCTAACCAACGAGATCTTATCCTCAAATACTTTTCCAATCTACCGACGACCAAACCCGTAAGCATCACATTTTCCCAAACTGATGCTAGTCCCCAATCCATCGTAAATGCTGTGAACGCAAACTCCAGGGGATCCACACCTCCTTTCCTCCTCTCCTTTGAGATATTTAACTTCAATGTCCATAATTTCCTCATCGATTTTGGTGCATCCACGAATGTTATGCCCTTATCCGTATGCAAGAAGTTAAACATCCGCCCTGAGAAGACTGACGCTAGGATCATCCAACTTGATATATCTCAGGTCCCTGTAGTAGGCGAATTAAAAAACGTCCTCATTCGCCTATCCTCCGATTCTAGAGTGTATCAATGCATCGACATAGTAATTGTGGACATCCCCAAGGCCTATGGCCTTCTATTGAGTAGAGATTGGTCCAGCAAGCTGCAGGGATACTTTTCCACTGATTGGTCCCACCTTTGGCTCCCGTACAAGGGCAGCAATAACCAAATCCAGGTCGAGAGTGAGTCGTACATGAAATATACTATGACCGACCTATATGCAACTAACAAACCAGTCAATTTCACACAAGAAGAGCTCAGTATGTGTTTCTTAGAATCCATTCTTGGGTGCTGTCAAACTCCCCAATCTCGGGTCACTCAAGACGTCCAATCTGAGCTACTTCTGGTCATTGAAAATTCCTCCTCCTCAACAAAGAACCCATTAGAAACTGCTGCCTTGAGTACGTCCCCAATGTGCTCGGACAGCCTTGTCAAATCAGAAGATAAAATATGGACCTTGTACTATGACGATTCCAAAACCCAAGACGGGGCTGGTGCAGGCTGTATCTTGCTAGACCCTCAGAAGAACAAGTTTCTAATTTCCTGCCGGTTAGAGTTCTAGTGCATGAATAATACAGCCGAGTATGAGGCATTGTTGCTCAGACTTAAAAAGGCCATAGATTTTAAAGCTCGTTGTTTAAAGGTAATTGGCGATTCTCAGATTATCACCCGTTAGGTACGTAACACCATCAATTTCTTCTCTCCACATATGAAAGGTTATCAGCAAGAGGCATGGCGTATAATTTCTGCTTTTGATGCTTTCGGTATTAAATCTATACTTAGAATGCATAATGCAGCAGCGGATACACTAGCCAACGCTGCCACTAGATTCACCCCACTCAGAGATGGATTTTCTATTGAATTTATTTACAAGCCATCCATACCAAATAATGTTACTAATTGGCACATTTTCAATGATGACCAACAGGTACCAGATTTCATGCTCAATATGGACGTATTCAAAGGCGCAGTTATATAAGAAGAGGATCATGATCGAGCTTTGCAAGAGGAACTACAAGATCGGAAAGCAAATCCCATACTCAAAGGGATTGTGTCACTCGAAAATTTGTTCGACCTACAGAACCATTTCCGAGGGCCCCCAAACACGAAGGTGCAAATTTCCATGTTAGTGCACCGAAAAATTAACCTTGGGACAGAAAAGGATCCCAAGCTCGTCAATTTGGGTAATGAGTGCACCCCTTAGGAAAAGCAAGCATTCACCGGATTATTTAAGAAATATCGAGATGTGTTTGCCTAGACATATGATGTGCTTCGAACTTATGATACATGGATCATCCAACACGTCATACCCATGAAGGAAGGAGTGAATCCTTTCCAACAGAAACTAAGAAAGGTACACCCTGCCTTAGAACCAATGATCCAAAAGGAACTAAAGAAGCTCTTGGATGCGCGGATAGTTTTCAAAGACATTCGACCTGGGTGTCCAACTTGGTCCTTGTTCGCAAGAAATCCAGCGAAATCCATTTGTGTGTAGACTTCCGGAATTTAAATAGAGCCTCCGACAAGGACAACTATCTGGTCCCTCCTATGGAGCAAATCCTTCAAGCTGTATCAGGGTCAGAATTTTTCTCTCTATTGGATGGGCTTTCAGGGTATAATCAAGTACTAGTGGCTAAGCCCAATCGGCTCAAAACCACATTCAGAACTAAATGGGGAACATTCGCATTCAGACGCATGCCCTTTAGCCTGATTAATGCCAGGGCCACCTTCCAAAGAGCTATGGACATCGCCTTCAGAGGACTCATTGGGAAAAGCGTGGTAATATACCTTGATGACATCACCGTGTTTTCAAAACGCAGATCTGACCACCTACACCACCTCAAGCAGATTTTTGAAAGGTGTCGGAAATACAGAATCTCACTAAACCCGAAGAAAATCATTTTCGTCGTCTCTGAAGGAAACTTGTTGGGGCACATAATAACTTGAGACAACATAGTAGTGGATCCAAAACGTGCAAAAGTCATCGCTCAAATACTGCTCCCAAGTAGTAAGAAACCTATGCAGTCTTTCCTCGGCAAAATCAACTTCATCCGAAAATTTATATCATATTTCGCCCAAATCGTGAAACCATTGCAAGGCATGATTAAGAAAAATGCTAACTTTAAATGGGATCCTCCTAAGAAAAAAGCGTTCGATAACATCAAATGAGTCATCGCGGAAGCACCCACTCTTCATAGTCTGGATTTCAACAAAGGTTTTGTCTTGTATACCTTTGCCTTATATTTATATTTGGTCGTTGTCCTCACTCAGAAAGATGACAACCACGATGAGCGGCCTATATCATTTATGAGCACTGGGTTACAAGGCGCCGAGATGAATTATTTAGATATTGACAAACAAGCTTACGCAGTATGCAAGGCAATTAAACACTTCAGGCTGTATATTTTGAAAATTCATGTCACAGTCTTCGTGCCTCACCCAGATGTTCGCTCACTACTCGTACAACAGGAGCTGGGTAAGAGACGAGGCAACTCGACGACGTGCCTTCAAGAATATGACCTGGAATTCAAGCCAACACACACTATACAGGGCCAAGGATTATGTCGGATGGCCGCAAAGGCAGTAAAATCATGGAGCAGTGAAGAAGAGAATTGGGAACATGAGATCAACATGTATCAAGTTGATAGCACATCCCGGCAGGATACCTCCTCATGGTACGTAGATCTCCAGCAATATCGGAAACACGGTACCATGGGCCCCACTTTAACCACTCAGTAGAAATGCTCATTGAGGTTGAAAGTTGTATTCTACCAGCTGGTGCAGGGTAAGTTGTTTCGCAAGCACCACAACGATGTTCTGCTACGCTTTTTGGAGTATGATGAGGCACAGAAAGTTCTGGCGGAACTCCATGATGGTCTAGCAGGTGGACACTATGCGAGGGATACCACTGCTCACAAGATCATGCGTACCGGTTTCTATTGGCCTACTCTGTTCAAATATGCGCACGCCTATGTCTGAAAATGCCAACAATGCCAAAAGTTTGCAAATAGAGATATACAACCTTCCACCCCATTACAGTCTATCGCAGTGGAAGAACCATTTCAGCAGTGGGGGCTAGACATAATTGGAGAAATCTTGCTGCACTCTTCCAAGCAAAATAGATACATCCTCACTGCCACAGAATACTTCACAAGGTGGGTTGAAGCGATACCATTGCGTCAAGTCAATGATCAAGAGGTAATAGCCTTCATCACCCAATATATTATGATCAGGTTTGGCGTTCCAACATCCCTTGTTTTTTATAATGCAACATATTTTTCATCTTTGAAATTATATGATTTTCCTCTAGAAAATGGTATAGTGCTGAAACATTCTTCTAATTATTACCCCTAAGGAAATGGGTTAGCTGAGTCAACTAACAAGAACCTCATATGCTTTATCAAAAAGACTTTGTTGTCCCAAAAATGAAATTGGAATAACACTCTCCATAATGCCTATGGGCTAATCGAGTCACGCCCAAGCCATCCTTGGGGACCTCCCTGTTTTTTCTTGTGTATGGTAAAGAAGTTATTCTTCCTCCCAACTTGTCTCTCCCAGCCCTTCAGTTATCCCAAGAGACTCATGGCACCCCTTGCCCTGCCTTGCAAGCCCGAATAGACACATTATTGAAGCTGGAGGAGGAAAGGCTGAAAACCCGGGAAAAATTCGCCATCCACCAAAGTCGAATAAAACGATGGTTTGACAAGAAGTCTGCCAAAAAAAATCTTTCGAAGTAGGTGACCTGGTCCTCAAGCGGGAAAAAAATCATGAGGATAAAGGAAAACACTCCAAATTCTAGGCCCTATGGACAGGTCCCTTCCAGATTAAAGAAAAAATCGACTCCCACACCTATAGGCCACAGACCCTTGAGGGGAGAGTTGAGGTCCTCTCGGTAAACAGGCACGACCTTAAACACTATTTCACCTGATAGCCCTGACGGGCCGTCATCATACCCTGTACTATATGTCTATTGTTATTTTTCTTCATTTTATTTTGTGTTATTGTTTGCCTTTTTTCTCATTTTCTTCTTTGTTTTCAATAAATTGCTTGTTCCCAGCAGGCTCCCATTGACCCTGTCCCTTGTAACATCCCAAATGCGAAGGAAGGATGTAGAGGTTACTAAATTGGAAATGTTGTGCCGGAATCTGTGCTAGTGAAGAAATGCCCCTGAAACTCAAAGTGGATACGACCTTGCCTGTGATATGCATTCAGTGGGGAAAACATAGCTAAGTCCCAAGAACCAAGCACAGGTAGCTTGCCTAGCATGCTAGCCCGGGGAATTGCGATACAAAAGAAAGTCTTGGTGTGTTCGGTCACTAGATGGGAAAGGGACAGAGCTAACCGAAGGAGACAAAAGGACATCTGGGAAAAACCAAATGGTCCTCATATATACCAGGAGCAACCTCTCTTGCAAGAAAAATAAGTCGGGATCCCTCATCTACCCTAGGCAAAATGCCACTATTAAATAAGTGTCTTGAGCACAGTCAAATAAGTGCCCTGAGCACATTTTAAATAAGTGCAAAACTAGCACATTAATAAACGTAAAGTGTCGAGAAAGGCTTCCTGCACAGGGAGGCGATGCGACGACTCCGCGGGGGTACTGACCAAGCTCGCTTGCAGCGGAGCAATGTCTGTGACTCCTAGACAGTGACTCCATCGAGACCATTAGGTTCGCTGGCAACAGAGAAACACAATGAGGACAAAATAATTATACTAGATCCTAGAAATATCTGGGGTGACTCCAACCTTTTCCGGCTAGTCTCCTGAAATGAATTGTGATACGCCCGCACCCTCGGAAATTCAAATAGGAGGAGCATACATGCAAGGTCCAAAGACAAAGGTAGTGGGACCCACGAAACGGAAGGATCAGCAGGCTCGCCCCCCCCCCCCCCCCCCCACCCGATGAAGCACCAACAGAGATCCTGGGCCCTACCATAAAATTGCCATTTTTTGTAGCTGCTACAACACCCTCCAAAAATTTTCTCTCCTTCAATTTTGGAGCCCCTAATTCTTGTGAAAAGAGAAATCAGACCTAAATTCACCTTTTCTAAACCTCAGGTCGCTAAGTCACATATATGGTTAACATTCCTTATTTGTGACCCCGGGACCTTGCAACCCCCTAGGTCGCTAAGTCGTTGGGTCGCACATCAGTTCGAAATGAAACATCAGCGATCTCGCGACCCTGCGACCCCGCGATCCCTTAGGTCGCAAGGTTACAGAGTCGCCAGGTCGCACATCTCATTAACGCAGCTCATTCGTGACCTTGCGACCCTCATTTATTTCCCACACGTGCGACCCCTTTATATATAGAAGGGTTGCATAGGTCACATTTGACCTGCACGATAGAGAGGAAAAAACGCCTTTGACATGCCAGCTGGAGCGTGATTTTCCCAGGTAAGTGTCTGATCCTCCTACTGTTTCTTTTCTAGGGTAGTTGTTACTATTTTTCCCTTACCCTAGCCTATTTTAACCATGTACGACCTTGACCAAACCCATTGACAATCCTTCTGCAAACCTCCCCTCCTTTATTTTCTCTTCAAATCTTGTGTTAATCTTGCCTGCCCCTTCCCCCCTTCCTAGGAACTTTCCTAACTCACCTGTGAAGGCTCCTAAAACCTTGTACGGCGATTTTGTGCACACCATGTGTTTTTTCTAATCCTTTTTCTGTTTTGCGTCTGCAAAGCCCTAGAGCGAGCCCGCGACCTTGTGACCTCGTCGCTAAGTCATAGAAATGCCAGGTCGTGTATCATGAAAAATGTAGAGTGATGCGACCTAGCGACTCAGCGACCTTGCGACCTAGTCGCGAGTCGCTAAGTCGCTAGGTTGCACTTCCTCAATGTTTCTAGCCAACGTGACCCTACGACCCTGCGACCTCGCGACCTAGTCGCAAGTCGCCAGGTCGCTAAGTCACCCTTCTCTCAAGTTTTAAGCCAATGCGACCTAGCGACCCCGCGACCCAGTCACAAGGTCGCCAGGTTGCAGGTTAACCCACCTCCTTGGAAATGACTAAGAAGATGTAGAAATAGTCCACATATTTAAAAATAATGGCATCTATCTTATCGTGGGATATTTTTATGAGCATGCTAGAGGAAAACCACAAGAAAAAAGAAGAGGAACAGAGGAAGAAGGAGGAGGAAGAAAAGGCGGAAGATGAGCGCCAGTTCAAATTGAAACAGGATAAGGCGGAGGCCGAGCACTGGTCAAAAGAAGAGAAAGCTAGAGTAGAAGTTGAGCATCGGCTGAAAGAAGAGTAGGACAAGGCAGAAGCAGAGCGTCGACTGAAGGAAGAGTAGGACACAGCAAGAGCCGAAGGGAGTAAGACACCGCGCTTATAAACAGAGGGACAAACAGAGTTTCCACCCATTGAGGTACCTCAGACAACTCATGCTCGTTTCACCCTCTCATAACCGGGTAACTCCGAAGATCTAGATGAGGGAGTGCTTGATCTCACTAGACTCACCTACAATCAATTCACACATAAGATCAGGCACGAGAAGTGAAGATGTTTGGCACGATACCCTGTGGCGCTCCTCGCAGTCACTCCAGGGAAGGACATAGTCTTGGACACCAGGACTAACCCAGTCATGATTGCCTCAGTCAATACTGCTTTTATAGCAGCTACCAAAGAGAACGTTAGCAGGATGAGAAGATAAATATTTTCCTTACAGAACAGACTACAGGCCTCTAAACTCAAGACGGCCCAAGTAGAGCAAGAAAAGAAGGCGCTGCAAGAGGAGGTCAGACAATCTCAAGTCAGGGATAACCCTACTAATGAAATATCACTCACTATACAGGGAGAGCTAGTCACTTTGGAGGCCTCTATGATGCAGGTCTATGAAGAAATGTTTACCATAAAGCAAACTGTAGCGCCTCTACTAAAGGCATAGGCCGAAACTAAAAGGAGGAACACGCAGCTAAAATAAGCCTCTACTGCATTGGACAAGATATTGGAGTGGTCTAACAGGTATCCACAAGCCCTGGCCATGTTGCCTAGAAGAGATTGTATTGTCACCCAGAATGACAAAGTTCAATTTCGGATGAAGGTACAATCCAAGGAAAATCTCATCAAGGATCTAGAGAAGGTAATGTCAGCATATGAAAATTTGATTAGTGGCATCGACTCAATGGCCGAGGTACACCACATCCCTTCTCTGAGTGCACTTGGAGAAGAGAAAACATGGGAAGAAGTCTCAACTGATATTCAAACATTTTTACAGCCCATAAGGCAAGCAGCCAGCTCACAGGACCTCCCGGCGTCGAGAGAAAACATGGTTCAATTCATTGTGACACCAGTCCTGATATACGCTAAACTGGCCTCCTTGTCGAATCAGATCACAGTCAAGAGGGAAAATTTGATTCCAAACACCCTCGAATGTCTTCACAGGTTAAGAGAAGATACGCCTCAGGTCTCCCCAGTGGCTGCAAATTATCGGGCTTGGAAAACCTACCTCAAAGAGTAGTAGCAGATAGATGTCCCGAGCCTTGCAATCACCCAACTACTTCCATGATCAAGTCATAGATAGCAGCAAGTAGAGCAGGTCGCAGGTCGCAACAACTAAAGGTTCACAGGTCGTAGCCATAGCCGAGGTCGCAAATCGCAATTTCCCTCAAGTCGCAAAGTAAACCAACGGTCTGGAAGGCGAAAAGTTAGGGATACCTAAGGGTCAATTTTTTTTATAAATACTCCCTTCCGGGAATTGTAAAGGACCTTTTTTTTAGCACTCCAAAGGAGTAGCGAATTGTATAGCATTGAATGCACCCTTTATGAATGAATACAAGCACTTGTTTCAATTCCACTCTTGGATCTAATGGGAGTTAATGTGTTAAGATTGTGAATATTTTTCCTTATGCATCTATTATCTTTCTGATTAAATCACCCACATCTCCCGCTTATATCATTTATACATTCAACTCACTAAATTTTGTTAATGATGTTAGGTTTTTTATATAGAAAATTTTAAGCAACTCTATTACTAACATTTATCTCATCGCTGGAAAACAATTAAGGAAGTGAAGGGCGCTCTAACCATAAAGAACTATTTCTTCTTTGGTTTGAATGACTTTTCCTTACAAGCATGACCTTGATAAAGGGCTTCTAACAGCATTTCCCTGGCCTCATGCTTTTTTAATTCATCTTGCTATTCACAGTTGTTTATGTTCATTAAGGACTCATCAACCATTTTCATTGTACCATCCGGATAATCATGCATTCACAGGTTTGTAGGGCTTGTTCATGTCCGAGAAAAGGAGTATTCAGTGGTAGCCAGACCCACACCCCAAACGGGATCTCTATCACAAACGGTTTAGAGTCTAGTTGAGACTTTACACCGGGGAGATCCTTTACTGTTGGCCAGACATATTTTCACGTCAACAGGATTCAAATATTGAAAAGGAAAAGTTTATTGGAGTTCATGAAGGAATACTATATAGAGTTATAACACCATCTCCTCAAGCCCTAGTTCACATGGATATAAACCCTATTTAACTTTGAAATAGAATATATGGGAATATTCATTACAAGATAATACCCTCTCTTAGTAAAATTGTAAATGGAATCCCCAACATCAAGGAAGATCATGAAGGCGTATGCAAGGGATGAGCTTTAGGAAATAATACTAAGAAACCTTTGATAAGTAGTAACATAAGGTCTAAGAAGATATTAGACCTCATACATTCTAATTTTTGTGGGGCCATGTCTAACAAATCTCTTGGAGGCCATCTTTACTATGTGGCCTTCATTGACGATCACTCTAGAAAGACATGGCTTTATCTTCTTAAAACAAATGACGAAGTATTTGAAAATTTTAAGGAATTTAGATCTAAAGTTGAAACTTTAACTAAAATAAAGATAAAGACTTTGAGATACAAAAATGGATTTGAATACACTTCAAAATAACTTGTTGCATATTGTAAAGAAGCAAGTATTAAGAGGGATCTCATTGTTCCCTATAACCCAGAATAGAACAAAGTAGCAGAAAGGAAGAATAGAACTATTGAATAATGCATAAGGACTATGATATTTTATCAATATCTACCAAAATTTATATGGGGAGAATTTTCCATGAAAAAAATATACATAAAAAATATAAGTCCTCATAGAATCCTTGATAATATGACATCGGAAGAAGCATTCACATGGATGAACCCATGTGTATACCATCTTCGAATATTTGAGTGTCTCAAATAAACTCGTGTTTCAAAAGAAAAGTGAAATAAGTTAGAATCTAAAAGTATAGAAGGTATATTCATTGGTTATAACCTTTCATCAAAGGATTATATAATCTATATCAAAGAAGGAAGACAAATTGAAGTTAGCATAGATGTTATATTTGATGAAAACCATGCCTACAAAAGGTCTAAGGATATACCAATTGAATATGATGAAGAAGATGTTCCTTTATTTGAATAAGAAGATAAACATGACAAGGATATTACAAACCAAGAAGAAGGAGAAGGACCAAGTGAACCTATTCAATCTATAATCATTCCTGAAACAAAGAAGAGGCCAAATTAGTTAAAAACTACACTTGAAGATGCCGAAGGACATGGAGAAACTAAAGGATGTTTCAAAGAAAGAAAAATATGGAAAATATACTCAAGATATGCAACATACATGACAAATTTAATCAAAGAAAAACAAACTAAATTTGAATATTCCACTCATCAATAAGAATGGAAGAAAGAAATGCAACAGGAATATCAATCCATCATGAAAAATGGAGTTTGGGAAATCATTCCTAGACCTAGTGACAAATTGGTTGTTACTTCCAAATGGATTTACAAAATAAAACACGTCATTGATGGAAGCATAAAAAAATACAAAAGAATATTTGTCGCAGGGGGTTTCCCTGAAAATGAAGGAATAGATTATGAAGAAACTTTTTCTCCCACTACCTAGTACATTACTATTAGATCTTTGGTTTCACTAATTGCTAGTATGGGATGGAATGTCCATAAAATGGATGTCAAAACAACATCTCCAAATGGAATGGTTGATGAAGAAGTATATATTTAAAAACTAGAAGGATTTGAGATAAATATAAAGGATACTCTTGTTTGTAGACTCAAGAAAGCTCTTTATGGATTCAAGCAATCTCCTAGGGCTTGGTATGAAAGGATGGATGCAAAGCTCTTAAGGATTGGGTTTGTCAAAATTTATGCCGATGAAAAGCTCTACATCAAGATAGTGAAGAATGAACCAGTCATTATACTACTATATGTATATGATTTATTTATTACTGGTGTGGAATGTAGAATTCTAGGATGTAAGAAAATGCTGACAACAAAATTTGAAATGAAATTTGAAAACCTGGTGAGATATATCTTGGTAAAGGTAAGTACATAATAAAGATGTTACAAAAGTTCAATATGATATATTCCAAGCCTACGACTACTCCCATAATCAAAAATCTCAAGAAGTTGAGAATCTTCGACTCTAGTCTCGTCGATCCTACAAGCTATCACAAGTTGCTAGGATCGTTGATGTACTTGGTAAATACAAGACTTGATATATGAGCTTTTGTAAGCATTCTTAGTCAATTTCAGTTGGAGCCTCATAATGACCATTGGATAGCTACCAATAATATATTGAGATGCCTACGTGGAACAATTCATCACAAGCTGAAGTATGATGGAAAGGAAGTTAAGTTAATAGGTTTTATTGATTTTGATTGGGATGGAAATGAGACCAATAGAATAATAAATACCAGTGGATGTTTCAATTTTGTATCTACAATGATTTCATGATTGAGTAGAAAAAAATATCATGTTGTGGTAAGTAGAGTTGAAGTTAAATATGTTGTTGCATGTGAAGTACGAAAAGAATCATTTTGGTAAAGAAAAATCTTGTCAGATTTGTTTGGAAAGCATCTAGATTCTACATAGATAAATTATGGCAATCAAAGTAGCATCAAGATGTCCAAATACACTTTTTTTCATGCAAGGATGAAGCATATCCATAACAAGTACAATTACATTAGAAGTTTGGTACAAGATGGGGTCGTGAAGCTACAATATATTTTGACATATGAACAGGTCACTAACGTGTTGCCAAAATCTCTTCCAACTAAGAAGTTTGAATATTTCAGAAGAATGCTTAGATTGTTCTATGTTATAGATTTAGTTGAAAGGGAGAGATGAAGCATCTTGTGGCAACAAGATGCTTGGGAGGACATCAGGTTGTCCTATGTGTTGATGTCTGTATCCCAAAGTAGGGAGTGTGGCATTGGTCATAGAGCTATGACCTTAGATTCACACCTAGATCCATGGGTTGGTGTTATAGCTTAAAATCTTGGTGGTACATAGAGTGGCTAATCTTTATTACACCTCAGTCCCACGCGATTAGAGTACCCTGGTGAGGTATCTAATATGTAGCATTTTGTGTGCTAAAACTCTTCATAGTTCATACCATTATGAAATCTTCCATGTACCTATATTTTTATGTAATTATGAATACCTCCTTATTTAAGAGGGAGTATTGAAAAATGTAACTAGTGCCAACCTTCATAATTGTATTTGATGAAAAGAAAGAGAAAATAAATTTATTGTAAAAGAAAAATTATTTTGAAGCATGGATTTCAAGCTCTTTTATTTATTTACTAGGTCAAAGCATCCATTGAATGGTTCTAGGTTTTTTCATGAGCCAATAGATTCATTTTCATATTTATTAGAACCTTCTTGAAATTTTTTATCATGTAAAAATAATTATTTTTTATAAAAATAGTCAATTGTAACATCCACACCAAGTCGGCCTTGTTCTCATGAAGTTGACCTAGATTAAGGCTATCTTTAGGTCGAATAGCCTTGGGAAGACAAAAATCAAGTTCTTGGGCATATTTCTCTCACACATGTGAAGTTTCTGGGCTGAAGCAAGGGCTGAAATCTATGAACTTAATGCAGATCTGAAATTATAAATATGGGGGCCAAAATTCTACATTAAAGCTGCATTTGAGAAGCTAACACTTGGAGACTTTGGCAGGGGTCATATACAATAAGGAAGAGCTAACTTGGTGATTGGAGGAGGTCTTTGTCTAGGTCTAAAGGGTCTTGGATTGTATCATCTTGATTTGAATCTACGAGTGGGAGAGTTGGATTGGGTTTTCCCCTTGGATGTTTTTCGCCCCGACTGAGTGCCTACATATTGTATCTCTTGTTCTTGTGGTATTCATATACATTTTATTTGGTAATTTTGTGATGAAAAATAAACTAATAAATAAGTAAAAGAAGCCAACACAAATCACAAGTAATTATCAAGAAAGAGGAATCAAACCCTAAGCATTGATTTTTCAACATTTTCCAAGATGTTGAATTTATTTCTACATTCAAAAATACCATTTAAATTATGGAATGTTATGATTTCACCAAGAATCACGTTACCTAATTCCAATGAAAATGCCAAAAGTTAGCTTATTACACTACACCCATAGAGTTGTTATAGATGATGACCGTATTTTTTATGTATTATTGTATTAATTAAGAACCATCGTCCTCTTTAGTGGAGATCAGATATACATTTTTAGTGGAGATTACTAGAGGATATTGATGGGTGGAGGTGTTTGTAGATGTTTTTTTTGTGGTGTGTTTATAATAATAACACGCACTAGTGTGCTTGATATATATGTAACGCACCGGTGCATAGTAGAGGCTAAAGAAGCATTGCATAGTTATTTCTAAGTACTACGAAAACAATGGTGCACTTCATACATAAAATGCACAGGTGCGTTGTATATAAAGCGCATCGATGCCTACTATCAAATGGCACACCGAGACACTGTGATATTCGTAAAAACCAGCCCAGTATGTCTCAGTAATCCAGTGCACCATAAAGAAGTGTGGTGCGCCATTGATACAACCGCGTGGTGCATCTCATAATTGAGCACACCAAAAAGGGTTAATTTAAAAAAAATTACCAGTCGTAAGAAATTAACTTTTACTTGGTACAGTGTTGTAGAGATCTCAAGCACTGGTGTGAGTTTTCCTTCTCTGAGGTGCCCTTCCATCAGTGCTCCCATTTCCCGCATTACTTTTGTCCATTGCTCACTATGTGAACTTTGAATTTTGAAGAATGGTCGAAAAATTTTGTTTTTAGTATTATGTTGCAAAGATGCCTCCTCAACGTGCAAATGTGTAGGTAATCTACTTGTTTCTCACCAACTTAAGATTTTAGAATATTAATTTCTTAAATTGAGTTAAAATTCATTGTTTTTTTGAAAAAAAATTCCTGCGCAGTGCATTTGAGCAGTTTGGCTCGCACCGTTGTCAGTGTTCCCTGTAAATTTACAGGTCGCACCATGAACGGTGTTAACAAAAACCTTATCAGGTGATAAATGTGACAATTCAGTGTGGTACCGAGAAAAATCACACCGCTTTAACAATAAAATAGTGAGGTGCATGTCGGTTGTCGATCACACCGACAATTTAATTTTTTTTTAAATAACACTTTATTTACGGTGGTGTGGTCATTTACCGGAATGCACCAGGCATTATGTAAAAATAGTCATAATGGCCCAGTACGTCTATATTACGAGAACGCACTGCCACCGCCAGTGGAAAAATATTACGAGCTGGCAATGCGTTGTGCTATAACAACCATCCTAGGGTAGACAGTTTAGTCAATGCACTGCATAAAAATATATTGAAGTAATATTTGGTGTTTTCGAAGTGCATGAAGTTTTTTCATGAGCACCATGGGTAGTGTATGATAGACAGGTATGCACCGATGGCAGTGAGTAACTATTTTTTTGGGTGCACCGAATGTTTTTTTTTGTTTTTTGATAAAATTTATATTTATATATTTTTAAATACATTTTTCATTTAATAAAAAAAATAGGTTTCATGTATGAGGGATTCTGATGTTTTTAATATGTGAATCATTCATCAATGTCAATGGAGAGAGGAAAGGCAACAACAAGAGTAGAGCGAGGACAATTATAACATGATACAGCAGTGGGAGGTACAGGAGAGGGAGAGACTTTTGTACCCTTGCCCTATTACAACACCCACCCAATTGATCTTAAGGGAGGTAGGCCTCCTTAATTTCTAAAAGGAGGCTGCATCCCTGAAGGGGCACAGTGGGTTATTAGGACAATTTATCTATAGGTGGGATGCTCACTGACAGGAATTCTGTGTCGATCTTGACCAGTGGTACTAGCCCAATGAGGAGGAAAATTATTTTATTACTGGCCTATCTAGGAGAGGGCAATATTTTCCCTATTTCCTCGATGTCCCCGTTGGTTATGCAGCAAGGAGTCAGTTGGTATACTCCCAAAGATACATTAAGGAGGATATACGTTCTCTTGCAGATTTTCAGGTGTCTAGTGGACAACTATGCATTGCTTCTTTTGATCCAAAGGAGGTCAGGTGCCTCTCACAATTACTGATGACCATTTCACATTATACCAATGATGGAAAAAACATTAGTTTCCCTCTTTTATTTTATGTTGATTCTTTATTCCAGACGCCATGACTTGTTAGATGGTATGCCATTTTTTTGTGGCAGTTTTGTATAACATTAGATAGATTTCGTTCTCAGGCACGTGGGAGGTTGACCTTCCCTTTTGCTTCAGAGTTTTTTTGTTTATTTTTTTGAAAGGTTTCCGAAGGCGAGGCCTAATTTTTTCCACTAACTTCATAGGCCGATGTTACATGTATGGATGCAGATGTGGGGCAAGATGATGCCCAAGAGAGGCCTCTCCGAGTATTTAGCTAGGATTTATAGTGATGCACTGGAGCTACTAGTCAATGTTGATGATCACATGTTTGTAATGGTGTTGTGTCCTTACGCGGGTGTGGATTGGCAAGGGTGTACTAACATCGTATTCATACAGGATGAGCCGCCAGATGTTAGAGGTAATATTAGTGTTTTATTTAAAGTAATATAGTTTCATTTTATTGTCTGAATTAATTAGAATAAAATTTATTCTAACACGTTCTTTAACTTATTTTATTAAATTGTTTAATGAAATTGTCTAATTATTGTTGTGGACTAGATATTTTGTAGATATTGGCACATTCGTTGGGCACATGATTCCACCCCCACTGGATGATCCTGTAGATGACGAGGAAATGGCGGAGCCCATAGATGAGGGTGACAGGCTTTCTCAGGTGTAGATACGTGCGGGCATGTGGCATAGGTTGGACATTCAATTCAAGATGGAGTTGGGAAAACAACTATGTAGAGTCCTGGTTGATGAGGGAGTTCACCCTACAACAATCAAAGAGATCTAGGCTAGTCGCATGATCACTGAGCTCTAGAGGGACATGCCTCGCGATATGATGAGCCCTATGCATCATATCGTCAAATCTTCTAGGTTATTGGCAGCTAGGAGGGCTAGGTTTCATGGATATGCATGACACAACATCTCATTGGATGATCATGATCATGAGGGGAGTGATCATTCTAGTACTACACCTCCTCCTCCTCCACCTCACGCTAAAGATGAGCAGCCAACATCTAGTCTTGTGCATGCATCTTTTGGGCAGATGTTGGTCACTTTAATTGCTTATCAATTTAAACAATCAAGTGCTACATAAATTCTCAACCCAGGGAAGTTTGTTTATTTCAAAGGCAATCACACACTGTATATGCTCAATCTCAAAAGAAATGAAATTTTGTAGTAAAAATTACACTAATCACACCTTGCTTCAACAAACTGAAGTCTACTTGAGTTACAGCAAAGACAATCTTTCTATTGCAGACAATCATCAAAAGAATCCTGGATTACATTAAAAAGACAACAATCTAGGAAAGGAAACCAATCTGCAAAAGGAAATACCAATTATGCTATAACAGAGAACAGGACCCTATTCCCCAAGTAGGAATCTTCAGCACCTGTTTTTGATTACCAAACTTTCACAAACTCATTCTGTGAACAAAATCAACAATTGAAATAATCCACAATTACCTAGGAATGAATTGTATGAAAACAGTGCAACAATTAATGGAAACAAAGTTCCAACAATAAATCACAGAATTCCAATACTGCATAAATGATTTCAGTAAATAAAGTTTAACAAGGCATGAATGAAAAATAACAGTTAACAAACTACAGAAATAAATGGGTGAATCTTGTGAAGAAGGTGGGCCCTTTCCTTCTCACAAGATTCCCCAGAAGAAGGAATTAAAATGAAATGCTCAGAGCAAGCTTTTATTCATCTATCGAAAGTAACATATTACAAAGGATTCACGTTCCTTCTCTGTTCAAAATAAACCTCCCGTAGTCTCTAATTGTCCCTAATGCTGATGTCTCCTCTTTTTAAAGAGGAGACATTAATTACAATTGATTACATTATAGAAATCCTATTTTTAACCCAATCTGATCTTTTATACTGAAATAGGACCTTTATGTTCTTCCATAGCAAAATGTTGTTACAATGGTTACGATGGTACTAGCTTCAAAGTGGCCCATGTAACATCTTCCTTACTTGTCTTTTCTTGTTGTCATCATGCTTGAAATACTGCTTCAAAATCGTAAATCACGGGCTATTTCAGCAATGGGATTTGTGTACCATGTTGACTGTTTCAGCAACTCAATCTTTAGATAGCCACGATAGATTATCTGCGGTCTTCAAACTGTCTCAGCAACTATATATCTTCGATTAATGATTAAATATGAAAGTAATGTAAAATTGTATGTAAAACAAGTTAAACATATAGTAAAGAGAAGAATGTTATATACCTTTGGAAGAATGGATGAAAGTGATAATATAAGCTTTAAATATGGACTGGAAAAGAGTGGAATGATAGCAAAATGTATGGTCAAATTGGTACATTATGGGGTCCTAACATCCCCCCCAACTAAAAGGGTTGCATGTCCTCAGGCAACTTTAGTCTGAGTCTGAGTCCAGATACTAGCTTTTGGCATGCAAATTACTTAGGTAGTAGCTATGGAAGGTGCTATCTGTTAAAGCTCTGAATCCTTGCACATTTTGCAATCTTTTCCAAGATTTTGCTTCATCCCTGTTAGCCAACCTATGATGAGCATGATATTCTTCTGCTGGCATCCATAAAATAGGAAAATGAAAGTGGTACCCTATCCACTTTTCAGCACATTGCTGAACACATCTGATGTAATTGGGTATTCTAGAGAATGCGGTTTCGAGATTAGTGGGACTGAAAGGATTGTACTCCTGCTTCTCCTTAGAGGATTGTTGCAAAACATATTGTTTGTTCTTAAAGCAGCAGTTTCTTTGGCCCTGATAAAGTATTGATAGTCCTGAAGTACTGAAGCTTGTAATTTCCATATATGTTCAGTCATCCCTGGCTTCTGCAAAAATTGATGATACTCTACCACAAAGATGGCAGGGTTCTCTGGTTCTGACCTTATCTAGAGAAGATGGTTGTCTTCATTATTCCTGGTTGCAAGAAAAGTAGTCTATCATGTAATCTGATTAGCAAGGAAGGACGAAAATTCCCTGATCTGAATGTCACCAACAAGAGGGTTGAGATTAACCCTTCTGTTTTCAAGGATGGCTTCATTGTGAAGGTACAACTCACATAATAAGTGCTGATCACTGGTGGAGGCTTCTGCAAATGTTTTCACAAACTATTCGGATGTAAGAACCTCATGGGCTCTTCCATCTCTGACTACTTTCAACTGAAAATAAACAAGGCGTTCTGAGAGAAATAAAGAGTAATTTAGAGATGGTTTCCTAGTAGCCAATAATTTTTGTACCAGTTCAAACATTAGGAGTAGTTTGCATTTTAGCTGTTTATTCTCCTTCTTGTAAACTCTAAATTGCTGGAGTGTCTGCTCCAAGATCTCCCAGTTAGAATATATATGATTCTACCAGACTAATTTGTGCTGCTGCAAGATTTTACCTTGCGAAATGGCATACTGTTTCCTCCACTTGTTCATTATTTCCATCTCATTCCATGGTTTATTTTGTGTTCCAGCATTGCAAGTGGTAGGCTGAGGTATAGTCTGAGTAGCAGGATCAGTTACAGTAGGGCAGGATACTTGTACATCAACTTCTTTTTCTGAAATTTTTGAAGGCCCTACTAGTTCTTGTGTAACAGTAGGGCATTCCTCTTTGACTGCAGAAGATGTAGATGATCCAAGCATTAGAACTTGAACTATCTTATATCCTGTTGGTTGATAGATGTTTCCACATTGGTTGCACATATATTCTTTATATGGATCATTTTCTGTATGTTTGTCTGCAATGGATGTTGTATGGGACAGGGTATAAAAATTTAGCTCCTTGTCATAGGCTTCCATTTCCATTACCAATTCTCACTTATAAGCTTCTAATTCTGATTTTAAAAACTTATTTTCTTGTAAAAGGGAAGCCATGGTGACTCGGCCTTGTGTATTAGTTGCATTCTCCAGAATTGATTGCTTTGTTTCAGCTGTAGCTAGTTCTTGTGTGACAGCTAGAGCTGATTCCTTTGTGGCAGTTACTGAATAAGTAGCATCTTGGATGTCTATTTCTTGTACATCGACATCCGGTTCTTGTGTTTCAGCTGCTGACTGAGTAGCTGGTTCTTGTGGGACAGCTACTGACTAAGTAGCTGGTTCTTGTGTGACAGCTACTTGTTCTGTAGAAAATGATGTCATATTACCCTGGGCATCTGGTTCTTGTGTTTCAATGCCACAGGGTGAGACAGGTAATAATTCTGGGGTTTGGAAGGGTGGTGATGTGTGAAGTTTTAACAAAATGGTTGCGGGATCAGGGGTACTAGGAATGGTTGCTGCTTCAGTAGACGTCCTCATTCGTCTCCTAGGTAAGAAGGCAGAAAAAGCAGTAGTTTGATTTTTCCTTTTATGAGAAGGTTCTTCCCTAGGATAAGGGCTATCAGAGGAGGTAGCTGCTTTAGTTACAGCCCTTGTTTGTCTTTTTGATAGGGAGGCGGTTGCGATTCGCCTTTTCCATTTATGAATAGAGGAAGATAGTGGTGTATCGGCCTAAGAGCCATCACTAGGAATATGGACGGTAGGATCAGATGATTCTGCTAAGTGGTGAGATGGACTTGAATAAAGGTTAATTGGATTAGTTGGTTCTGTGGATGGAATTGGTGGAGGGTCAGGGATATTCTCTGGTTGCTGTTCTTGGGAACTTTCAAGAATTTCTTGAGGATTTTCAGCAGCTTCTTGAGGAATTTCAACAGCTTGCTCAGGTTCTAGGGGTGGGTTGTTTAGAGGAGGGTTTTGTTGAGCAAAACCCCTCTAAATCAGTAGCTAAACAAGGCAGTGATGGGTGAGGGAAAGGAGTGGGAATTTTACCCATCTACAATAATACGACATATTTCTAATGCATCCAAGTAAATAGTAAGGAATGTTCACTAGTATACCATGTCATAAATGACTCATTAAGACAAAATCATGCTGGTAGACTACCTGGTAGCGACCTTCACAAGTGAGGTAATGTTTTACAAATTCAGCAACTTTCGGCCAAGGAGGCGGCAATGAGTGAATTCCAACACCCCGACCTTTAAGCTCGACGTGTTCTCCTAGCAGAAGAAAATCCTGTTGTGCATTCAGAATGTTGTGCTTTCGACTAAACCATTGAGTACCAGTGACCGGCAGACCTGAAACCTGTGCTATGTCGCCCTTTGAAACCGGAATTCGGACTCCCTAGATAGTAGAATGATCTTCCTGAAGATTTTGTGCAAATTCAAGGACCTGTTGTGGATCAAACTCTTGAAGTCTCTAAAAATATCCTACCCAGCTTGCCTGCTGAAAAATCTGATATGCGTCTGGGAATAATTCAAGCAGGGCTATAGAGTCGGGCTCATGTCGAATAGAAGGTCCTCCCATAGTTAACCAGCTTTGGTAAAATGTAGATTCAAAGAGTGAATTTACTGGGCTTCGAACAGAGTAAACTTTGTG